>JZKD02S0048063.1:129826-147691 GCA_000966675.3 Picea glauca
CCCCGTAGGGGTTTTACCACATGAAAACATCGGTGTGTTGATCTTTGATCTGGTTATGTGAGTGGTTACTGAAGGTGTTCGTCCTCTGTTGGAATACCTGTGTTGTCGAACAAGGTCTGGTTTTTGTTAAGTACATAAGCCTTCCAACCAACCTCTTATACAGGGTTGGATCAACATATGATCCTTCATCATACTTGCTTAGTTTAATACCAGTTGCCATTGGTGTTACAACTGTCTTGCAATTCAACATTCTAAACTTTTCAGCACTTCATTTGCATAGTTATTTTGACAAATGAAAATTCCATCATCAGATTGATCCACTTCAATTCCAAGAAAAAATTTCATCAAACCTAAATCAGTCATCTCAAACTCTGTTTTCATGGCATCTTTAAAATCATCTACAGATAGATCTCTAGTAAAAATTAGGTCATCAACATACAAACAGACAATCAAAATTTTACCTTTCTGGTCTACCTTTGTATACAGAGTTGGTTCACTTGGACTTCTGTTGAATCCAACACTAATTAGGTATCCATTAATCCTGCTATACCAAAGTTTGGATGCTTGTTTCAATCCATATAAAGATTTCCTTAACTTGTAAACCTTATCTTTGTGTTTATCAATCTCATAACCCAGTGGTTTTCTTACATAAACTTCTTCTTCCAAATATCCATTTAAAAATACAGACTTGACATCCATTTGATGCATGATCCATCTATTCTAAGATGCAATAGCTAAGACCATCCTTACTGTGTCAATCCTTGCTACAAGAGAAAAGGTTTCATTGTAATCAATATCGGGTTGCTGACTAAACCCCTGAGCTACAAGTCTTGGCTTGTACTTTTCAACTACATCATCTGCATTCAACTTAGTCTTATAAACCCATTTACTTTTCTTTCCTTCAGGTAAATTGACAAGATCCCAAGTGTTATTCCTTTCAATGGAATCAATCTCCTCATCCAATGATTTTATCCAGACATCCTCTTTAATAGCTTCATCATTACTTACAAGATCATAAGCTATAAATGAAAAATTTGAAATCTGATCTACCTCTTCATTCTGATCATATAATTCTCTTAAACTTCTAGTTTTTTGTCCTTTAAATCTGTTTTTCAATGAAGCTAAAGTAGGATCTAATTCACTGCTTACCTGTGGATCTGTTTGATGTCCACCACGTCCAGATGATTCACCACGCTCATGAGTTCTTGGCATTCTAAATTGAGATGGGATGAAATCTGGTGCTTGCCTTGTTGGACTTCTTGCTGCAGGCATATGTACATGTGGAATCATCTTTCCATTTCCTTCAGTCTGCTCAGCTCCAACATCATCTTCACGGGGTAACACAGCTCCCTCTGAAATTGATTTGTCAATACTTCCATCATAGGCTTCATCTTCTTTAAACTGAACATCTCTGTTGATTACATATTTCTGGGTGATGGGATTATAGAGTTTATATGCCCTAGATTCTTCACTGTATCCAACAAAAATACATCTCTCGCTTCTACCATCCAACTTCCTCCTCATTTCTGTAGGTACATGCGCAAATGCCACACATCTAAAAATTCTGAAATGAGAAACATTGCAAGACTTACCATCCCAAGATTCCTGAGGTACACGATCCCTCACAGTCTTGGTCAGACTTCTATGCAAGATAAAAGTAGAGCATAGAATTGCATCTCCCCAATATTCATTTGAAAGATGTTTTTCTTTCAACATGCTTCAAGCCATGTCCATGATGGTCTGATTCTTCCTTTCAGCCACTCCATTTTGCTGTGGAGTATATCGAGCAGTAAAATTCCTTTTAATTTCATGAAAATCACAAAATTCAATGAATTCATTCAATTTATACTCACCTCCTCTGTCATACTTGAGGATCTTAATGGTTCGACCACTCTCATTCTCAAACATAGACTTAAACCTGTTGAAAAATTCAAAGCCTTCCGATTTATGTTTCAACAAATACAACTAAGTCTTCCCACTAAAATCATCAATGAAAGTCATGAAATAAACACAACCATTCAAAGAAGGTGTTTGCATAGGTCCACATAAATATGTGTGGACAATTTCCAAAGGAGTTTTTGCTCTTTAGGAAACACCTCAAGCAAATTTCTCTCTATGATGTTTTCTAAGTATGCAGCTCTCACAAGAGCTTGTAGGTTGTTGAGTACAAGGTAACCCTTTCACCATCTGTTTCTTCTGTAACAGATCTAAGCCACCAAAATGTAAATGACCATATCTCAAATGCCATAGCCAAGATTCATCTAGACTTCCAGCTTTATAAGAATTCAAAGAACCACTCAAATTATTTCTCATAACAAGTGGAAACATTATATTCTTGGTCATCTCTACTCTTGCAATCAATTATTTGTTGGGTAATTTATCATAGATTGTACATACAAGAAAACTCTGTACTTTTTCTCCAACAATTGTCCAACACTGATAAGATTGCATTTTAAACCAGGCACAAAATAAACATCATCAATATTTCTTCTTTGATTATTCTTAGTGTAGACTTGAACTACACCTTTACCATTAATTGTAACCTTACAGTCATTTCCCAATTTGACTTCAGAATGAATACTAGTATCAATGGAAGAAAATAAGTCTTTATTACCAGTCATGTGGTTACTGCAACCACTATCCAAAAACCAAATATCATTTGCACATTCCTGAGTGGCGTTACAGGTCAAAAACACAGGATTTTGATGATCCTCAGACTCATTTGTGATATGTGCAGAGTGCTTTCGAGCATCTGCTTGTTTCTTCCAACATTTGTTAGCAAAATTCCCAAACTTGTTACAATAATAACATTGCACTTTAGTTTTATCATACCTCTGATTTTCTTGCTGCTAGGGTTTGCTGTTGCTCCCTCTTAAATTAGGAGGATTATGTTGGGGCTTTTGCTCAAACTCTGATTAAGTTATGTTGTCCCTTCGGCCTGAAAATCGACCTCCTCTTCCATGAGTATGAAACCTTCCTCTACTTCTGCCTTTGGTAACATGCAGTTGGGATTTGAAAGCATACTCCAATGATCCTTCTACATATCTAGATATCCTAGATTCATGAGCAACAAGAAAACGAGTTAACTCATCAATTTGCATTAAACTTAAATCTTTAAATTCCTTTATGGGAACAACAATAGGTTCAAACTTCTTAGGCAAACTTCTCAGCACTTTCTCTATAACTCTTTTATTCTCAATATCATCTCCATACTGCCTGACCTGGTTCACAACACTCATTACTTGAGTCGTGAAGGTATCAACACTTTCATTATCCTTCATCTTTAGATTTTCGAAGTCCCTTCTCAAGTTCTGCAACTTGATTGTCTTCACCTTGGACACCCCTTGATAACAGGTTTCAAGAATGTCCCAAGCCATCTTCAAAGATGCAGCACTAGCAATCTTCATAAAAATAGATTCATTTAATTCTTGTTGGATTTATCCAAGAGCTTTATTATCCTTCTTTCTGTTTTCCTTCAGTAAAACACGGTCAACATTAGACAGAGCCAATTCTGCTGCAGTGTCAGTTGGCTCGGGATAGCCATCAATAACATAATTCCACAAGACCTGAGAACGCAGAATCGTCCTCATCCGAATGTACTAGGAATCATATAACTTTTCACTTAGAACAGGAACCTGAATATGAGAAGAACTACTACCAGACGCAACAATTTATAAAAATTGAGAGAAATTAAATAAACCTTCACGCAGAAAAATAAGGAAGTGAAATTGGGCACCAACAAGAATTGTCTGCACCGAAATGAGCAATTGACAGGATGCTCTACATGATAGACTGGCAGCTCTAATACCAAATGTGAAAAACGAAGGTCAATCGGGGTTCAAGATTTCGGGGTTTACGAACACCCGACGCACAAACAAAACGAAATAAGAAATGTCGAATTGCGAAATGTGAATTTGCTTTGGGCCCACAATTTCAGGGTTCTGGGTTTGCTAACACCCGATGCAAAAAACAAAATACACCCATAATTGTTGAATCACGAAATTGCGATAAGGCTGTGGGACCCTTCGGGTTTAGGCGTTTGAGAATGCTTGATACATAAACAACACACAACAACAATCATCAAATCATGATATCCGATCAAACTATGGGGCCTAGGCAATATTGTTTTGGGGTTTGGAAGAGAATGACTCAATTGCACAAGCTTGTAGATATTATGAAAGAAAAAAAAAATATGAACAGAGTTTACTAACTCAAAATTAAACACAGAGAAAATAAATGTGAATACAACGTAAGAGCTTCAATTCAAAAATGTTTTCAAGATCATGTTAATTATAATTCGTTTCTGGTACTTATGCAGAAACATGAATTCAAAAATTACCCCTTTGATCTTCTAAAAGACTTAATCAATGGCGGTGATGGTGTCTTGTGGCCTGCAAAGGTTAAGGCGGCCATCGTTCAAGTTATGTAAAACAAAATTGTAATCGGTGGTTTAATCCTCAAGTCTTGAAGGGTCAAGATGGCCACCGATTCATCGTTTGCAAAGGCGCAGTGAAATGATTACTTCCTAACACTCTCAATAGTAATAGCGATTTCTCTTTGTTGTTCTCCTTTTCTCGGGGAATATTTTTAGAAAATAGTCGCATTACTCAACAACAAACAAGTGCAGGGGAAATTCACATCCTTGATCCATCACCAGTGTTGATTCTATCTGTCTAGTTGTTGTGGTTTGAGTGCCTCAGACGAGGTTGTGCCCCCTGACCTCCTTCTAGCGAATCGGTCCTTTTCTATGGCAGCTTCTTCTCCTTCCTTCCTTGGTTCTACGGCCCTCTTTGGCTCCGCTCTCCACAAATTCCTATCGCAGCTCCTTCTCTCTTCGTCTTTTCTATCCTAGCAATCAAATCAGTAACGATTCCCCTTTCTTCCACGACTTTCACAGCTTCTCTTTAACCAGTGGATTTGACTCATGTTGTAATCAAATTAGCAACGATTCTCCTTTCTTCCATGATTTTTGTAGCTGCTCTTTACTAATGGATTTGACTCTTACAACATGAGGATATGACTTCTCTTCTCGCCGCTGTCACTACTCAGCCTCACACCAGGTTATGATACCAACTTGAAATTGGGGAATAACATAGCAAGATGGTGAGGCCACAATGGCTCACCCAAGTGAGCCTAAGCTCACATACTCTGCATCATTGATTGGAAATCCATTACATATATAGTTGTAAAACAACAAACTGACTTCAGAACAAACTCCTATAAAATAGGATCTCAAACCACTCTCATACCAAACTTGTGCAAGCACGTAACAACTCAATAACCTCTTATTAACAACATTCTAATTTCTCCATTATTTCCCAACAATATATATCTTGCACGTAATTTAAATAATAACAATAAATACGAATTTCCTTGAAACTTATTAAATAATATGTTCAATATTTAGGAATGTGACAAAAATTATACCACAAAATATGATCCATCCATCCTTAAACCTTTGTCAATTTCAAGAAATGTCAAATTCAATTTACTAGTCAAGAAATGGTCACGAAGCTTATGGTTAATCCTGAAGATAACTTGCATGCTACACTTCTATTCCATTGGGTTACATGTGTATTTAAATGTATGTTAAATACATTCAAATTTATATTACCAAGTTTTGCTTTGATATTTTGTGAAATGATTACAGTGCATTACACCACTGCACACTAATTTCTTTTTGACTTTGTAATTTGTTTTTTTTGCAACTCAAGTTTGGATGTTTTGGGTCACTTTATTTTTAGTTTGGGATTTTTTATTTTAATATTTTGTTTGGTTAGTTGTAAATTTAAATATTTACATAATTTGTAAAGCCATTAACAAATAACAATTTCTATCAAAATTTTATTTGAGATCAATTTATCTGATTAGGTAAGGCTATGGCTTCATAGCAATGCATATGAGATCAAATTTTATTGGGCATAACAATGCATATGAGATCAAATTTTATTGGGTAAGGCGATGGCTTCATAACAATGCCCAGTTAGATTGTAGAGTTAATGGAAGAAAATGCAATACCCAACTAATCTGTAAACATTCTGCTGTTAACTAAGCACTCTAACTTACTATTGAAGATAGGGACTACTTGTTGTGTAGCTATCTCCTTTGTTTGAATGAATGATAGGCCATTAGATTGGAAAGTATTCGCATGGAAAGTTTAAGTTTATACTATACAGTAAAAATAAAAATAAAAGAGGTTAAGGAAAATAAAGTCAGAACTATATGAAAAAATGATTGTAAACACAATTCAAAAGAAAACAAATTTAAAACAAATTATATCATGAAATTTAAAAGAACAAATTATATCATGAAATTTAAAAGAAATTATATGTGTCAGTGGCATAGCTGCTGGATTGCAGCCAATGTTCCTTCAGCGCAGCATGAGGCGGTCGTTGCTCTGGCATATCAATGCATTTCGCTAATGAATTGTACCCCATTTAATTATGGATAATCTCTTGAAGCAACTTCTTCACATCTGTATCGTATTTATTCACAATCTCGCTTTCAAGAAAATCTGCTAAAACTCCAAGCTCGTTTCTGCTCATCACCCTAAGACCAGATTTACAAAGTGCGGTAATAATATTTAAAGCAGCTCTCACGTGAAATGGCCTGAATTCAAAACCTGCAACGACTAATTCCACCATTCGAACAATATGTTTCACTATGTCCAATCTTTGCAGCCTCTCCTTCTCGTAGTCATAGTTATTATGTTCGGCCGTAGCTATGTAATTGATCAATTGGAGCCCTCGGGTAAGTGCTGAACCAATAGAAATCAATTGGAGCCCTCGGGGAGCTACTGCTACAAGATCCCGGAAACGGGAATGGAAAGTGTTACTGCCTGCACGAGAACGTCCACGTAATCTTGAAAATATAAAAGAGCGTCCCTCTTGCACATCCGGGCGGATTTAAAACATCTGACAGTAAATATTTAAAACCATGCTCTCGATTTTCAAATAATCGGAATCTGCAAGGTTAGAGAGAATGTATACAAATGGCTTTACAGAATTTCCGGGTATCGTCTCTAAATCATTGTGTCTCAATCCGATAATATCCACTATCCTGGCAAGTTCCCAGCACACTTCCTTGAAGAGAACCATTCCCATAATAAATTAAGCAGATGTGCATCAATCACCTTGAATAAATATTTGTATCCCTTCATTATCGAAAACGAATCCTTGTTTTCTTTCCTGTACTGGCAATAAAGACGGATCAAATTGAGCTTTTKCCACAGGACCTTCCAGTCCKCTTCCGTCTTTTCCCGCTTCTCAGAAAAACGACCATAATGGGAAACCAAATCGTTCAACAGATATCTCATTTCAGTCTCCTTTAATACTTTGGTATAATCGGGAATAACTTCAAGGCCTCGGATTCTGTTTTTGGTGATGTATTGGCRCATCTTCKGTYTCAAYTCAGTCTGGGGRKTGRCATTCTTAATGTRGAAGGGTTGGYGGGTATATGGGTTARSGGCSTCRCGTTTGGTCACSCAAATCGTTTCSAGTGTCCTGCGGTTGTATAGCATCTGAGCAGGGTCTTCCGCGGGCGAAAGTCTTATCGGATCGTAAGCAAATTCTTGGAACAGAACATCCATATATTCTTCCGGAACACCATCTGAAGCCATTTTTGGAATCAATGAGCTGAGAAAGCTGCAAAAACGGATAGAAGGTTTTGGCATGTTTTGTTCAACTGGATATATATATCTATATATATACAAAACAGACCTGGTGCAAATCAGGTCGGCTGATGGTTATAGTGTTGGAATATGTAATTTCTACCAGCATTTAATTCAGAACCTTCTACTCAACCACCGATCAACCACCAACACTGTTCATCCACCGCCTCTTGTAAATGTTCCTGAATCTTCCACCGACACTCCAGAACTATCTCGGGAGCCTCCAGAAGGTTCTTCTCCGTCTATAAAATCATGCATTGTAACCATTCCGCAATGTGCTCAATAAAATCGCGCCTTTTGCTGTGTATATTTATGTGTTTTATTTGCCTCTGCCCACACATATAGGGCGATGCAAATGGCCCAATGAATTTGAAGCAATAGAAAAAAAGTATACACCATTCATTGCTAGTGTGGTAAAGAACACATAGGAGAGACATAGAGATCAGATAGGTGCGAGTAAGATTTGATAAGGAACACCATTACACCCCAAAAAAATTAAGGGGAGCTATTGGAAAGAGAAAAAAATTATAGTAAAGGATAAAAATAAGGTAAGGTTTGGAAATGTACCATTATTATTATTAGAAATGTAGAAATGAGTTTGAATTGGGATAAACAATCCTATTACTCTCCATTCTTCTCCAAGTGAAACAATATTTTTACTAATACTAAGAAGAGTGTCTTATCACTAGCACAGTTGCTAAAGGTAGCAGTTGAGAACACGTGCCTGCAATATACTGAGAATGTATAAAATGTTTATGGTAATTACATATCCTTATAGTAATTTTTTAATGTGATTAGGTAAATGTTAAAAAGTAAACATGTTAACGGATGCCTCGATAAATGCAAGAAATTTATATGATCCATTGATTTTGGAGGACGACTAAGAATATGCCAGCATCTTCAATGCATAGCCATCATATTAGGGTTTAAGATTAAAAGATCATTAATTGTGCCCATTGTCAATAGGTGTATGCCTTTCAATGTAATAAAACAACTAGTAGTTGGTAACCAAACTATCATGAAATGTATAATAAAAGATTTTGAGTAATCTAGAATAGTTCACAAGTTAATAAGAAACTTCTTTATTTATATTAAATGCTCATAAGATGAACGAAAAATAACTTCATAGCTAGCGATTAATCCACAAATTAGAATACTCATGCTCACAAGCACAAGAGCATTATAAATACACTAGTAAACAAGAGTCTCTTTGTTAACTTATAAAAACATACAATGTCAAAAAGAAGAGAACCTTTTGATTGAAGACTAAGTTTAATTTATGTCTTTTGGCTACTTTATTTATAAGTTTAGATAAAAACATACAATATCAAAAACAGAACCTTTTGATTGAAGACTAAGTTTAGTTTATGTCTTTTGGCTACTCAATTTATAAGTTTAGATCATGGTTTTTGGCTTTCCATCTCTCTAATTCTTTAGATAGCCTATGTGAGTCTTAAACTTCCTAGCTCCAACTCACTCAAATTTCATTTCATTTTCACTTTGTTATTTAAACCAATTTGTGAAGATAAATCCATAATATTTTCATGTCGCTATCACTTTATTATTTAAATGTGTTTTTGAAGATAATGAATCCATATTAAAAATAACATATTTACTGCTTATGTCCACTCATATCACACAAAATTGGTGCAATTCTCCATTAAATGACATGCACTCTTATATCACTTAGATGTCTACTTCATCATTCTTATTGGCATACTTTCAACACTTCAACACTTTGATTCTTGGGCATTCCTTGCATTTAGATGAAATTTCTTGTTTTTGGATTTTTTGCTTGGTTGAGAATAGAGTTTATCATCCCCTTCAATTATTTATTCTTCAAGCATGGAACATTCTCAACAAATGGATCTTTTCTTAAGTTTAACAATACACTTTGCATCTGTCCTTGTTTACCTTAATCCAAAATGCCTTCTTTCTTCTCACTCTTTCATGAAGTTGCCATTGGCACACTCACTTATAATAAGAGGGGGGGTGAATAAGTATAGGACTATTTTTTCTCTTCATTCAAAAATGTAATCCATAGTACACAGAGATTTAACATGGAAACTCTTGGAGGCAGGTGAAAGAGGGAATGCAAGACAATTTTGGGAAAGAAAGCATGCACGAGGAAAGCGACAGCTGGAAGGAAGTACAACACGCGCGCATGCAGGGAAGAACTAACGTTGTTAGGGTTAGGGTTTTGGTAATGTATTGTAATAGCTGAAGAGCCAGATACATATAAATATAGATACTTAGGTATCATAGAGGGGTTCAGGGTTCAGAGTATTATCGATTTTAGCTAGTTATCTGTGAGTTGTTGCAATATGTAATATTTTGTTGTATGATCTATTTTGTAAGTTGTTGAACTAGAGAGGAGTGGGGAGGGAAGATCTTGAGGGTTAGATCGCAGGTTGAGGAGCTTGTTGTGATATAGTTTTCCTCATATAGATCTTACTCGACTGAGGAGAATTGTAAAGCACATGACGTTGTAGGTGCGGAAACACTATAATAAAAGAGATGAGAGCCAAATATTTGTGGATGTAGCCCAGGAGGGGGTGAACCATGGTAACATATGTGTTATTTGGTTAAATGCATGTGTATCTTTATTTATTTTAAGCGAATATTGCTATACTGAATGAATGAGTTGTTATATTTCTTGTTTATTCATAAATGACAATACATTGTGGTCACAACTTATAATAGTTGTTCAATATACAGTTCTTCTATATCACACTCAATCCTAGGATGTAGACACCTAAGTATTACAGTCACCCATTAAATCTATCTCGGGTGAGACTCCACAGTGCATTCTGTGTGTTGTGTTGCTTTCTGGTTTACCAGGAGGGACGATAGTTTTAGAGGCTTTGTTGGAAACCCGAACATACATGAACCCTAGGTCAATAAACTCAAACATAATATAATAGTAACCAACAAATGGAAGGACATGATCCTACCATCAAGTTACCTGAATTCAAAGGAAAAGTGTCATAGGACTCAGAAAAGAATTTGTTCATCTGTGAGAATATTTGGGAAGAAAAACATATCACCGACGAAGAAACTAAATTGGCACAGATAATGATTACACTAAGGGATCACGAACTATATTGGTATATGAGTTTAGCTACAAACAATCCAGCAGGGACAACCAGAAAAATTGCACACATTAAGAAGTTACTGATAAATGAGTTTCAGAAGATGAGCTCAGAGGATCAATACATAAATGAGATGATAAAAATACAACAGAAACTAGGAGAATCTATTTGGGAGATTGACCAAAGATTCAAGCAACTAAAGGGAAAGTTAAAATATCTCATGACCGATATGCAACATCGACACTTGTTTGCCAACTCATTGCTCCCACATTTAAAGTATCCACTGCGACAACAGAAGTTACAGACGTAGGTAGAAGCTCTGTAGGCATCTCTACAACAAGAAGAAAACCAGTATCAGCAGATGGACCCAACTATCGAAGAAATGAAGGAGGATCTAAAGAAATGAATAAGAGTAAGAAAAAATGAGAAGTTGTTTGGTGTACTACATGCAGGACGAAAGGACACCAAAAGAACGAATGTCCAACATTCATGCAATATATTGCATCAGGAATGAAAAATCTATTACCAACAGGAGGATTATGGTTGGAAATCTGCAAGAAACTGGGTCATGATCCTTATCATTGCACGATGAGCAGAAATACCAGACAATTCCAAAGATTTCGTATTGCACATTTTGCAAATCAGTGGGCCACGACAACAAAGATTGTATAATTATGGAGTTGATGAGAGAAAGGACATTAGATGCATATAGAGTGAAGGAATAAATGATGACTAGACAAGACGCACCACAGTTCAATCAAGTTCCAACTCCATCCAACACTGCGTAGCAACAGTATAATACTGTGCAACAACCATATAATAACGTACAACCAAAGTACAATGCAATACAACCTTAGTATATTGTCGCACAGTACAATCAGGTGCCTCAGTATAATGCATCGAGAGGAGATCGAGCAGTCTACAAAGGTGGAGGATGAGCGAGAGGAGGTTTCGGACGAGGTAGAGGACCGGTGATATGTCACAATTATCAACAACCAGGACATTATGGAAGAAAATGTTCGCTTCCACCAATGACTTGTATGTATTTTCGTGCATTAGATCACGACACAGAAGAAAGTCCAACATTATTAGTAAAGATCCAGGAAAAGAGGAACCAGAATAATCAGAATGTTCAGTGGATTTCAGCTAAAGCAAGGGATGAAGGATAGAACATCAACATAGTTACTCGTGAAGGAGATAAAATAGGGAACAAGGCAGGTCGACAAGAGCTAACACAAAATCAATGGGTTAAGAGGAACGTTGAACCAAGGAAACAGTTTGATGTGCAGAACGAGAAAGCAATATTTAAGGAATCCAGAAAATAATTTCAGAAGACATGGCGTCAACTTCAACTGCACAGCAAAACAAGGAAGCACCAGAGTACGTGATGCCTCCGCTATTAGATCATGCCAACCAAATGGAAACCATGAGAAAAGTAAGTACAATCAAAGGAATTTTTCAATCATGTGTAAAGGTGTTAAATGATCCATCATCTGTGAAAATATTGCAAAACATACTAGAAAAATGTAGCATCGAGACGGAAGGAAAACTAGAACCAAAAACCATCAATCACCTACCTACAAGGAGAAGAACAAGTAGGGATTTCAGACTGAATTCCAACATTGAAGATTTCAACATGGGAGATATCATACTGGATCTAAGATCTGAAGTGATTGTATTACCGAAGAAGACATGGAAATGCATGGGAGAGCCCACATTAGGATATTCAGCTGTCCAACTGAAACTAACAAACCAACACAAAGTCCTAGCAATCGGTAGACTGGAAGGAGTGATAGTAGACCTGTATGGAGTGTGCACTAGAGCCGATTTCGAAGTCATTGAAAGAATGGATGACACAACACCTTACCCAGTGTTGCATTTTCTGGATTGGGCATTTGACAACCATGCCATAATCAAATTGAAGACCACTAAAATAACATTTGAGTCAGGAGAATACCAGGTCATCGCATCATTAGATCCATCAAAAGGGGAGAGTTTGGTAGAACCTACTTGCCTAGACTTAGAGGAAATTAGCCAGTTGTATAGAACAATTGTGCAGGCGGAGGATTATGTGAACCCAACTGCAGATGGGATACTCAGTTGGCAAAGAATTACTTCATGTGCAACAAACTCAAATACAGGTTTAGAGAAATGGAAACAAAGGCTAGAAGATGTGCAAGAATAGACCGCGCAATAAGATGGGTCAGCACATAGATAAGGAAACCACCTAGTTTACATGGAATAAATGATTTGGAAACATTCTTGGTACACTATGAAGACAAAGTATTAGAGAATTCTGTTGTAGATTATTCTTGAGATAGATTTACTTTAGCTTTCCAAGTTAGGTTGGGGATGCTCTTCATCAAAAGAATTGAATAAAATGTGTGTGTGCTGAATAAAATGGCCATTGGAAGGGACCTTGCAACATTAATGCGTGGGTTGTATTCTATACTTTCATTTAATATAATGTAATAATACATTTCTTCCCTAAAAATATGTCTTTACTTTTATTATATAACTCATTGATCTTATACATAGAATTCATTGGAATATATATATCGTTGTTATCTCTATTTGTTGGTTTGTGCTTCTTAACAGGTTTACCATCCCATAAATCCAAATATGGAGCGGCACAGATGAAACTAGTGAGGATCAAACATCATTTAAAAGGTATGTCATTTGTCCCTCTCTGAACTAGTTTATATGACAATAAAATCTAAGGAGAAGTTTGTATTCTACCTTGTTTTGTAATAGCTTCATGTTGAATTTAGGGATATTAGTTTGTGTCTGCACTTATATATTTGTCCGATAACACTCAGGTTTAAAAAAAATGAATTTCCACTTCCTTGTGTAAATAAAAATAAAATCCACTGGTTATAGAATACCTTTTTTCACAAGTGGGCATGACAAGTCTTTAATTTATTGTTGATTTATTATTGATGTTTGATAAGTTGTTTTCTTTAGAACCCAATCTAATAATTTGAATCTCAATCCATAGTTTTGGGTGGAAACATGATATTTGATGCCAAATATCCATTATTTGAATTAGGCATTTGCAGGTTAGTACATGCATATATCTGGAGCCAAATATGGATTAATTTATGGACATAATGTGTTAGGTAACTACAGAGACAGTGGGGGGATCGGAGGGCCTATAGTGGAGGCCATTCAATGTAATGTGGACTAGGTCCACTATAATATTAAATAAGGTCCATTATGGCAGTTAGTCAGATATAATAAATGTAAGGGGACTTATGCTTCTAGAAGGTTCCTCCTCTAGAATGTCTTCTTCTAGAAGGTTTCTCATCTAGAATGTCCTTAGGTGGTTGGTAGCACTATATAAAGGGGTTCATGTAATGTAATGAGATACATAATAGAATTAAAATTATTGTATTTGGAGTGGTAGCTCAATAGGAGGAAGACCCCTCGAAGAGGCAAGTGAACAAGAGATGATCCCTTCCATAATAGGATCCATTGTATGGTGTTTCCCTACCTCAAGAGTTTTCTTATAAAAATGTGTGGTTTTAATATATTCTTCTTGGATATATTTCAGTGTATTTTTTGTTCATATATTTGGTTCCTATCAAGTGGTCTCATATCACTTTCCTTGGAAAGAAGTGTGGGAAAATGTTTTTTAATTTTTGTTGATTTTTTTTGGAGAAGAAAAAGAGGGACGCATCATTCTGGATAATTTATGTATATTATGTGAATAATTTGTAGAAATAGGTTGCATATCTGATTTCCTCTAAGAAAAACACTGAATTTAAAAAAACAAATTGTTTGAAACAGAGTCTGTGAAGTCAAGATATCGACATTTTAAAATATGCATTTTTCAGGGTTTTTCCATGGACAACGACACAATTGTTTAATATCTATACCACCTGGAGGACGAATTTTCTAAAAAAAACTACACATCTGATTTCCTCTTTAAAAATAGTTAATTAAAAAAAAAACATCACCCAAATCAGAGCTCCGGAAGTGAAGATATCACTGATTTAAAATGAGTAATCTTTGGAGGTTTTTTGTGACAACAACGAAACTGTAAAGTTCATAACTTTTCACAGGGTGTTCAGATTGCTATCAGATCAATGTCATTAGATAAATAGTTTTAATATATTTATTTTGATATATTATATGTTGTGTTTTCAATGGATATTGGCTCTCAACTCCTCATGGGTATTCTACGGAAGATTGAAGCCCTTGAGCACCATCTCCATGAGGCACAACAAGCTATTAGGGATAGTTGTCACGATATGAAAAAGATATTGGATAACATGCATGAGAGATATATTATGGCAAATATCATGGATGAATATAATAAATAACTATATCCTTGGTATGATTTTGAGGTTGATTGTGATGACTGGTAGATGGATAATTGTCATTTTTGGGATGACAACCATTTTCATATTTTATTTGATGACTCTACTCCACCTTTTGTAGAGAACATCAATGTGACAAATCAAGAGTTCGTTATGATTACTAGTGTCCATCCTACATATTATACAATGTTATATTCTCAAGGGGATGGACATTCTTATTTGGATCCACATGATATGTGTTAGTATTTGGGGCATCATTTTCAGTTGGTTATTGAGTTTCGATATCTTTCGCATGGAGTTCACATGAACACTTGGACATGTGACCCCAATTTACAATGGAGGTTGGCCTACTTCAACATGGTGGCTTTCATTTCTCAATGGGACCCTGGTTCTCTAGTCTACTTTAGGACTGTGGTCCACACTTATCCATGGGACCATGGTATATGGTTGTAAACCAAGCATTGAGGACAACGTTTTCATAAGGGGCTCGAAGGTACCATAGTGCAGTCCATTCAATGGAATGTGTACTAGGTTCAATATAGTATTAGATATAATAAATGTAAGATGACTTCTGCTTCTAGAAGGTTCCTCCTCTAGAATGTTTACTTCTAGAAGGTTCCTCCTCTAGAATGTCCTCTATTTTATTTTCCTCTTCTAATTCCACTTTTAGCAGGGCAAAGTCTTCATTATTGTTTTTACTGTCTTTCTTGAACTGTATTAACAATTGTTTTTTCTTTTTCTTCCTAAATCTGAATCTAGCAATTTCTTCTAGGGCACTGATGAGTTCTCCTTCCAATTCAACCACAACTTCATCATTAACATCACTTCCTATTCTTTTATAATCATAATCCTCTTTGTCCATAAGCATAAATTCATTAACCTTATCTTCACAAGACGAATCACTATCTGTGTCTCCTAAAGAATCATCATTGTTTACACATAAAGTTTTCTTTTTACCAAATCTTTTGGATTTGTACTTCTCTTCACCTTCATAGTTCTGGTCCTTCTTCTTGTGTGGACACTTAAATGCAAAGTGACCTATCTTTCCACAGTTAAAACATTTGAAGGGAAACTTGCCTTGGTACTTGCCTGATCCTTTCTTTAGTCTTCTCACGAATTTTTCTTCCATTTCATCAGGCTCAGAATCCTCATTCTTATCTTATTTAAATGATGTTTCTCTAGAGGTAGGTTTATCTTTACCTATCCTCATTTCATAAGTAGTCAGAGCTCCTAGGAGTTGGTCAATAGGAAGAATTTTAAGATCATTCAGTTCTTCTCTTCTATTGTAGAAACTTTTGGATTAAATCTATTAGGGAGAGATCTTAAAATATTCTTAACTAAAGAGGCATCTTCAATTTTTTCACCAAGTCCTTTCATTGCATTTACTAGTTCTTCAAATCTCAAAAAGTACTTCCCAACAATTTCGTCCTCTTTCATCTTTAGTTGTTCAAACTGTAATCTATAGGTTTGAAGCTTGCCATCCTTTACCTTCTCATTACCTTCATAACTGATAATGAGTTTGTCCCACATTTCTTTGGTAGATTCTAATTGCATAACTTTTACAAATTCTTCTTCTCCAAGCCCACTCAGAATAACATTCATAGCCTTAGCATTGAAGATGAATTCTAGCTTGTCATCCTTAGAATCTTGTACAACTGGATTTACATAACCAGTCTCTACCACATCCTAGACATCTTCACCTAAAGTCATTATGTAGGTTCTCATCCTAACTTTTTAGAAGGAAAAGTTTGTTCCATTGAAAGGGGGGCCTCATCCTAACTTTACAACACATTATATCATGAAATTTAAAAGAAATTATATGTGTCAGTGGCATAGCTGCTGGATTGCAGCCAATGCTCCTTCAGCGCAGCATGAGGTGGTCGTTGCTCATCTCTTGAAGCATTTCGCTGATAAATTACACCCATTCAAAAGAAAACAAATTTACAATAAATTATATCATGAAATTTAAAAGAAATTATATGTGTCAGTGGCATAGCTGCTGGATTGCAGCCAATGCTCCTTCCGCACAGCATGAGGTGGTCGTTGCTCATCTCTTGAAGCATTTCGCTGATAAATTACACCCCATTTAATTATGGATAATCTGTTGAAGCAACTTCTTCACATCTGTATCGTATTTATTCACAATCTCGCTTTCAAGAAAATCTGCTAAAACTCGAAGCTCGTTTCTGCTCATCACCCTAAGACCAGATTTACAAAGTGCGGTAATAATATTTAAAGCAGCTCTCACGTGAAATGACCTGAATTCAAAACCTGCAACGACTAGTTCCACCATTCGAACAATATGTTTCACTATGTCCAATCTTTGCAGCCTCTCCTTCTCGTAGTCATAGTTATTATCTTCAGCCGTAGCTATGTAATTGATCAATTGGAGCCCTCGGGTAAGTGCTATACCAATAGAAATCAATTGGAGTCCTCGGGGAGCTACTGCTACAAGATCCCGGAAACGAGAAATGGAAAGCGTTACTGCCTGGACGAGAACGTCCACGTAATCTTGAAAATATAAAAGAGCGTCCCTCTTGCACATCCAGGCAGCTTGGAGGATTGATGTGCCGTTGTCGAGGTCTTCATCTGTTGTTATATCTCGAGTATTGTCGCGTCCTAACAATTTTACCGCGATGAGGATGACACAAGGCCTGAACGTCCCCGTGTTGTCAACAGCATGACCGATGCCGTAATAAAACATCTGACAGTAAATATTTAAAACCATGCTCTCGATTTTCAAATAATCGGAATCTGCAAGGTTAGAGAGAATGTATACAAA
>JZKD02S0048063.1:170715-190087 GCA_000966675.3 Picea glauca
CACACACACACACACACACACACACACACACACAAAGTAAACTAATAAGTGGATACCCCCTATAGTGTTTTTTTTTAAATTCGAAGAGGATCTCATTTTAAAAAATTATTTGAAGGATGATATGATTGAGACGCATGCATTTTGTTGACATGAGCATGGCATGTTTCTTCTCAGTACAGGGTTCCTAATTGCTATGCTTGCAGGTCCTTGGTTTCAAATAAAAAAAGTGGTTATCCTATCTATTTGTTATGCCATTCCATACATACATTTGATGAGTTTGTTTCATCACTCCTTGAGAAATGTGATGCAATTTATTAAAAAAAAGGTGTTCAATTTTTATAAATATGTGGTATACCTATCATATGCACACCATTGATTACATGTATGACTCCCAACACATATCATATGAGTTATACGATAGGAATGGTATTGACCTTGTTGTTGTAATTGCAATGAATTTTAAAGTTTTAGATACTAAAGGTTTGGATATTTTAGTGTATATGGGATATATAATGCACCTTGACTGTTGACTATTCAAAAGTGTTATGGGTATTTAATGAGAAAAGGGGAAACTTATATGGCATGTGAATATTGTGTGTCATGGAATGCACTTGGAAATCATCCAACGCTTGAGGTTTTCACATGGTGATCTTTGGGATTTGTAAAAGATTAATGGTGGCTGCCACCCTAGTGTGGCGTGACCAACAATTAATGCATTATTCTTGTTTTTGATTACCACCTCGAGGGTTTTTCATTTGATTAATTTTAATTTTGAGGAAGGGTTTGGATGCCAGGTTGTAACTGCTGCAACTATCTCGAAACACAAATAAATACCACACAACTCTAGGTACAATGGTTTCGAGTCCCTTTCATCTAATGTTTTTCTTTGCTAAATAATTTACTCATGGCTTTGTGAATGATGTATTGTGCTTGTCAATTTGATTGTTTTCATGTTATAACTCTGGAAATGTGATGAATGGTACTCCTGGTTGAATGAAAATATATGAGTTTTACAATCTAAATAGTTTAAGTCGAAAAGTAGTTTGATGAAGAAAACCAGTTTATGGTTGTTGAGATTTATGCGTTTTATTTCCACATATTATCTCTCTGTTTTGGATATGAGTATCTTGACTTCTCTATTTTGTAGCTCACCATTTAGTTGTTTTCAACCATTAGAGTTGTATCGTTGTCATTGGTTTGTTTATTTGGGTTTGTATACCCCACGAGCTCATACATAGAGTTGGTCAACATTGGTTTTTGATTCATTTTAAGTTGGGGTTTGTATTCCTTGCATGCATTGTGAAAGACAAAAGCAATAATGCTCCTGGTTAATGAAGGCATGCATGAATTTGGGTTTTATCGATTGAATGATAAAGGGTTCCTAATTTCTACATTTGTGGGTCTGTGGTTTCAAATAAAAAAAGTGGTTATCCTATCTATTTGTTATGCCATTCCATACATACATTTGATGAGTTTGTTTCGTCACTCTTGAGAAATGTGATGCAATTTATTAAAAAAAGGGAGGTGTTCAATTTTTATAAATATGTGGTATACCTATCATATGCACACCATTGATTACATGTATGACTCCCGACACATATCATATGAGTTATACAATAGGAATGATATCAACCTTGTTGTAATTGGAATGAATTTGATAGTTTTATATAGTAAAGGTTTGGAGGTTTTAGTGTATATGGGATATATAATGCGCCTTGACTACAGACTATTCAAAAGTGTTATGGGTATTTAATGAGAAAAGGGGAAACTTATATGGCATGTGAAGATTGTGTGACATGGAATGCACTTGGGAATCATCCAATCCTTGAGGTTTTAATGTGGTGATCTTTGGGATTTGTAAAAGATTAATGGTGGTTGCCACCCTAGTGTGACGTGACCAACAATTAATGCATTCTTCTTGTTTTGGGTTGCCACCTAGAGGGTTTGTCATTTGATTCATTTTAATTTTGAGGAAGGGTTTGGATGCTAGGTTGTAACTATTGCAACTATCTCGAAACACAAATAAATACCACACAACTCTAGGTACCATGGTTTCGACTCCCTTTCATCTAATGTTGTTCTTTGCTAAATAATTTACTCATGGCTTTGTGAGTGATGTGTTGTGCTTTTCAATTTGATTTTTTTCATGTTATAACTCTAGAAATGTGAAGAATGGTACTCCTAGTTGAAAGAAAATATATGAGTTTTACAATTTGAATAGTTGAAGTCAAAAAGTAGTTTGATGAAGAAAACCAATTTATGCTTGTTGATATTTATGCATTTTATTTCCACCTATTCTCTCTCTATGTTGGATATGAGTATCTCGACTTCTCTATTTTGTAGATCACCATTTAGTTGTTTTCAACCATTAGAGTTGTATCGTTGTCATTGGTTTGTTTATTTGAGTTTTTATATCCCACGACCTCATGCGTAGAGTTGGTCAACATTGGTTTTTGATTCATTTTAAGTTGGGGTTTATATTCCTTGCATGCATTGTGCAAGCCAAAAGAAATAATGCTCCTGGTTAATGAAGGCATGCATGAATTCGGGTTTTATTCATTGAATGATAAATTGGTTTCAACCATTGGTTGTCGTGCTTTGCATGATTTGTTTTTTCATCTGCAAGGTTCAATACTACTAGTCATGTGTTATATACATTGATCTTTTCTTGCTCAATCTTGGTCTTACAAACTACGAATCAAGTTGTTTCACTATGTTTGCATGCAAGGGGTTGCAAGAAGACTATGGGTTATCGACTCATTGAAAAATCGAGAGATCCACATAATATGCACAACACTCAAAGAATGAAGTTGAGAAGACGAATTTGATTACAAACTAGTTTTGTAATCTCTGCATGCGTTAATCCAAACCCAACCGAGTTTAAAAAGTTATTTTGGGCTTTAAATCATCGACTTGTTTAAGAATCATTTATGTCATGATATTTCGATCATGCAATATATATTTGGATTAATGGTTTGGATAAAATAGATGTTGTTGCAAACTTAATTTTTCCATTTTTGATTTGGATCTTTCTTGGTGGATTAAGCTTGGGTTATGGTGAAGTGGAATTTCAAGAATTTTGGTTTTATGATGAAGTTATCCTAATGATTGGTCTCTGCTAGGATTGATGTTGATGGTTGCATCGTGGAAGATCAATGGTCTTGAACATAAATTAATAAATTGTGACTAATGGACATTAGTGTGATGAACAAAAGAAAATAAGCATTTTAAATAAACGGTTGGGTACCAACATAATTTTTAATTGGGACATTGTGCAAGTTTGTATAAATAATTTGGTTATTACATGATAAAATATGAAGAGTTGTAGATTGATACATGTTTAAAACTCTATGATTGCATGCAATTATAATTTTTCTTAAAGAATACACACTATTATAGACTTTGTAGTTAATGCATGTTTCTTTCACATTCCCCTATCATAAGTAACACTTTTCGTTCATTATAATCCCAATTCATTTTGCCAAATTTCCATTTTACTCCCATTCTTAATTATAGTTATGTAATTGTAGAACTAAACTGATCAAAAGAGATATATTAACTTGTTCAGGGTTAACTTTGTTTTCTAGATGAAGTAATATGACTGAGAGTTAATAACGTGTTTTAAAATCTGGCCATGGAAGAGAACGATCCATTTTACATGCTTGTCATACTTACCATTTTTCACTCATTACAAATCCCATCATTTAATCCCAAAACCCTTTCAAGATCAATGTTCTAAGTGATTTTTGGCTTTGAGAACATGAATTGCATGATGATTGTTTGCATGTGTATTATTATAAACAGAGCCATGTTTAAATTATTTCTTTTGCAAAGTTTTAGATGAATGATTAGTTGAACTTTGGTTCTGACTTGTGTAAATATATATTAGTATGAGATTTTTCAGCAGGGGCAGTCATGGAAGGACAGGAAATAATAGAGGTAGAGGACTAGGTCCTTGGAAAAGGGATAATAAGAGGCTCTGATTTTCCATACATTTTGATGCAAATTCGGAAGAATTCAATCAGTTGTTGTAGATAAGTTTCCTCAATTTGGCTAGTCAAAAATCCTATAGACCTCCACTTATGCCTGAGAACCCTCGTCCAAGTATCAACATTCCAATCCCAAACCATGTTTCTGCTCCTCTAGTTATACCATAACATGATGGCTGGAAATTTTTTATATATCCTCCTTCTTGACAGTCACATGGCTAGCCAAATATTGATCACCCTCAACAACCTCTTTTTCATGCATGGTATACTGCTTCTCCCTTGCATCATCAACCTATATCCCAAGCCTCACATTCCCATCATGCCAAGGCCAAGATCACTGAATTTGGGGATAGTCCAAATAAGGAGAAAGTAGTAGCATCTAAGTCAAAGTCATCACATGAGCCATCACATTCAGTCAATTCACATGTGTAGGGAAGTGATCAGAAATATGCTAAGGCAGGTTCATCAGTTGGGAGAAATGAAAGGGTTGAAAGTATTCATGGCAAGAGAGGAGCAACCTCTCACAAGAAATATGGTTTTTCATGATTTTGTTAGCATTTGTATATGAACTTATTTGCACTTCATTTTCGACAGCATATTATTTTTGATGACATTTTATTTGGGATATCTCTTACTCTCTCAGTTTTATATTTTGGACAGATTATGTTTGCTATGTTCCATATTTTGGACAGATTTACATAATGGTTAAATTTTGGTAAATTTAATGATTTCCACATGGAGTGACAAGGGGCATTTCATCTTATGAACTTTGATCACATGGTCATTTGATGTGGTAAGTTGATGTGTTTTGTATTTAAGATGGAAGTTACAAGGAGAAAATGGTTCATTAATTGGTTTAAATGAAATAAGGGGTCCCCACTTTTTAGCTTTATTTAGTACCCTTTTCATATTATTATTATTATTATTTTACTTTACATCTCTCCTATTAACTAAATAGATGTTAGTTAATAAATTAACTAACTAGTTGTTAGTTAATAAATTAACTAAAAGTGGTTGAACGATTCAACTACCTTGGAGATATTTAAAGGAGCAATCTAGACAAAGTAAAGAGAAGAGAACACATTACTCTGATAAGGCCTACTCTTACTTCTAAGTGAGATTTCATTACTACTTCATTCATTTCTAATTTCTAAGCTCAGACACTTCTTGTGATAGCAAGGTCTGTTGAAGGTGACGAAAAGCTAAGACCAAAAGGCATTGAATTCTGATATGCTTCTAGGTTGATTGTTTGTTTGATAGTCTGCAAACTTATTTTGGTTTATGGATTAGTTTCTCAGTACTAAATAGGATTCTTGTGCAGATTCATAAAAGAGTGCAAGCTGTGGTTGTTGACTTATCATTCTTGGTCCGATTTTGAGGCACCAGTTACCTATGTGTATGTTACCTTAGGTTGCTAGAATTACATCTGGTCCATACTTTGACAATATGAGAAGTGTAGTCATTGTTACATAATGAATTAATAAAATCATTGATGGTTTTGCAACTCTCTTGGTCTCTCTTATTTTTATTAGATTATGTGATTTTCCTTCTTGTTTAAATTATTATATTAAAAAATCAGACTTCTTTATTTCAGTTTACATTTGATAAATAAATTTAAAACAACAATTAGTCTTTAAGACAAATAACTTGAAGGTTAATTGAACTTGCAATAAGGCTATAAATTAGGGTGATAATCCTTCCTATCTTGTTTTAGCCAAACAAGATTCGAAAAATATTGTGAGGAGGAATTTAATTTCTTTTACTCAACATTTTCTTTGGTGACCATACTCGGGATGAAGGACTCCATTTTCATTTCCATTGTTTGTCTTTTTTGTACACTTGTAAATTTACTGTTTATATTTACTTCTTTACTTTTTGTTTGTTATTTGTTTATAGCTTGTATACTTATGTTCATATTTTTATCTTGACTTATGACTGTACCTACTCAAAGACATACTAACCTAGGTGAAGGTTTAGACGATCAAACCAACATTACCCTTATCTTGTACAATCTCATTCTTGAGACTGCCAATAGTCAGGATGAACTAAATCATTCTTGGGAAGTTGTTTATGAAGAGGCTCGAATTAGGGAACAATGGGATGTCCGTCAGAGGATGATTAGAAACATTCTCGTCAATAATTTTTTATCATGAATGTTCCTACCATTGATCAACCCAACATTCCTGAAGGTCCCGTAAATTAGAACAACGTCTCATTTACTTTCTTTCGATAAATCCTCAGACATTCTCATACTAAGGATGATTTACACCGACATTGGGAAGTTATTACTATTGAAATCTATCTCTATAAATATTTGGATGACCAAAGGTGATGAGCCCTCAATGAACCCTGACATTATCTCATCTTATGTCATGTTCCTCCCGTATAAATTGACGAATACAAGGTCAATCACCTAAATTTACTCTCATTCTTGAAGTAGGAAAAAGAAAAGTTGTTCTCCAAGGAAAACAACTTGAACTCCATCGGTATTTGTCTGATTCAAATAGTTCCTCATCCTTTCTAGTTCCCTAGATCTTCAAAATGCCGGGAACTAGTAGTGGAATAGGAAGCAGTGGTTCCGGAGGTGGCACCAGTAGTTCATCTTCATCACAACCTTCTTCTTCAACTTCGATCGAGAGTATATATAGTCATGATACCCATGTTCAATCCACCACTAATCCAACCAAATTCATTAAGAAATATGTCTGTTTAAATTCAAGGAAGATGTCAACGTTAATCTGTGGCATGTTTCTTCCCCCCTAAATCTCACACCTACATCCAATCCTTTTCCTAAGTTCAAGGATAATTTTTTCCAAGTTCTCAAGAAATGATACCATTTCTACGAACGAACATTTGATTTCTTTCTCAAATACTTGCCATAACATTGGTGCAAATGACAATGATACCTACATGTGCTTATTTGTCAACTCTTTATTAGTCTATTGGTTCAAATCCACTTTTGGGAAACCCAAAATACCAGCAGATCGGTTAAAGGAGTAAAATAATATTACAAATAACAAAGGTGAAGCCATTAAAGATTTCAATATTCACTTCACCAAGTTATATAATCAAATACCTAAACTGATCAGACAACAAAATCAATTTGTGGCCATGCATTACTACAATGATTTATGCTCTACCTATCATCACATATTGGAAGAGAAATCCATAGATGATATTAGATATTCCCTTCACACTTGTTTGGAGTATGAGGAGAAGTTACAAAGAACCAGTCTTCCTAAAGAATACTATGTCAAACAAATCGATGTGTATAGCATTATGCAGCTTATGCAAGACATTAATAATAAAATGATTTCTTTTGAGAGAAAGGGAATAACTCCTATTGTCACTGTTGAAACTTCCACGTAGGATGTAACTAGGAATTTCACAAACACTAACTTTCATCCAAAATCCATATTGCCTACATCATGGTGTAATTTTTTCAAATAACATCACGAGGAAAGTACTTGTGAATTCAAGAAAAATGCGAGGGATTGAATCTTTAGCAAGAAACTAGACACTACCATTGTTGTCTTAGATTGGGCCCTGCAGGATGATGTTATGGTAGTTAATACCATAAACAAATCATATGCCAATAAGGGAAAATTTGATTCTTCCAAGACTAATTTTTCCCCTAGAACATCCACTCAAAATACCAGCTCACAAGTTGTTCACCCTTCTACCAATCATAAAGTCACCACTCCTTCTTTAAAGTATAATATTTTAAATCAATTGGAAAACATAAAAGATGATGCTACTCTTTCACTAGTGCATCTGGGTCAAATTCCAACGACGTGTTTGACATAATTGCCACTTTATATTGTCGGAAGAATGACAAACATCGGACCCCCTCAAACATCGTTTCATGGGACGTCGCTTTTTCGATGACAGAGTGTTCGTCTATATTGTGACATTCTATGACACCACATGTCATCATGAATTCAATTGTTCAACCCCCATATAAATGTCATAAGACTGACGTCTAGGTCGTGGAAAGACCGATGTCTTGGCCGTGGCAAGAGAGACGTCCTGAAGGTGGCAATAGCGACGTTTTAAATTTGGCAAGAGTGACGTTTCAAGGTGGCAAGAGAGACTTCCTGAAGGTGGCAAGAGAGACGTATTGAAGGTGGAAAGAGAGACGTTTCAAAGGTGGCAAGAGAGACGTTCTAAATGTGGCAAGAGCGATGTTTCAAAGGTGGCAAGAGAGGCGTCCTGAAGGTGGCAAGAGAGACATTTTGAAGGTGGCAAGAGAGACGTTGTGGAGGTGGCAAGACTGACGAGATGAGGTATCAGCTCCGACGTGACGGCTATGGGAGTGACACTCTTGGATGTGGCAAGAGCGATGTCCTAGAGGTGGCAAGAGTGACGTGAAGAGAGTCCAAGACATCGCAATAGCGACGGTTTTGTAGGTATTAAAAAAAAAACACAATATCAATATCAAGACCTATGAAGCAAACAAACAACTCCAGGAAAGGAACTAGTGATAGACTAGAGGGTCTGAAGATGTTTAATTGTTGATTTCTGCATGGAGTAATTCTTCCTACAATTATGATCATACTCGTTGCTAATTTGAAGAGTGTGCACCCCTCCGTTAATATGTATGCATCCCTCTTCAAGCCATCATAGAAGATTATTATGTCATCCACAAAGAGGGAGCTGAAACCATTTGGGATTTCCTGCTAACTTTATACCCAACAGGCTCATTCCTTGATTGTTATTGCTTAAATTTACTCCACCCATGGTCTAAATCTAATTAAGACCAATGGGGCAATCAACAAATCTTCCTCTGTCGTTAGAAAAATTTGAATTTCCCTATCCTCCTCGGAATACTTGTGAGGAATCCAGCTACAGAATTGCTTTACACAATAAAGACAAATGCAGGGCCCAACATCACCTTCAATTCCAAGATAGACTTTGGCGTATATCCAAACAAGCAAGATACCATAAAATGATGGTAAATATGGGTGGAATTAAGTATCTATATAGTCATGAACGGGAATTTTGAGTAAGGAGTACAAGCAAAAAAATACCGAAGAAAAAATGAGAAGCTATAAGACACCCTCATCACCAAACAACAATAGAGTTATCAGAATTTAGCATGTTCACGTAGGCCCCCAAATAATGCAGGTCTACTCTGTGTCTGTGCAGGAACTGGAGTATAGTTTTTTGGGATGACACTTGTTACAATGCATGTTTGGTTTAAATCACCTACAGAGGAGTACGATACAGTTTGGGAAATCACCAGGAAAATGTCAAGGTGTGGGAATCCATTATCATTACAAACTCTGTTTTGATATGTTTGAGATTGATGGTATAACAAGGTTTAGAATGAATATGTTTATGATAGAAGTTTTGTAGAGCCTTCTCTTCAGTTTTGGAACATCAGTTAGCTATATGGCATCTTCAAAAATGTTCTATGTTTATCTTAAACATATGAAGTTTCATATATAGCCTTTAATATTCATTATAAGAGGGAGGTATAAGTAGTGTTTAAAGTGATGAACTTTGATTTGCAGTGGCATGCTTAGCCTAAAGCAACCTTTCTAGCCTCCAAGACAGTTTCTCAAAGATTTTTGATGCATTAATTTGAAGTCAGTCTCCTATAGGAAGTTGGTAGTGTTATCAATATTTTGCCTTTACTCTGTGCTGCAAACTAGCCTATCTTTAACGCAAAGGAAGTTTGGTCAAGTTTGACTTTCTTTTCATCTCCGAAGGTGATGACTCATGACTCCAGGTGTTAGCTAAGATCCATTGAAGATTTTCTACAGCCACGAGGTAGCTCAGGAGGAGCTAAGTTTTGGGAATTCGAATGGGATACCTATCCCTTAGAAACAGGATCTATATCCTGAATATTTGTAATTGATTTGATTAGGAGATTTTGTAGGCATTTGATCCATTCCTTTAGGATCTGATAACTATTTTATAAATGTTATTTAAGCCCATAGAAGCAAGAGGGAAGCGGTTGGAACTTGAATTCTCATTTGTACTCTTTTGAATCTTAACATTTTTGATATATCAAGGAATGATAAGTTTCTGCCATTGAATGTTGTTCATTCCCTTTTCCCATCTTTCATCTCTGTTATTGTGAACTTGGACTTCTGTTCATTTCATTTTTATATTATGATTGATGATTGTCTTATTATCTCGGCATAAATAAACAAGATTCACACTTCCTACTGCTAGTTATATTCGGCCTATCACATGTATGGTTCATAGATGTGATATTGTTGATATGATCAGTTTCTTTCATCCATTGCAATTATAGCTTTCTGAACAATATTCTTATGGTGGCCTTGCCTTGTCCTGATTTATCCAAATCTATATTGAATTGAAGTGTGAGGTATTCACTTTGATCCATTTTCTACATACATTATTGAGTTCTTGATTAAGTTACCAGGATCTTTTGAATCACAACCTAGAAAGACTCTTGGAGTGATAACAGGTGCCAATCAGCAACATTATTCAAGCTCTCCTACTAGTTTGGTAGAAAAAAACCAGGAATTAGATGGGTTTCCACATAGATTCTAAACCTCTTACATAGGGATATGAATCCTTAGCAAACATAATAGACCAAACTAGGTTCTTCAACATCTTACATATGGATATGGATTCTTGACCAAAAGATCAATCTAGGGTCATCAACTGGGGTCTTTGGAAAAGTACCCATTATCATTAGTTTTATCATCATTCCAGTAGCTTGCATGATAGAATTTCTATAGTGAAGGGACACCATGGGAGGTGGAATTCGATGGATTCCACTCGAAGAAGAGAAAGACTAGTTTGGTTTCCAACTTTCCATGTAATAAGATGGATGATTCAGAAATAGCTATAGTAAGTTGCTCGATACAAAATATTCATAATGCAGACACAATTAACAATTCAACCTTAGCTAAATCAAATTTCAGTAATCCGAAGAAGTTCGTGAATGTAAGAAGAAAAGTACCATACAGGAACAAGAAAGTTCAAAAATTAGTACAAGGTTAAACCATTTCCTATCCAACCACGTAGACAATCAATATTGAGTCTCCACCATATTTTCATAACTAAAAGACAACTTAGCTATGATACACCCAACCTGTTATGGAAGTAACAGCTACTAATCCCATATACAACTTGGTAGTAACTTGACCTTGAGTACTTATACTGACACATAATACATGTATGTTGATGATTCAAAGGAGAAAGGGAATAGTCTAAGGACAAGATCTGAACATCAAAATATAGGACAGAGGCAACTAATGAGAATAACATGAATTACTAGCATCTATAACCAAATAAAAAATATATGGCATGAATGGTGATTAGTCATAGACACATTTTCATATAATCTTGTTCTATGATAAAAAAATATGCGCCTAGAACTCATCAAACTCCCCCAATCATATTAAATTTGGCTCTCTATAGGTCGTTGATATCTAAAGCAGTAGATATCACATCACTAATGATTAGACACCATCATCACTAATGGTTAGAAACCATTGCAACAATTGTACACAGGCAATGCCATTTCTCATTTAGCTGGCCCACATATTGCACAAAATTGGAATGTACATGGTAATAATTTTCCATTGGACTAGTAAATGCTATAAATACCATATAATAGTCACAACCAACATATTGTCAGTAAAAGATACTATGTTTCAGATGTCAACAGTCGATTTGAAACTTTTGGGACAAGCAAAATGACACAGGCATGGCCTTTTCTTGTTTCTCAAAAAACATATTGGAATGCCTATTTTCCTTCACAAAAGCTAAGCATTGCTTATAGAGTTTTCTCCCAAGTGGTTCAAGCAATTCTTTATCATCTTGCCTGATAAACGTCTTCATTTTCCTCATATATCCATATCTATTGAGAGTTCTGGTACTAGGAAAACCATCTGAAACAGATGAAGTGTATTGATTCTCATTACTTCCATCAAACTCCACCATGGATTATGAGGCCCTTTCTTTAGTTGAAGTAGGATGCTCAACATGCTTACTACCAGAGCCATCTACAAGTGCCACAGAACCTAACGGATCGAACAGATTTGAATTACTACACAAATTTTCTTTTGTCTTCACTTGAGGTGAAAAATAATTCTTAAGGACATCCCGAAGGACCAAATTATCATCTGCAATTGGAATTGCTCCTGTCAAAGTTTTGACAGAAAATTCCAGACAAAGATCTTGCCAAAAATCTCCAAAAGGTGAGACAATTGGTTAGTCCTCCCTTTTTTTTGTTCAAGTCAATTTCTCCTTCCATGCTTTCTTTTTTTGGCCCTTTAGAAGGAGTAACATTCTCATAATTGTCCCAGAGCTCATCCATTTGATGATAATGGGCATAGTGTGATTTTCCTGGCTTGTACAGGTGGACTTATACCCGCCAACTTTCATAGCCTACAAGGAACTCAAACGAATACAAATAATATCTCAATTCTAAGTGAATTAAAGGAGGTATGTTATCACACCACCTAAGAAGATTTATGGTGTGCCCATTTGGGATTTCATCAACATCAGACATGATAACCAGGTCATCTTCCCAAATGCTTGAATCTCTCAGAAGTCTATCCAATACCACTCTCTGGTGTGTTTCTTGTGAAAAAGGACTCTCTCCAAGTGAAAGAGGCCACCCCCCAGCAGTTCCATACTTCAATTTGGCCTCTGCAAATTCAAATTGCTACCTGTTCATAGCAAATTTCAATGGCTTTAGTGGGCCTACGAATGTTGTATTGGACTCGAGAATCACAAAATTTGTCACAAAAGGATCTAGCTCATGCCATATGATAGTAAGCAGGTCCAATTCCTTGCTGAATAGAACGACGTCAAACACACGACAAGGAGTTTCTCTAATTCCCCATCCATGAATGACACAGAGTTGCTCCATGGAAACATTCTCAACATAGTAGTGAGGGATATGGTGGAAGGGTTTCGGTGGAGTATCCCACATAGGGCGTAAGAAGTAGGATAATTTTTTTCCATGGAAGCAAATTCCAAGAGCGCAAGTTGGTATCATAACAAACAAAAGGAGTAAGGCCTTAAATTCTATTATAGTTGGAATACAACAAACAATAGTTGTCATGTCCAAGATACCTTTACTAGTATCCTGTCATCAATAAATGTAATATCACCTAGGTGTCTCATAATACATCCTGTTTCAATTGTTTGTTGTTGAATTCTACTGAAAGAAAATATCAAGCTTACATATCAAGATAAATTTTAAGTTTAACAGTACAACTAGCCCATATTTCCAGCCCAAGAGATCATAACAGAAATGAATAAATTTCCAGCCTAAGAGAACCATAAATTTCTGGCCCAAGAGAACATAACATAAATGAATAAATTTCCAACTTAGGAGAACATGGTGAATACTGACTAGGATTAGTTTAGAGACTATGAAATGATATAAAAAGAAAGAATTTGCAGGTAGAGTGGCAAAGTTTGTAGTGCATGTAATGCTTTGTAAACTACTTTTATCTTATAATTGTTATGCATATAGAGTTTATGAGTATTAATGTGGAATGAAATTCCAACCAAAATATGCCACTATAATTGTAAGACTTATAATTATTATGAACATCACATAGGATAAAAGTTATACAAAACAACCTCCTTTACAACAAAGTTCTAGGTAGTAAATCCAACAGGAATTTGGGACTCTAGTATAGTTCCATGGGTCAAAGTTTTAAGAACATAGTTCCTTGTTGTCCCTACATTCCCTATGAGTTTTGAGGGCCTCTAAATCAACCCATAACTTTGAAAAATCCTTAGACCACGTAGAAGTTGGAACTATGCCCTTTTTGGATTTTTTGCTTCACCAAGTTCTAACAAGAATGGAGCTTTTTGGGCTGTTTTGGATAATTCATATACGACACCTCACATTGATAACAAAAACGACAAAGCAACAACAAAAAACCAGAAAAACCCCTCAAAGCATGACACTAAAACTATAACGAAAAATTGCAATTAAATAAATAAATACACAAAGGTTATGTCAATGCTGCAGAGCAAACGATTTCCAAATCAAAATAATTGTCCTTTCCCTAGATCTATAAAAAGCGTGCATTAGACACTAACAATATTGAATAAGGCAAGGCATAAGAATGAAACAAATAAAGCAAAGTTGAGAGCAATAAATAAACAGCTCAAAATTGTTCCTCATTCCAAAGAAATTGTCCCAACATATGCACTACTGTACAAGAAAGACACCATCGTGCCAAAATAGAGGATAGGAAGGAGAGAACTAAAACACAAACCATATAATGGTTCACAACTCTATCCATTCAAACAAACTTATAGTCTGTCTATGGGTGTAAATGAATATAGAGAGATGAACAAAGCTAATGAAATGAGAAACCCATTGAAGCAAATTTGTTGAAATGACAACATATCAAGAGATGAATAGAGCCAATAAAATGAGAGACCAAATAAATCAAATTTTCCATATGATAACATATCAAGAGGGTGCCACATAGACTTGCGAAAAAAGGACACCATAGTTCCAAAAAAGATGATATGAAGGAGAGAAATCAAACTCAAAACCATATAATCCTTCACAACTCTAGGAGTTTGAACAAACTTATAACCTCCCTATGGGTGTAAATGAAGATAGAAGTGATGAACAGAGCCAATGAAATGACAACCCAAACAAAGAAAATTTTCCAAATAATAGCATATCAAGAGGGTGATGCATGGAGTTGTAAAAAATAGACACCATCATGCCAAAACAAAGCAAATGAAAGAGAAAAATCAAACAAAAAACCATATAATGCTTCACAACTCCTGGAATTCAAACAAACCTATAGCCCGCCTATGGGTGTAATTAAAGACAAAGTAATGAACTAAGCCAATAAAATTGAAGACAAAGTAATGAACTAATCCAATAAAATAAAAAAACAAACAAAGCAAATTTTTGCCAAATGAAAACGTATCAAGAGGGACGAACAGAGCCAATGAAATGAGAAACCAAACAAAGGAAATTTGCCAGATGACAAGATATCAAGAGGGTGCTGCATTGAGTTAAAGAAAGGAGGGACTGAACAGTTTCAAGCCACTTAATCAAAAAACAAAATTCTGAAGAGTTTTTTAAAAACTGCACTGCTATCAACAAAATTCAGACAGAGTTTCTCATGTTGAATATGCCAATTGTAACAAAACTGCGGAGTTATGAACAAAAAGATTCAGACATGAGTAGAACTGCCCAACAAAAGAATTGCAAGCCTATACTCAACAATCTTAGCATCCACATAATGCTACATAATACATGTCAACAAAGAAGTTGAACACATCTGAGACTGCTCAATGGACTAAACTTCCATAAAATTAACAGAAAGCTCATACAAGCCCCAAACTCAAAGTAAAAATTGCATGATAGCACAGAACCGTGGAGTTATGAACATAAGGATTCAAACGCAAACAAGATTTCCCCAGAAAAGAACTGCAAGCCTATAGTCAATAAAATATCACTTCATAAGAATTATATAAAATCAACCCACTTCTACAAAATATTCCTAAAACACACTGAAATGATAAAACATGCAACATATTTTACAAGAAGCTCCCGGGACATGTTGCTTTGGGAACTATCAAGTGTGAATACACCAAGAATTGAACTTGAACTAGATGTGGTAGATTCCCTTCGGCCTACTGCTAGTCCACAGCCAAATTGACTAAAAATTAGCAGGCCTTTCACAAGGTGGGCTTAGGTCCTTAATATGTGCAACATCAAGAACAATATTGAAGAAGAACAAAACCTAAGAAAGGATATCATTGAGTACTAAGAAAGGATATCATTGGTGTTTTAAGCACTAAGAAAGGATATCATTGAGCACTAAGAAAGGATATCATGCTAACAGTGCATTTGTTTCTAGATTGATGCTCCTCAAAAACTTGTTGGAAATACATTCTTATCAGATTTGAAAGGCTAAGGAACTAATCCACTTCCACTAAAATTATTATGTCTACTCCATGTTGTAGTTAATTGCCTCCATAGATGGCTGAGCCAACGAAACTGTCTGTTGTGCCATGCATTTAATGTTTCAACACCTTCCTAAAATCTTACTATTGTTAAGATGTATCTAACATGCTTGTTCTCAATCCCAAAGCAAGCCTCGATAAGGTGATAATGGCTGCCAAGCTGACTGCTTGACTATGTAATAAATTTTTGATTTCCTCCCATAGTTTATGTATCACCCTCTTTGCTGAGGTTGAATTTTAGAATTCTGGAGCAGTTTCTTTCCAAGTTTCCAATCTGATGAAAGCTGCAACTTTAGCAACTGTTTACTTTGCCCAAATAAAAAAGAAGACATGTGACTATGGATAGAAAACAATAAAGTAAGAGCAACAACAGTATTTTCCCCTCCAGATAGATTGTTCCATTCCACTGAAGCACTTTGTTGAAGGTGATAATGGCTGCCAAGTTGACTGCTTGACTATGTAACAAAATTTTGATGTCCTTCCATAGTTTATGTATCACCCTATTTGCTGAGTTTGAATGTTAGAATTATAGAGTAGTTTCTTTCCAAGTTTCGATAAAAGATGCAACTTTAGCAATTGTTTACTTTTCCCAAATAAAAAATAAGACCTGTGACTATGGATAACAAACAATAAAGTAAGAGCAGCAACAGTCTTTTCCCCTCCAGATAGATTGTTCCATTCCACTGAAGCACTTTGTTGAAGGCACAATTGTCTACCTGATACCATATAAAGGTCATTTTTAAATTTTAATCTCCAGGTTCAGATATGCCTTTCTACTAGAAGAATGTGTATCACTCTGATTCCTATTAGCAGATCTTCTCACTATTTGCAGATATGTGGCTGAATGCAGCCATGACTGTTCCATATCTCTTCTTTTGGGACTACCATTTGCTTTATATCTATAACAAAGGCTCAGACTGATGACATGCATGGTCTTCTAGAGTCACACTCAATCCATCTATCATGTAACAAATTATCAGATGAAGCTATTATGTACTAAGCATATTGGATCCACAACATAAGATGAGAGTATTCCTTACAAAAACACCCTCGAACAATAGATTTATCTCCAAGTTGGCAACAATATGTCAAAGTCATTAATCACTTTAAAAGTCATTAATCACTCCTTCGAGTAATTGTTGACTCTAGATTCGAACATCCCTCAGAAGTCCAACACGAGTGCATTCCTCAAGAAATCTTGGGAATGGATGTACTCTGCCAGGCCAAGTCTGGAATGGGGAAAACTGTTGTTTTCGTGCTTTCAACTCTACACCAGATCAAACCTATAAAAGGGAAAGTCTTTGCCCTAGTCCTGTGCCATACTCGAGAATTGGCATACCAAATATGCAATGAGTTCGAGAGGTTTATGACTTATCCAAAAGACTTGAAGGTTTTTGTATTCTATGGAGGCCTACATATCAAAACGCACAAAGAAATGTTAAAAAATGAATGCCCCGACATAGTTGTTGGGACCCCTGGAAGGATCCTGGCATTGGCAAGAGACAAGAATCTCAGTCTGAAAAATGTCAGGCATTTTATGCTCGATGAATGTGACAGAATGCTAGAATCTCTAGACACGAGGAGAGATGTACAGGCCATTTTCAAGATGACCCCTCATGACAAGCAGTTTATGATGTTTTCAGCCACACTGAGTAAGGAAATCAAGCCTATCTGTAAACAATTCATGTAGGATCCTATGGAGATATATGTTGATGATGAGGCCAAGCTTACACTTCATGATCTAGTTCAGCACTACATAAAACTGGATGAGGTTGAAAAGAACAGGAAGTTGAGCGATTTGTTGGGCATCCTGGACTTCAACCAGGTGGTTATATTTGTGAAGAGTGTGAATAGGGCTTCTGAACTAAGCAAGCTGCTAGTGGAGTTCAACTTTCCTTCTACCTGCATTCATTCTAGAATGCCCCAGGAAGAAAGATTGACTAGATATAAAGGTTTCAAGGAGGGGAATAAGAGGATTTTGGTTGCAACTGATCTGGTGGGCAGGGGAATTGATATTGAAAGAGTTAATATTGTGATTAACTATGACATGCCTCAGTCTGCAGATACTTATTTCAACAGGGTTGGAAGGGCTGGACGGTTTGGTACAAAGGGTATTGCAATTACCTTTGTTTATTCTGCTTCTTCATCAGAGGAGGATGTCCTCAGGCAGGTTCAAGAGCATTTTGTAGTTGATATCAAGGAGCTCCCACCACATATAGAAGCATCAACATACATGCCATCATATGAATGGAAATTTGGCTTGGAGTGTGTAATAATTATCCTTCGCACTCACATTTCTTCATTCATGTTGGTTCTGGGATGGATTATTACCAGATTATAGTCTGTTTTATTTTCTTTTTATAAAAACACAGATTCATAAAACTGAAAATGAACAATGGAAATGAAAGCATTTGTAGACCATCCCAATTTCAGTTATATCCACGAACTTTACTAGTCGACATTCAAACATAAGAAATGTTTAACAACATATTATAATTTAAGATGGTTAATGAAAATTTATAATCTAACAAAGTGCCATGTTTTATAAATGTATATTTTAATATAAGGACATTCAAAATTGGTTCATAAAAATATAAGGTAAATTATTATTTTTGGTCAAAGTTTTTCCAAAGGCATAGTTGTTCTCATGCAATTAATAGTGTTGTTACCTCTTCATCATGCTCTGTCCATCGCTGCAACTATTGTAGATGAGGATTCTAAACAAAGACGATATAATCATACTTTTTTTTAAGGTTCAATTTAGACTTCAAATTTTCCCTCTAACCAAATTTGACCTATAGTTTCATAATCTGCATATATGAATTTTTGGTAGAATTTTTATAATTATAGTGCATAAATATCTAATTACAAATTCAATCTCTTAATTTTAAAAATGGATGGTAAACTGAATGAACTTCTAGGTGAATCCATTTTATTTATAATTTCTCAACTTTAATGCATAGCTTTTAAGGTTTTGTTTTAACTTTCAAAGTCACAAGTTCAATTCTACTTATTCAATTCCACATGAAAACAATAAATCTCTACAATGATTCATCGCATCTCACTATTAATTCCATTTAGATGTTAGGATTTCCATCGTGCCTCTTTGTTAGTAGCAAGTGGGTCTTTCATAAGTACCAAAAGAAGACTGCCAATGTACTCTTCTATACGACATTCTGCTCAAGGCCAAACATGCCTCTGCATGAACAACACTCTACAACTACATTTTACATGTAAGGATATCAGATTTTTAAAATATATATTTAAAAAAAATTAAAATGGTTTTAAAGAATTTCATTTTCATATATATAGTTTTGTATATACAAAGTAAAATGTCATTTTAACATGTTTTGAGATTCATTATTTAAAGTATTATTTTGACATTTTGGATAAATTTAGGTTTTTTTAATAGAATTCTCTCAAGGTTTGAT
>JZKD02S0048063.1:215975-248537 GCA_000966675.3 Picea glauca
TAGCCTCTCTTGGCTATTGATTGCAGCCATAATTCTCTTCTCGGTCAAGGTCAAGGTGCTCGGAGGGTGGCTTAAGGCCTGTGGTTGGGTGACGAGGGTATCATCAATGGTTAAATGAGCACAATCCTCTATATTCTAACATTTTTCAACTTTTATATGGCCAATAAGTTGTTATGCATGTTGAGATTGAACTCACATTTCTCCATTTAGCTATGCAGGCTCAAGAATTGAATTCTACTAATATTTCCCATAGGATGAATGCTCTTCTAGCCTTAGAAGATCAAAGGAATCATGCATTAGAAAACCTTTAAAAAAGGAAGCAAACCATCAAGAAAAAATTTGATAAGCGCACTAAATTTGTCAAGTTTAAAGTAAATGAAAAATTCTTTCTTTGGGACTCCGCACATGTTGATAAAGGAAAGAACTCCAAATTCCATAAACTTTGTCTAGGTCCTTACAAAATCGCTCTAATAGTCGGAAATAATACTTGGATGTTAAATAATTTTGAAGAGCAGTTAATCTCTTTTACGAACTAGAACCATTATCAGGTTAATCTCTTTTAAGGGATGTGATCATATAGAACTTGATAATGCTTCCCGAGACTTCTTCAACTTCTTCAATTATTCAATTCTTGGAATACTCTGATCCTTCACATAATATTACTCAATGTATTCTCTAAAACTCCTCCAAGTTTCACTCCTTGAATCCTCCCCAAAAATAAGTTATTGAGAGAATGGTAGACCTTATTCGATTTTGGTTTATTTGGGAGAGTGAACTTGTAAAGAATGCCCCGCATTCAATATTTAACATCTAATTATGAAACTCACACACAATAATCTACAACCCATAATATTTCCAATGAAATTGGTCTCACTTCATTTGGATTCGCTATGAAGAAATTATGACTATTTTACCCGGAACACCTTAGAACACATCACCAAAAGGCTTGATCCTCCCTTGAAATCCGACCTTCTTTAATTCAGATTTCATCTTAAATTTGACTTGTGTGTGTAAAATGAATTTATAATGATATGTATTTATACCCTTTATGTCACTTCCTTTTTAAAATAGGGTAGACCTGACACTTTCTTATTTTGTAATTCTTTTATTTAATTATCTTCAGGGTCGACCTGTACTTCCTTCTTCAATTTACTTTTTCATCTTCAGAAATTCATTTCTCCTCAACTATGAGGATCCACATGATGTGCCACCTACCACTGGAAGAAACATGGTGTATACTACTCATCCATGGGTGTTGTGTTTGCATGTGCATTTTCCTCGATGTCCAAATACCTTCATCAATACTTACGTGTGTAAAATAAATGTATAATGATATGTATTTATACCCTTTATGTCACTTCCTTTTAACATTAGGGTCGACCTGACACTTTCTTATTTTGTAATTATTTTCTTTAATTATCTTCAGGGTTGACCTGTCCAAAGCCTTGTATTTTGCTACCTCTATGACCACTTTGCTTAAACATGAGTTCTAAATCTATACCCTCTCTTATATTTTCCTTTTCTACCTTTTGCCACCCCTATTTTGAAAGCGCATACCAAAGCAAAGGAAAACTTTGGGTTCATAATATAAGAAGTTGAGTTCAATCCAATACTATATTGCCTTCCATGTGGAGTCTCTATTGTTGAATCTTAAAATAATTATGAAATCATTAGCCTGTAAATAATTGCAAGGAACACACACACACACACACACACACACACACACACACACACACAAACTAATAAGTGGGGACCCCTATAGTTTTTTTTATTTATTAATTTGAAGAGGATCTCATTTTAAAAAATTACTTGAAGGTTGATATGATTGGGAGGTGTGCATTTTATTGATACAACATGAGATTGGAATATTTCTTCTCAGTACAGGGTTCCTAATTGCTACGTTTGCAGGTCTGTGGTTTCAAATAAAAAAATTGGTTATCATATATATTTTTTATGCCATTCGATACATACATTTGATGAGTTTGTTTTATCACTCCTTGACAAATGTGATGCAATTTATTAAAAAAAAAGGTGTTCAATTTTTATAAATATGTGGTATACCTATCATATGCACACCATTGATTACGTGTATGACTCCTAACACATATCATGTGAGCAATTCAATAGGAATGGTAGTGACCTTACTGTTGTAATTGCAATGAATTTGAAAGTTTTATATAGTAAAGTTTTGGAGGTTTTAGGGTATATGGAATATATAATGCACCTTGACTATAGACTATTCAAAAGTGTTATGGGTATTTAATGAGAAAAGGGGCAATGTATATGGCATGTGAATATTGTGTGACATGGAATACACTTGGAAATCATCTGACGCTTGAGGTTTTGACGTCATGATCATTGGGATTTGTAAAAGATTAATGGTGGATGCCACCCTAGCGCGACGTGACCAACAATTAATGAATTATTCTTGTTTTGGTTTACCACCTCATGGGTTTGGTAATGCAGAGGTAACTGGGTTGCAACACACAAACAATTATAGCACACACCCTACTACAAAATGTATAGTGGGAAAAAAAAAATACTTTTTCCAAATAATGAGGAATCCACTGGAAACTAAAACACTCAAAAACCCATGAATTTAAATACCATTTTTTTATTAATTCAATGCAGAGAAAATATTTATAAATTACATTGATCCTGAGCTAAAAAGACCCCCATGAATTGTTGCTTGCGTGGATGAAATCCCCTACGAAATCATCTAGAGGGTAATGGTATGCATGTATGGGTTGCAATTTTGTTTCTCCTTCCTATGTGCTCACCCAATATGGAATATTTATCTCCAGTACACCTTCTACAATTTATTTTCTTTGTGGTTCACCAACCCCTTCATAATCGTGCTCCATTTCTTATTTAAAATCCTCCTTGGCTTTGAAATGATTTTCCTTCCCTCCAGGAATGAGTTGTTACTCAAATTGTCTCTTTGTCTACTAGATTTCTTCAACTTCCTTTTGGCCTTAGGTCACTTTTTTCCTTTAGACGTGAGCTCCTTGGTTCTATCAAACGGTTTTTGTGACTCATCATGAATGCATACCAACGTGGAAAAATCAAATGTGTATGGCCACAGTGTTGCAAATAAAGAAATATTGTGACACTTGTAAACTTTCATTATGTGTGTTTGTTTCAGCATGTGTTTGAACATGACACATGTAAAATTTATCTATACATGGCAGTTTCAGTATGAGTTTCAGCACGTTTTTCATCATGAGATTCAACACGCATTTCAACATGAGTTTTAATACGTGTTTCAGCACAAGTTTCAACATAGTAAGAGTAGTTGCAGGAGTAATGAATAGTTTGAATTTACAACAATCTGACTAAATAAAATGGACCACTAACACATTCCTTATTTGACTTATTTCCTATTTGCATAATGGAAATATTTTTTGGGTGATGCGGATTGCTCAATCCCAAGGATGCTCCTGCATCATACAACCCTGGTAGGAAAAACATGAGCTCCAGCTCATGTTCAGATCATTGTTGAAGTGAAGAGTTAGGCACACGTGCTAACTGATATTCAGTCACCCATGATGCATCTTCGACTTCTCGATTCTTCCACTTGATCAAATATTCCATGTACTCCTTTCGACGAGTCTTCTTACCAATTATAGTAGCAAGAATTTCTTCAATCTGCTCCTCGGACTTGATTTTTAGATGTTGTTCCCATTTGATGAGGGTACCTTCATTTTCTCTTTTTTCCCCTTCATGAAACTCATAGAGTTCAACAACATTGAATGTAGGAGATATGTCAAATTTCTCCATAAGTTCTAGCTGATAAGCATTATCAAAGATCTTTTTCAAAATTTGGCATGGACCTATCTTCTTGTACTTGAGTTTATTATATGTTCCTCGAGGAAATTTCTCCTTCCTCAAGTGATACATGACCAAATCACCCTCTTGGAATACCTTGTGTATTCTATGTTTAGTTTTTATTTTCTTATAACTATCATTGTTGGTCTGCAATTTGTTCTTTACCTGTTCTTGTAATTCATGCATATTGTGCATAAAATCATTCACACCAAAACTCTTCATTCCTTCCTTATACGACAATGCAAACAAATCTACCACACCTTTTGGTGACCGTCCATAAAAAAATATGAAATGGAATCTTTCCCATAGATCTGTTCACCAAATCATTACATGCAAATTCAGCTTGGGCCAATGTCAAATCCCATTGACTAGGATTCTCTCCACTTCAACTTCTCAACAAATTTCCTAGAATCATGTTCACTAATTCTGTCTCAACATACGTTTGAGGATGATATGCTAAAATGTACAAAAAATCTAAGCCTAACATTTTCCAAAGGGTCCTCCAAATAATGTCAAAGGAATATGGTATCACGATCTGAAGTAATACTCCGTGGAAATCCATGCAATATGACCACTTCTTTGAAAAAACATGTAGTTACTTCACTAGCATCACTAGTCTTCTTACACTCTATGAAGTGTGCCATTTTCAAAAATCTATCCACCACTACCATTGTTGAATCATACTTTCTTCGAGTCATAGGAAATCCTAAGACAAAATCCATACTAATATCCTCCCAAGGTCCTTTGGGTACTGGCAATGGAGTATAGAGTATTTTGTTATGAATTTTTCCTTCGGCTAGTTGGCAGATCCTGCAACCTTCAAAAAAAATTTGAACATCCTTATTAAATTTGGGACAAAAGTACCTCTCATTTACCAAGGTTACGGTTTTATCAACGCCAAAATGTCCTCTTAAACCACCACTATGTAATTCTTTAATGAGATTCAACCGTATGGAACTTCTGGGAAAACACAACTATTTTTTTTTAAACAAAAACCCCTCTTGGATATGGTAGTTCAGGTATGGTGTTCTTTCTAAACTCCAAGGCTCCTTACATTCTTTTCAATCTTATAAGAAATATGTATCTTCTTAATACAACGTATTTAGACAGTTCATGCTCACCACTTCTACCGACATGGTATTGAGTAACACTATCCTCTGACTTAATGCATCAACTACCTTATTGGATTTCACGGACCCATGTTTCAACACAAAAGAGTAACTTTGCAAGTATTATATCCATTTAGTATGCTTTTGATTCAACTTACCTTTGTTGTTAATGTACTACAGAGATTTGTGATCCATGAACAAGACAAACTCCTTGGGCAGTAGATAATGTCGTCATTTCTTCAAAGCTTGCACAATAGCATAAAATTCATGATCATAAACATAATACTTCTTTCTGGACTCGTTCAACTTCTCGCTGAAAAATGCAATGGTTTTTCCTTCTTGACTTAGAACTTCCCCAATTGCTATTCAACTAGCCTCACAATCAACCTAAAACACTTTATTAAAATCTGATAATGCTAATACTAGTTGTGTTGTTACTATCTTCTTCAACTCTTCCAATGAATTATATGTTGTTGCAGTCCACTGAAACACTCCCTTATTCATACATTCTATAAGAGGCACACATATTTGGATAAATTTCCTAGTGAATATCCGGTAAAATCCTGCCAATCCATGGAAATTCCTCACATCGAATGTGCATCTTGGTGTTGGCCATTCAAGGATAGCCTTCACTTTCTCTGGGTCCATTTTCAGTCCTTCATTTGAAACCATAAAAACCAGATACACTAACTCTTGCTGCATGAATTTACACTTCTTCAGGTTTATCATCAGTTTCTCTTCTTTCAAGCATTGTGACACTGCTCTGACATGATCAACATGCCTTGTTTTGTTCCTGCTAAAAATCAGTATATCATCCAAATATACAACCATGAACTTACCCAAAAATGGATTCAAGACTTCCTTCATCAATCTAATGAACATGTTGGATGCATTAGTTAACTCGAACGACATCACTAACCATTAAAATAGTCCATCTTTTGTCTTGAATGTTGTCTTCCATTCGTCACCTGCTCTGATCCGAATGTGGTGATAAACACACTTCAAACCAATTTTTAAAAAATATTTTGAACCACTCAGGAAATACATAAGGGCATCCATTATGGGCAATGGAAACCGATACTTGATAGTGATCTTGTTTATAGCATGCGAATCAATACACATTCACCCTTCCCCTATTTTCTTTGTGGTCAATACTGTTGGTACTGCACACAGACTCAAACTCTCATGAATTAACCCCCAGTCAAGCAAGTTTTTCACTTTCTGATTCACTTGTTCACTCTTTGTTGGAGTCATCATGTAAGGAACTTTATTTGGTAAACTTGATAGCGGAATTAAATCAATTTGATGAGAAATACTTCTCACTCGAGGCAATCTTTTTGGAATATAATTAGCAATAATCTCCTTAAATTCATCCAGCAACAACTTTAATTTTGTAGGTACAACATTTGGATCCTCTACACTTTTCACTTCTTTCACAATCATTGCTAAACATAATGTTGATTTTCTTTCTTCCTGTAAGAATTCCTTAGCAGAACATATCATGATTCTACTGCTACTTGTTTTTATATCAACACAATTTTTTATTGTTGCTACTATATCCTCCGACATTGGTGTTAATTTATATCATTTTCCATCTTTATTGAAATCATATGTGTTTTCGTTACCATCATGGTGAAATTTTCGATCAAACAACCATGGTATTCCCAACAATTTGTGACACGCATCCATCTCAATCACATCAGACAACACCTTCTCCTGAAAACTCCCTATTTGAAAATTCAATAAACATTGCTTAGTCACAGTCACCTGTTGTCCCTTGTTCAACCAAGAAACATGGTAAGGGTTTGGATGGTTCAACCTTTTCAAGTCCAATCTGTTCATGACTTCAGTGGATACCATATTTTATGTACTTCCTCCATCTATAATCAGGTTACAACATTTTCCTTGAACCTTACATTTTGTTTAAAACACTTTCTTTCATTGTTCTGGCTCCTTTGCCTCTTTTTGTTCATATTTAAGAAACACTCTTCGGAACAACAAATTATCACCTTGTTCTAGATGAATAACAATCACATTTTCTCCAACTACTAAAGCTTCATCAACCCGTGTGACTTGTGCCCGTGCTTCACATCTTCTCCTTGAAGTTTTCCTTTCTGTACATTTAGACTTCTTGTGTCCCTCTACACCATAGTCATAACAAGTGATTACATATATTCCATTACCCCTTTTGAATCCTTTTCCTCTACCAGTTCCATTTCCTCCTCTTCCACCTGGACCACTGGCAGATTCTTCTTCCTTTTTGTTTCCTTTAATAGTCACTGCTTTACCTCATCCTTTAAAATCTCTTTCTCTACCTCTAGGTTGTGTTTTCCTCTCAATCTTTTCTTGTACCTTCAGGGAAACTTGATAAGCTTCATCGACAGTGAGAAAATAGTGTGTTCTCATTTCATCATGAATTAAATACATTGTTCCATTTACATACCTTTCAACTTGTTGTAATTTTGGTTCCTTGAGGCCTACCCTGAGTAACAACCTAAATAAATCTTTAGTGTATTCACGAACAAATGTCTCCCTTTGTCTAAGGTACTAGACTTGTCAAAACAAATTATGGTTGTAATCGACAGGAAGAAATTTCTCTTTAACCTTGGTAACCATCGTCTTCCAAGTTATGATATTCTCCATCTGATTATTCACTATGTCCTTCAACAACATATCTGACCATAGTGTTGCATGGCCTTTCAGTTTCATAAAAGAAAATCTTACTCGATTTGGATCCTAAACAGTTTCATACTCGAAGTATCTTTTGAGTTCTCCAATCTAGACAATTAGAACATCATATCTCAAACTACCATTGTTGGCCCTTGGTTATGGAAGCAAGTGAAGATCAAGGAGAAAAGGAAAAATGAGAACTGGGTAGAAGACACAGTGACTAATACTGGGTCGAAGTAAGCAAAAGAGAAGAAAACATGGAGCGAAGTAAGAGAAAGAAAGTCGTTGGACAAGGATATCGAGAATGATAGATCAACAATGAATATGGATCATGGAAAACTCAACAAGTGAAAAAATATGCCATTAGATGCTTTGGAGCACCACCCGAGAAGGAAGGAAAGATAGGCTGGCAAAGCCCTAAAAACATGGGTCAATTTGACCTAGGGTTTTAGACACCTAGGGTTTTTGTATCTAGGGTTTTGACACTTAGGTCTCAACCTAAGGCTATCGATGAGCTATTGTAATGTATAAATAAAGGTCTAAAGGACCTGGGATGGGTTGGTACTAAGTTGGTTGAGATTTCATTACTATTGTGTGATTGAGTGAGTACTATTGTGTGAGAGAGAAGTGCCGAGGGTAGAGCCTTCTAGTATTGTAAGATCTTCAGTTGGGTGTGAAGATTAGTCCTGTAGCTTGGTGCCCAGGAAATGGAGAGAAAGAGAGTAGAAGAAATAAGATATGCTAGTTGAGAGCGTAGAGAAGAAATGTATGCTTCATATTAATATATTATAAAGCGTAGTTCTATGGACGTAGCCCTAGAAAGAGGGTGAACCACGTATATTTTGTGTTGTGTGTGATTGGTGCTCTGTTCTTTCCATTTTATATACTTCTATTGCATTGATGTGTTAGATCTGATAGCTAAGTTGTGTGGAGTAGATCTGAGCTGGTAAGTGATATATAAATGTTGTATTGTTCTTGTATTGGATCCACTTGATATCCCCTTTGGTTGTATACATCTCTATCCTGCAACCCCCTCATAGCTACTTTGGGTGAGACTGCATCTTCTTCGCAAGTGTTTCCGAAAGGGCCAGTAGTTAGGGCTTGTTGGTGCGCTCTTGGAGCTGAACCCTGGGTCTACCCCTATGCCAACAAATGGTTCCATTGTTGGGATAGGAATCTTCTTGAGGGAATGTCAAGGTGGTTTCCATCGAAGACCGAGATTCAAGAGTGGATAGAATATCAAGAAAAGAAATTCGCTGAATACCAAAAAAAGAACCCTAATCTTAGCACAAAGGATTGGTTAGGAAAATATATCTTTACTAATATACACGAGATTTTCTTTGGAGGGATTCATAAGGACCTATACGAATGGTTATCCAGATTAGCAGATACCTAGTTTGAGATCAGATTTAAGCCACCTGTGGTTTGGATGTCAGCGTTGATCAAGAAGGTCAAGAGAGTTGATAACATCGTGTCAAGAGCAGTATATCACTGGTTTGATATTACCATTGGAGGGTATATCACTGAGTTTGTTGTTCACAGTGTAGAATTGTATAGCCAAGCAGAGAGATATTTCTTTAAGGGACCTAGAGGCAAATTTTTACACTTTCTAAAGTTGAGGATTAAGATGCTATTGCATGAGAAGAACATTTCAAAGATATAGTAGTTTGTTGGATTGAAGAGCTAATGCTCAAGAACTTAGACAACGACAACGACACAAAAGTGGGACATATGTGAAGTGGAAGGATATCCAGAGAAGTTCCATTGGTGAATTTGTTTGAGCAAGATCATGAACCTATTCTACTAGAAGAAGGGTATTATAGTGGAGAGTAGGAAGAGCTACTGAGCGAAGAACATTCAGGATCTGTTGGACCAAAAGAAGAAAAGATTGAAGAACCTCACTAGGAAGAGCCAAAAACTTTAGGAACTGTGCATACTGTTGAATTAAGTACTATTAATCCTCTTTTTGTTTCAACAACATTAAGTAACCAGAGTAACCTAAGTTATCAGAGCACTCAGAGCACTGTCGCTAGTAGTCCACCACATCCTCAGTCAGGGAACCTAGGAAGATCTATAGCAGATGAGATGAGGTTACCCACCTTTAGAGGAGATGGATTTGAAGACCCTGAACAACACTAGTTTCTCTGCGAAGCCATGTGGAGCATTAAGAATATCACTGATGAAGCTATCAAATGAGATCAGTTTAGTACTACCCTAAGAGATCACAAAGATATTGCACACTGAGTTGGTACATGAAATTTGTCCAAGGAGCTACACCTAAATCACTGAATGCCATTAAGACTTCGCTAATTTTTGAATTCAAGAAACCTAAGTCAAAATCGTAGTGCATTACAGAATTAAAAGAAATCAAGCAGAGAATAGTTGAACCAGTATGGAAGTTTGATAAGAGATTTAAGACCTTGACAGGCCATCTGAGTTTTCAAATCCCAGATGAGAAGAACAAGGAATGGTTCATTGATGCCCTTTTACCACACATTATATTTCCTATGATGCAACATAAGATTTCTTCACAGGCTAAGGTGTTGGAGATCACCATTAAGTTAAAATCAACCCTTATGGGAGAATCAAACTCAAGTATGAGTCAAATCTTGAGCCAACTAACTAGTTTGTCCCTGTAGGTCGATTATATGAAGAAAGAAAAGGGAAAAGACAAAAGAGAAGACATCTGGTGTATCAGATGAAAATTAGAATGTTGTTGGGCCCGAGATATGATCACTTTCATGACGGTTATTATACACTTTTTCCACATGTACATATGTGTTTTTCATAATTTAAAGGATCTTTTTGAAGAATTTCATGATAAAATGGTATGATCGCCATAAAGTACATGTAATTCACATTGAATGATTGAATGAAGTATAATTCATCATGTTTTATGGTTTCTAAGAGATAATTCATGTTTTTTGGTGTTACAGGGAAAAAATGCACTATGTTTCTAGTTCTGACACTTTATCCGACACTCGTTTCGGCACTTGATCTGGCACTCATTCCAGCACTTTGTATTGCACAAAAATGCAAGGCAAGTTGGCGATTATGGTATTGGCAGCCAGTGATGGATAAATCGAGCACATGGATTTTGTTTATCATCGCCCCCTCCAACTACTAAGCTCTAGACAACTCAGTTTCAGTTGTCCAAAGAAGGTGATTATTGGCTCACTCTGTTTTGTTAGTTAGGGCATCATTTATTGTAATTTTCCGAATTTAGAAGTGATTCGGCCCTCCTGTGGTCGACCACTTGGTTTGTAAACCTATGAATACTACCAGGATGGTCATTAGATTGTTAATCAAGTAGAAGAGCCATTAGATTAGAGACAAATTCATTTTTCTCTGTTTTTGAGTTTTACATTGCCAGAACTGCGTTTTTTTATTTTTATGGTGAATTTGGCTTGCTGAGTTTGTGGTGTGATTTTAGAGAGTGACCATGATTTTTTGGGGGTCCCACCAGCAGTCTAGTAACTATATTCATGTCTATTTTTCATTTTCTAATTTAAATTGTCCTTTTATCTTCCTGTACATGTATATTTTTATTTAAGTAATTAGTTTGTTGTAGCTTATTGTTTTACTTCTTTTCGCAGGTTAGATGATGATATGTGTTAGTATGTGTTGATTTTATAGATTAGAAAAGGCTCGCAAGTCTCTCTCTCTCTCTATACTAATCCTCTGTGAAAATAGAAAGTCTCTATCTATACTAACCCCATGCACATTTAGATATTAGATTATGCTTTTATTTATGATTTCATAGTCAAGTTTAAAACAAAGTTTTGATTAGAATATCATAGAGTTTAATTTGGGTTTTCTCTGACAGGGACTGATGGATGGGTAGATTTACTTCCTGTTTTTATAGTTTTCTTATCTTAGTTTTACATAGATTTCATTTACTTAGTTATTGGTTAATGTGATTGTCAATTTACTTCTTGATATCATAGTTTAATTTTGGTTTTTAATTCATTTTCTTATTATAGTTTGAATGGTTAGAATAGACATAGTATAGTTTTATTTCACGTAATTTCCTTTCTTAGAATTAAAATGAAATTGAATTTCTTAGTTAATGAATGAATCTAGTTTGCTTACATAGTGTAGACTTGGAATAATAACCTCATTATGTTGTTGATGGTTCATCCATGAATATGCAGGGTATTTAACATTATCTTTTTCATGGCTAAATTATCCTTAGATTGTTTAATCCATACCCTTCATTTTTCCATTGAGATTATTGTTGAGTTTATACCGTTGGAATTATCCTTTGTTGTCAAGTGTCATCGAGATATCATTCGTCACCACCAAAGGCATTCACACAACCACCAACATTACATTTGAGTGTTTCATAGATTAAACATAGCTTATTTCTTTAGTAGATTAGAAGAGATAGTTTATTGTTTTCATAAGTTTAGTTGGTAGTGTTTATTGCTTTCAACAAAATAGATTTATTTTCATGCATTGCATCGAGCATTTAAATTTCCTTTCACGCAAGAGAAATAGTTTTGCATTAGGCATTTAGTTTACTTGCCTTTTAGGCTAGGTAGTTGTTCAATGAGAAGTCTTTCCTTACTTGTCCCTTTGCTTTAGTAGGATAGATAGTTGTCTTTTCTTACTTGTCTTTTGCTTTAGTAGGTTAGTTAGGTGTCTTTGCTTACTTGTCTATTTTCTTTAATAGGTTAGATAGGTGATTTTGCTTACTTGCTTATTTACTTGCTTTCATAGGGTAGTTGCTCATTGAATGTAGGTTGGCAAGTTAAAAGTAGTTTGCTTTCATCATTTTCTTAGTATGCTTAGTAGTTTACCTTTGCTTATTGTCATGAACTAGTTTGCTTTGAATAGGGTTTTTACTTTCTTTCTTAGGAACTATCCATCAGTCCTTGGCCCAAAAGTACTTAGGTTACCTAGTTTCAAGTTTCTTAGTAGGCTTTGCTCATTAGATAGGTTTGCTTGAGTAGATTATCCCTAGATAGTTGCTTTCCTTAGTTAGTCTACACTCCTACCAACCTTCTACCTTTGGCATATATTTTGCTACAACTCTAAGTTTACTTACCCCGGGTTGACAATTTAATTAAGGGTAGTTTAGTGTCTTTTTTAGTACAGATAAATCACCTAACATATTCGCACTGTTGACGAGGAGTTGTCTCAAGGTAGGAAGTAGTTAGGAAATAGATCATCCTTAGACCTTAGAATTAGCTTGGTGACAGGGGATCTTTAAGATGAGAGGTAAGAACCTACGCATCTGCTATAGCAGGTTCCCCCAAACCCAATGGTAGTTTTTCTTTTTATTTTTGTTTACTTTCATGAAATAGACCTAGAAACCAGATGGTAACTTTTCTCTTTTGTTTTTACTTTCTTTCATGAATAGGCCTATAGACCCACAAGGTAGATACATTAAATCAAAATCAGACCTTTCAACCAAGGTTTCTTTCGATCTCTTTGGGGGAAGGAACATTCCACTCATAAGCTCCGCAGACCAATATCGAAAAACAAGAGCTAGCTCAACCCAAAGAGATAAAGAAGTCTATAAAAGAGACTAAAAGAGGGAGCACTATAGAATAAGAAATTGAAGAATCAATAATAGTGGGATAGGAGGCAAGATCACTCGAGCCTTCCGCAGAACCAAACAATACAACCTTTGTTTTCTTACCACCATCAGGAGATCCTAACTTTGTGGACATCATCTTTGTGTGAACCAAGCTTTATCAAATGACAAGATGAATTCAAAGGTGACCATTAGTTTGGAATCACTCTCTCAAATCATAGAAATAGCCGGGATCTCTTCTTTTCAGGAACAACACATCTTGACAATAGTCAAGAACTTATCTACCTCTTCAAAAATATTAGAAGAATAAAGGTCTTATGAGCTACAAAATGATCTTCCTTTCCAAACTGTGAAGGAAGTTGAAAACTTATGGACTACCTCTAGTGGAGAGCAATCACTAAGACCTGAGATTGAGGAGTTCTCAACATCCATATCAACAGATCCTTTATGTACTTCAATATTAAATCATCCAAAAGAAGAGGATATGCATAGCATGATGAAGGAGAGCATAGAAATTACTGTTGATAAACATCAAGATTACGTTGAAATTTGGTTTCAAGGGGTCATCAGGCCACAATACTATTCTGTTCTTCAACAACTTCTGATGCCCAAACAAGTAGGTTGGTTGGTTCTTCATATCCAGGTAATCATTGTGGTAAATTTTTCATACATGGATATGAGTATGTTTCTTATCTTGCTCTGCACATGGTTACATTGGAAGAGTTCTTACACTTGAATACAGATTTTCCCTTTCTTTTTAGGTAGGGTAGGATAGTAAATAAAAGTTGGATGTTGTTAGTTTAGCTTAGAGTCTAATGCAGCCTCATTTTACATTTTATTTTAATAAAATAACTATAAGATACATGTTCCAGTGACTTTATCTCATTAGTCTTTGATATTTTAGAGTGTGTTTTTTTCTTTAGACTTATGTAGGTATTTATTTCACCAGGAGTAGATAGTTTCAAGGAAATATAAAAGAAGGATTTGTCTTCGAAAAATTGCTATACTTGGACCTTGTTTTCCGCTAAGCATCAAATGAATAATGACTTGTTGTAGTTAACCATGTTTTTGCAAAGATTTTCATCTTCTTGTTCTTAAGGAATTTTAAAAAGCAGTTGCTCTTGAAACTCTTCACCACTATATAAGGAAGTGATACCATAACTATCAAGCTTAGAGATATCTCGTACATTTTTTCCAAGAAACTTGAGTAAGTGAGTCAAGTGTCTTTATCAAAGAGTAACAAGGAGGTCTAATTAGAGGTTAGTCATGGGCACATCACAATAACTACAAAGGAAGAAAGTAAGTTGAACCTAGAGATACCTTTCTATTCTTTCTCAATGGTACAATCCACTACACACTAAATAGCTTGATTATATCATATCTTTAGATAGGCCACGTCCTCTTAAGTACCCCTTACATCGGGACAATAACTAAATAATATAACGGAAACTCATCCTCTAACATAAATACCATCCCAATTAAAAAGAAAAAGAAATAAAAAGTTGTTTTAGAGTTGTTCCCCCATATTCTTTCATAAGCAATCTTATACTAAAATCTTAAAGGATGGAGGGCCAGTATCTGAAGGTTTAAGAGGATAACCCATCGGGATACTGAAAAGGTCTGCTAGCAGTGGGTACCAGCCTATGGCATGACTAGGTAAACCCGCTAGAGTATTGAATAGGCTTGCTGGCAGCGAGGCATTCTACTTAGCGCGGATGATGATCTAACAAAAATAAATAATAAATCTAAACTTGTCCTGATATATGACATTGCTTGCCGATAAGGTTGACATGGAGTATGTGTGGTTAAGCTCAGGTTAATGAATCTCATAAACTTGCCATTGGGAAATGACTCTAAGACTATCTTGAAACTCTCTTACCTACCTCTTCTTATCTATATATAGGATCTCTTATCCTATAGGTTGGGCCATCTTCTAACTGTCTCGTCAGACCAATCTGTAAAATTTTATCTTTACACCTGACATACTATAAATCTTCGGCTATTGGGGGATATTGTTTGGTCTCCTATACTTTTGATTGTGAGGTGTCACAATACGTAGGTGTGGGGGAGGGGTTCATGAGTTGACAAATTATCATTTCCTAAAGAAGTAAATCTTTGTAAATCTTTTGTATTATTTTCATGATACAAGTTATTACATCAGCAATCATTTTATCTTGAAGTACTATAAATTGTTGTATATTTCCTTAACAGACCACTCTGTTGGTTTATTTTTGTCACAGGCCATTCATTGTAGGTTTGACATTCCATGTTCTATGCAAGTGGATTGAGTGAGCATGGTGGAAAAATCAACAACAATGGAACACTCTTAGCCTGTCTCAACTCCTATTCACTATGTTCGTGGCCTCTAAGGAATAAATTCCCTCAGCCACAAGGCTCCCAAGAGTTGGAGATCGTTGATTTAAACACCACCAATTGCCAAGAGCAAGCTATAACATGGTTTTCAAAACTGAGTTTCAGAACATCTATGGAGCTAAGGGATACTTCAAGGAGTGGATACAATAGGATCTAATCAACCCTCTCATAATCATCACCAGATTGATTACATGTGAAGGTAGATATTCCGTCTTTAAAGCCTACCAATTTCAATTATTAGCTCACTTTCATTTCAATAAGCCATTATAACTTTCCCTTTTACTTCTTGAAGAGTCTACCAAATATGTCTTCCCAAGTGAGGAAGGATGTAACCAATCCCCATAAAAACTTATTTCACCACGACCTTATCAAACTACTTCTCTTAGCTGAGTTGGAAAAATAGGAGAAAACATGGGATGAGTTCATTTACCAATTTGAAAACCCTCATCTTACAATCAAGACTAGCAAGAAGACTCTTGATCTAGGGACTGTTACTCCACCCAAATCCTCATGCTCAAGCTATTCCTTTACTGGGCCAAAAGTCCAAGAAGCCTATTTCTAATTCATGGCACAAGGACATGCCATATATTCGGTCTAGGGGGAGTTTCCTAAGCTAAAAATGCTAAGCATTGCCCATTTGTATAGAGAACCCATGAGAAGAGGAAGTAGGATTTCTGCCAAAATTCTGTCATACTGTCTTTTTTTACAAAGTCTTGGGATATTATATCAGCAGTTGCTTGTATTGGTATGCTAAATTATATACTTCTGAAATCATTGCGTGTGTTATAATCTCCTGTGCATTTTTTTTTTATGCTGTAGAAGACTTCTTATACTTAACTACTCTTTGTGACAAATACAGAGCAATTACAAATGCTAAATACTTACTGTCATCCGTATTCCAAGCTTATGAAAAGAGGATCAGTTGTTTGAATTGTTACATATTAATGACAGGAAATAACAATTCTCCTGTTCACCATGCCTACCAGTACAAACCAATCCTTTTGTTAGTATCTGTCAGTTCTGTCAGTCACCAATGATCAAATTTACTCTTTCATGTGATTGATAGGGTTATTAGGTCAAATTGTTATATTTTCAAAATAAACTTATCAAATAAAATTTGACATATATTGGTTGTAAAATTTTCATTGGTGTGTATAGATGTCATTACTACTCCCTCCACTCATCTAAGGTCATAAATTCTCATCATGGTCATGTCATCCTTCCTTGTCATAAATTTTCAAATGATTGTCTTGGTCAAAGTTCTACTTACAAATTGGTTTTTGAATTAAGGAAGATGAATTTGACAAAGTGAAAGAGGTTTTTGTCAACAATAGAACAATAAACAAAAACCTCCTTAATTTTATGCACAAGTGTTATTGTTTGAGAGAAATCCCCCAAATACAGTCACTATAAGAGGGTTTATGTACATTTGGACAACTTGACTCGAAGTCCGTTTTTCAGAGGTTTGGAGAAGACATTTTCATTTCTTGATGGATCCATTGTGTAGAAGACATCATAAAATTTCCACCCATACCACGTTCAACCCAAAATTACTCTAGCAAGGCCTCCAAAATTCATATCAAAGACCACGTTGTGTTTCTGCTAAGAGCACGCTGCACTTTTGTAGGTTTTGAGTAACCAACTTCAAGCCGTGATTCTGAAAAAATGGAAAAGTAATTTTGAAACATGGAGAATTTTTTTGTTCATAACATACCAAAATACAATAACCTCTCTCAGTTTTTGAATATACTTTATGGTTTGGGATATATTCTATCATTTAGAGGCCTATGCTTTCAGAAAATAAAACACTCTGTTTTTTTCCTGTTATAGTCATAGTCTTTTTTTGTGTTTTCCTAACAACAGGGAATGGATTTTTTAAACAAAAGGGAGGTTTTTATCAAGTACATATTAGAAAAAAATAACCTCTCTCCGTTTCTAAATATATGTTATGGTTTTAGATATATTCAATTCTCTTAGAGGCCTAGTTTTTCAAGAAATAAAACACTACGTTTTTCCTGTTTTACTCATGTTTTCTTGGTGTGTTTTCCTAACAACTGAAAGTGAATTTTTGAAAACCAAGAGAGGTTTTTGTCAAGCACATATTACAAAACAAAAACTTATATCATTTTTTACACAGGTTTTACTACCTTATATTTAGATGTGTCACTTTGATACCTATTTTTCACAAGTTCGTTGGACCATAATTGTTGCGTTTATGGGAAGTCACTTTTGGAACTAATTTTGCAGAGGTAAATTGTTGTTTTGCATGGTTTAAGGGATTAATGGTATAATATACATCTCAAGTCTTCCTTACATGTCATCAACAACCTCCAAAAACTCTAAACCCTCCAGTTCAAACTTAGAGAGCATGAAACACTAAGTTGTCATTTACACAGTGATAATGTTGTCCTACAACCCAAGATGAATTCTCTACAACGTTAGGTTGATGATATTAACTACCACCAATAGTAGTCTCTAGATGCAATTGAAACACCACGTAAATCCTAAGTCAAAACTCCCCAGGCAAGAGGGAGAAGCTTCTAAATCTATTCCACCCCATCCTTCCCAAGTTTAGTCATAAAGGGAAATTTCTTTTTGTTTGCAGTGGGACCTGCAAAATCTTAGGTGTGGGGGTAATGTTGGGCCCGAGATATGATCACTTTCATGACGGTTATTATACACTTTTTCCACATGTACATATGTGTTTTTCATACTTTAAAGGAGCTTTTTGAAGAATTTCATGATAAAATGGTATGATTGCCATAAGTTACGTGTAATTCATGTTTAATGATTGAATTAAGTATAATTCATCATGTTTTATGGTTTCCAAGAGATAATTCACATTTTTTGGTGTTACAGGGAAAAAATACACTATTTTTCTAGTTCTGACACTTGATCCGACACTCGTTTCGACACTCTATCTGGCACTCGTTCCAACACTCCGTATTGCACAAAAATGCAAGGTGAATTGGTGGTTATGGTATTGGCGGCCAATAATGGATAAATCGGGCACATGGGTTTTGTTTATCCAACTAATAAGCTCCATACAACTCAGTTTCAATTGTCCAAAGAAGGTGATTATTGGCTCACTATGTTTTGTTAGTTAGGGCATCATTTATTGTAATTTGCTGAATTTAGAAGTGGTTTGACCCTCCTGTGGTCTACCACTTGGTTTGTAAACCTATAAATACTACCAGGATGGTCATTAAATTGTTAATCAAGTATAAGAGCCATTAGATTAGAGACAAATTGGTTTTTCTCTGTTTTTGAGTTTTACATTGCCACAATTATGCCAGAACTGTGTTTTTGGATTTTTATGGTGAATTCGGCATGCTTAGTTCATGGTGTGATTTTAGAGAGTGACCACGACTTGTTGGGGGGCCCACCAACAGTCTGGTAACTATCTTCATGTCTATTTTTCATTTTCTAATTTAAATTGCCTTTTTATCTTCCTGTACATGTATATTTTTATTTAATTAATTAGTTTGTTGTAGATTATTGTTTTACTTCTTTTTGCAAGTTAGATGATGATATGTGTTAGTATGTGTTTATTTTATAGATTAGAAAAGGCTTGCAAGTCTCTCTCTCTATATTAACCCTGTGTGCAATTAGAAAGTCTCTCTCTATACTAACCCCATGCACATTTAGATATCAGATTATGCTTTTATTTATGATTTCATAGTCAAGTTTAAAACAGAGTTTTGATTAGAATAGCATAGAGTTTAATTTGGGTTTTCTCTGACAGGGATTGATGGATGGGTAGATTTGCTTCCAGTTTTTATAGTTTGCTTATCTTAGTTTTACATAGATTTCATTTACTTAGTTATTGGTTAATGTAATTCTCAATTTACTTCTTGATATCGTAGTTTAATTTATGTTTTTAATTCATTTTCTTATCATAGTTTGAATGGTTAAAATAGACATAGTATAGTTTTATTTCACGCAATTTCCTTTCTTAGAATTAAAGTGCAATTGAATTTCTTAGTTAATGAATGAATCTAGTTTGCTTACATAGTGTAGAATTGGAATAATAACCTCGTTATGTTGTTGATGGTTCATCCATGAATATGCAGGGTATTTAACATTATCTTTGTCATGGCTAAATTATCCTTAGATTGTTTAATACATACCCTTCATTTTTCCATTGAGATTAGTGCTGAGTTTATACCGTTGGAATTGTCCTTTGATGTCAAGTGTCATCGAGATATCATCCATCACCATCGAAGGCATTCACACAACCACCAGCATTACATTTGAGTGTTTCATAGATTAAAGATAGTTTCTTGCTTTCATACATTAGAAGAGATAGTTTCTTGTTTTCATAAGTTTAGTTGGTAGTATTTCTTGCTTTCAACAGAATAGATTTCCTTTCATGCATTGCATCGGGCATTTAAATTTCCTTTCACGCAAGAGAAATAGTTTTGCATTAGGCATTTAGTTCACTTGCCTCTTAGGCTAGGTAGTTGTTCAATGAGAAGTCTTTGCTTACCTGTCCCTTTGCTTTAGTAGGATATATAGTTGTCTTTGCTTACTTGTATTTGTCTTTAGTAGGTTAGTTAGGTGTCTTTGCTTACTTTTCTATTTGCTTTAATAGGTTAGATAGGTGATTTTTCTTACTTGCTTATTTAATTTCTTTCATAGGGTAGTTGCTCATTGAATGTAGGTTGGCAAGTTAAAAGTAGTTTTCTTTCATCATTTTCTTAGTATTCTTATTAGTTTACCTTTGCTTATTGTCATGAACTAGTTTGCTTTGAATAGGGTTTTTACTTGCTTTCTTAGGAACTATCCATCAGTCCTTGACCCAAAAGTACTTAGGTTACCTAGTTTCAAGTTGCTTAGTAGGATTTATTAATTAGATAGGTTTGCTTGAGTATTTTATCCCTAGATAGCTAATTTCCTTAGTTAGTCTACACTCCTACCAACCATCTACCTTTGGCATATATTTTTCTACAACTCTAAGTTTACTTACCCCGAGTTGACAATTTAATTGAGGGTAGTTTAGTGTCTTTTTTAGTACATATAAATCACCTAACAAAGACCATGACAAGGAATATTGTCCCCTATTCCATGAATACTTGGCCTCTAGAGCTCTAAGCCCCTTGAAGTAAGTTACCCTACCCTGGTGCGAGGTATGTAGAAATAGACATCGCCCTAGTGAGTGCTATTACATGCAAAACTATGTTCAGACACCCAAAAATTTGTATTGAACGTTCTGTAAATCGGTAGGGCATGGTGATAGGGATTGTAGGGCTTACGAACTCATGCACCAAAGGTCAAGAGATGTATAAAAAATTCAAGGCGAAGTACAACAAGAAGAAAACACTACATAATACAATTTTCCAGGAAGAGGAAACTTCAACCCTCATGGTGGATTCCAAGGAAGAGGAAGAGGAGGAGGTATGGGTCGAGGTCAACAAAAAATAATCTGTTATAAATGTTCACATCGAGGACACTTGGCAAGGGACTGTCAGAACCCGTGTACTACTTGCAGCTATTGCAATGCCTTCGAGCATGTTATCGAGGAATGTCCAACATTGCTGGCTAAACTTCAAGAGAGATGGGGACCTTGACAAAACCCGCAAATACAGCTAATTAAAGAAGAACCTCGCAGAGAAGATCCCAGAGTCACTATTATCACTAGAGGAGGTGTTGTTATAGGACAAGACAGAGTTATCCAAGGAAAGACCACAGAAGAATCACGATTCAGGAAAGCTGCAGAGAAGACACAAACTTTTGATGCAGAGAAAGAAAAAAAAATGTTCAAGGAGGAAAGAAGATCATTCAGGGGAGACCAAGGCTCTTCATCGAAGACACGACCAGAAGTAAGAGAATGTGGAATGCCTCTGGAATTTTATCAATATGCTTTTCCTAGAGATGGAAAAGAGGTGAGTAAACTTGTTAGTTTCTTGTATACATTTATAGAGATGATTAAAGATGAGAGATCCATACAAGAACTACAAAATTTGGTCATATAGTATGAGATAGGATGGGTATATCCTTTACTGAATAAATCAGTACATCAACTATCCAAGAAGAGAAGGAAAAATAAGGAAATACACCTGAATGCTTAGATTGGAGAGTACGATATAGACTATGTGTTCCTCCACTTAGGGTTGGAGGTCAATGTCATGACAAAGCAGACTTGAGCACTGATGGGAAAACCTAAGTTGATCTATTCTCCTATCAGGCTTAGAATTTCTAATCAGCAAGTTGTAATCCCCTTTGGAAGATTGGAACATGTCCCTATGGACATCGATGGAGTAAGGACGTTTGCAGATTTTGAGGTGATTGAGATAGTTGATGATAGTTGTCCTTACCCTGCATCATTAGGAATTGATTGGGCTTTCAATAATTCCACTGTTGTCAACTTAAAGAAAATATGAATGACATTTGAAGGAGATAGCCTTATGGTCATTTCACCTTTAGATCTTGATGAAGTTCAGAGATACACAGATCCCATAAGAGAAGTAGACCGCACATATGAACTAGAAAACATCTACAAATTAATAGCCAGATAACATGATTACATTAATCCTATGGATGATGGGAATTTGAGCTTGTAAAGTGACAGCGCATGCTCATTATATTTAGAAGAAGCACCAGAGAATTGGAATAACAAAATGTACGAAGTATCTACAAGGAGATTTTCTAGATTAACCATAGAAGTAGGCTAGATCAACACAACCGTAAGTAACCTACCCACCTTTGATGGTCTGAATCCTTTAGAAGCCTTCTTGTCAGACTTTGAATCAAGTGTACCAACGCAACAACAAATTTTGGCAATGGATGCAGCCCTAAAAGATACACCAACAAGATGGTGGGGGACACACAAAAACAACATTATAGACTGGGTACAATGTCACACTTTGATGACAATGCGATTTTCAGAGAAAGTAGAAAGTTGCAAAGTTAGATACACGGGTCGGATATGTTCGAAGGACCATGTGCGAATTTGTGAGGAAGCATGGAGAAACATTCCTCAAGAGTAGTGGGTGAAAAAATTCATCAACACGTTGGACATGCCCCCTATCAACTGGTACCTACAAGCATAACTGCGCCTCATCACTACAGATTGGAAAGGTATGACCCAGAACTTTGTCACTACCTTTTTGTTTGAAATTCAATATTCCAGTAGATCAAGCATTACAGTTCGTAATACAAAAATCATTTGAGGAGGCACCTAGCCTCCCTTTAGAGTAAGAAGTGGACGAATGGACTGTGTCTCTTTAGAAACTGCAAGGTTGTTACAACATCAATGTTGATGAAGACAATGATCCTAGGAAGGTGAACATCGCCGAAACATAAGGACAGAGAGATGTGGAAGGACCAGGAGTTGAGCTACCATTTATTGGAAAACCGATCTAGATCAATAAAATCAATATTGGAACAGAGAAAACACTAAATCTTGCAAATGTTGGAGATTATTGGGATGCTACCACTATTGACAAGATCACATAATTGCCACATGAGTATCAGGACTTGTTTCCAATCAAGTTCACTGATATGAAGGGAATTAAAGGGCTTATGGGAGAGATCAAGATCCCTTTGAAACCAGATGCAAGACTAGTCAAATAGAGACCCTACATATTGAACCCTAAATATAAGGAGAAAGTGAAGATTGAGCTCGACAAAATGTTGGAAGTAGGGATTATAGAACCTGTCGAAGAATCATAATGGATTACCCCTATGGTGGTCCAAGACAAGAAGACAGGAGAGATCGAGATCTATGTATACTTGAGTAAGCTTAATGATGCATTCTTACATGATCCCTTCCCTACGTCATTCACTGACAAAGTGTTAGATAATGTTGGAGGACATGAGGTCTACTCCTTCACCGATGGATTCTCAGGATACCATCAGATTCATATTTCCAAGGAATATCGCCATAAGACCACATTTTCAACCTAATGATATCTTACCAATATACAATGATGCCATTTGGATTGAATAATGCCCCAACCATATTTTTCAGGGTGGTGGTTGAAGCATTCAAGGAATTTCTACATAAGTTTCTCGAAGCATACTTTGATGATTGGAATATTTTTAGTTTATTGAAAAATGATATTGAATGTTTAACGCTAATGTTGGACAAGTGCAGGTAGTGTTAGATTTATTTAAACCTAAATAAGTGCATTTTCTTTTCATCCTTTGGAGTGTTGTTAGGGCATATTGTATGCAAACAGGGATTGCTAGTAGATCCATCTAAAATTGTCATCATTGTTGATCTTCCCCCTCCTACTTCAGTCAAACAACTGCGCACTGTGCTAGGACATACTAGATACTACAGGAAGTTCATTAAAGGCTATGCACAGATTACTTCACCCATGGAGAATCTTTTGAAGAAATACTATCAATTTCACTGGATAAAAGAATGCCAGCAGAGCTTCGACACGCTGAAACAAAAAATGGTTACTACACCTATTTTGGTTTTCCTAGATTGGAGTAAGGATTTTCATGTGCATGTCAATGCATCTTCCATTGAAATAGGATTTGTGTTAGCACAACCGGGAACATGAGACATCGACCACCCATTAGCCTTTGCTAGCAGAAAGCTATCAACAACTGAGGTTAATTACACCACCACTGAGAGAGAAGGGTTAGACATGGTGTGTGCATTGCAGAAGTTCCGCCACTACTTGTTGGGAGGACACTTTAAAATGTTTATTGATCACTCCGCATTGAAATACCTATTCAAAAATCCAGTGTTGGGGGGGAGAATATGCAGGTGGAATCTGCTATTTCAGGAATATGATTTTGAGATCGTGGTTAAGCTAGGAAGAATGAACAAAGGTCTTGACCACTTTTCGAGGTTGGAACATGGAGAAGAGCCTACTAGTTTGGAGGATACACTGCCAGATGCACAACTGCTAGCCATTAGAAATATTGATGATCACTTTGCAGAGATAGTCTAGTTCCTGTCAACATGAATGGCACCTAGTGAATATACCATCACCCAGAAGAAACATCTAGTAGTGCGTGTTACAGACTTTTCACTTATAGCTGGACACTATACAAAATGGGACCTAATGAGATACTGAGGAGGTGTGTTATCGAGACAAAAATACCGTTGATCCTCACCAAATCTCATGAAGGCATCGCAGGAGGAAAATACGCAGGGAAAGAAACTGCGCAGAAGGTTCTTCGAGATGGCCTTTGGTGGCCTACCTTACACAGAGATGTTAAGGACTATTATAGCGCATGTGATGTATGAAAAAGAGTTGGGAAACCATCCAAAAGAGATGAAATTCCTTTAGCACCAAATTTGACCCTACAATCATTTGAGAAATGGGCCATTGACTTCGTAGGATCTATAAACTCATCAGGAAAGTGCACAGGAGATAGATACATAATCACTACGATAGAGTACTTGACCATATGGGCCAAAGAAAGATAAGTTAAGGACTGTAGTGCAACTACAACTACATGCTTCATATTTGATGACATCATAACTAGGTTTGGATGCTCGAAGATCCTTTTGAGTGATCAAGGCACACATTTCATCAATAAAACAGTTGAAGCCTTGACTGAGGAATTTGTAGTCCATCATTAGAAGAGCACACCTTACCATCCACAAGCTAATGGGATAGTTGAAGAATTCAACAAGATATTGGAGACAACGCTAACAAATATATGCAGTATAAACAGGGATGATTGGGATTTAAGAGTACCAACAATATTATGGGCCTATAGAACCACTTGCAAGAAACTAACCATGAAGACTCCATTCAAGTTGGTATATGGCCTTGAAGCCGTTGTCCCAATGGAATATTTGGTACAAATATTGAGAATTGTTGCCTTTACAAATATGGATGACACTAGTGTTGTTCAAGAAAGTCTTAAATAGTTGGTTGAACTGGAAGAAGACATATTCATTGCAATATTTCATCAGCAGGTTCAAAAGGGAAGAGAGAAGGCCTACCACAATTGACACATCAAGAAGAAGGTATTTAAGCAAGGTGATTTGGTAATGGTATATGCCAGTAAATTCATGAAGCATCCTGGGAAATTCAGAATGCATTGGCTTGGGCTATATTAGGTTGCCTATGTTACGGAAGGAGGAGATGTGTAGTTGAATACGTTGAATGGAGAATGGAAGGAAGGGTTGGTGAATGAGAGCCGATTGAAATTGTATTACGGAAACCAACTGCCTCGCAGCTCTCAGTAAAAGCATGGGAAAAAGGGTCTAGGTACCAGGTGCAGTTGAAACTGGGTGCCAGACACAAAAAATATAGTCTGCACAAGGAAGGAAGGAAGGGAGGACTAGATCAGAAAGAACAGGCTGCCCTCCATAGTCTGAAGATGAAGAAAAAAGAATATGGAACAGATATGAAGTGCCTTGGGATGAGTCACAGGTGAGTGTTGGGGGCCTGTTGGCCCTTGGTTATGGAAGCAAGAAAAGATCAATGAATAAAAAAAAAATGTGAACTGCGTGGAAGACACGGTGACTAATACTCGGTCGAAGTAAGAAAAAGACTAGAAAAGATGGAGCAAAGTAAGAGAAATAAATATGTTGGACGAGGAGATCAAGGATGATAGATCAACAAGGAATATGGATCATGGAAAACTCAACAAGTGTAAAAATATGCCATTGGATTCTTTGGAGCATCGCATGAGAAGGAAGGAAAGACAAGTTGGCGAATTCTTGAAAACGCGGCTCAAGTTGACCTAGGGTTTTAGACACCTAGGGTTTTGACACTTAGGTCTTGGCCTAATCTTGTCGGTGAGCTATTGTAATGTATAAATAGAGGACTAAAGGACCTGGGATGGTTTGGTACTAAGTTGATTGAAATTTCATTACTATTGTGTGATCGAGTGAGTATTATTGTGTAAGAGAGAAGTGTTGAGTGTAGAGCCTTATGGTATTGTAAGATCTTCAGTTGGGTGCGAAGATCACTCCTGCCACTGGGTGCATAGGAAGGGGAGAGAAACATAGGACTAGAAAGAATATCTGCTAGCTGAGAGCGTAGACAAGAACTCTATTCTTCATTTTAATATATTATAAATCACAGTTATGTGGATGTATCCCTAGAGAGGGTGAACCATGTATATTTTGTGTTGTGTGTGATTGATGGTTTGTTCTTTCCATTTGATATATTTCCATTGCATTTTTGTGTTAGATCTGATAGATAAGTTGTGTGGAGTAGATCTGAGCAGGTAAGTGATATATAATTGTTGTATTGTTATTTTATTGGATCCACTTAATATCCCATTTGGTTGTAGAGATCTTTGTTCTGCAACTCCCTCATAACTATTTCAGGTGAGACTACATCTGATTCACAAGTGTTTCCGAAAGGGACAAGAGTTAGGGCTTGTTGGTGCGCTCTTGGAGTTGAACCCTGGGTCTTTCCCTGTGCCAACAACCATCATAAGAGGAAACCTCAACCTTTGCACTACCCCTGTTACTCAAATACGAAATCAGTCTAGCTGTTGGGTCTATTTCATCATCGTCTCATTCATCTTCGATTTCTTCTTCTGGCTCTGAGTATACTTCATCATCTCCATTTCTACAATTTTCCAATTCCTCTATTCTTCTTCTCAAATTTTCTAGTTCTCAATTTCCTACACCTCCCCTTCCTACTCCTCTCCTTCACAGTAACATTACTCCAAGTTGTAGGTGTCTCACCAACATCCATAGACCTTACACATTTCTGTAACCCAACATGACTTTCAACACTCTTGTTGAGTAACCACTATGAACAAGTATTTTGCACCCTATCTCACAGAATCATATTAGATGTTAATCCCAGATATGAACTGAGTTATGATACCATATAACATAGAGGTAATTGTGCTATAACACACACACACAATTACAACACACACCTTTCTATAGAATGTACAATAGAAAAAAAAATAGAAATACTTTTTCCAAATAATGAGGAATCCACTGGAAACTAAAACACTCAAAAATGCACGTATTTCAATACCATTCATTTATTAATTCAATGTAGAGAACAAATTTCTAGATTACATCGATCCTGAGCTAAAAAGAATTCCATGAATTGTTGCTTGCATGGATAAAAACCACTATGAAATCATCTAGAGGGTAATGGTCTACATGTATGGGATGTGATTTTGTTTCTCCTTCCTGTGTGCTCACCCAATCTGGAATATTTCTCTCCAGTACACCTTCTACGATTTATTTTCTTCGTGGTTCACCAACCCCTTCAAAATCACGCTCCATTTCTTTTTAAATCTCATCCTTGGATCTAAAATGATTTTCCTTCCTTCCAAGAATGAGTTGTTACTCAAATCATATCCCTGGATTCTAGATAGTTTCAACTTCCTTTTGGCCTCGGGTCACGTTTTGTCCTTTAGCCATAAGTTCTTTGGCTCTTTATAATGGTAGCTATGACTCATCATGAATACATAACAGCGTGTAAAAATCAAATGCATACAACCATAGTGTTGCAAATAAATAAATATTGTGACACTTGTAAAATTTTGTTATGTGCGAGTGTTTCAGCACGAGTTTCAACATGATTTTCAGCACGTGTTTCAGCATGAGTTTCAACACGTGTTTCAACATGACACTTTTAAAATTTCTCTATACGTGTGAGTTTCAGTATGAGTTCCAACATGAGTTTCAACACGTGTTTCAACACGATTTTAAACACATGTTTCAACATGAGTTTCAACACGTCTTTCCTCATAGAAAGAGTAGCTGCAAGAGTAATTAATAATTCAAATTTATAGCAAACTAACTAAATAAAATGGAACACTAACACAGTCCTTATTCGACTTATTTCCTATTTGGAGAATGGAAATATTTTTTGGGAGATGTGGATTTCCCGATCCCAAGGATGCTTCTACATCATTTGGCATTTGGTTCATTTGAGTTTGAGGAAGGGTTTGGACAACGGGTTGTAACTACTACAACTATCTCGAAACACAAATAAATACCACACAACTCTAGGTACTAGGGTTTTGACTCCCTTTTGTCTAATGTTTTTCTTTGCTAAATAATTTAATTGTGGCTCTATGAATGATGTGTTGTGCTTGCAAATTTTATTATTTTCATGTTATAACTCTAGAAATGTGAAGAATGGTATTGTTGGTTGAATGAAAATATATGAGTTTTACAATCTGAATAGTTGATGTCAAAATGTAGTTTGATGAAGAAAAACAGTTTATGGTTGTTGATATTTATGCGTTGTATTTCCACCTATTATCTCTTTGTTTGGTATATGAGTATCTTGGATTCTCTATCCTGTAGATCACCGTTTAGTTGTTTTCAACCAATAGAGTTGTATTGTCATCATGGGTTCATTTATTTGGGATTTTATACCCCATGACATCATGCGTAGAGTTGATCAATAATAGTTTTTTATTCATTTTAAGTTGGGGTTTCTATTCCTTGCATGCGTTGTGAAAGCTCAAAACAATAATGCTCTTGGTTAATGAAGGCACACATGAATTCTGGTTTTATTGATTGAATGATAAAGGGGTTTCAACCATTGGTTTTCATGTTCTACGTCATTTTGTTTTTCATCTGCAAGGTCCAGTACTACTATTCCTATGTTATATACATTGCTCTTCGCTTGATCAAGCTTTCTCTTACAGCCTACAAATAAATTCGTTTCACTATGGTTGCATGCAAGGGGTTGCATGAAGACTATGGGTTATCAACTCATTGAAAAATCGAGAGACCCATAGACATATGTACAACACTCGAAGAATGAAATTGAGAAGACAAGTTTTATTACAAATTTGGTTTGTAATCCCTACATGCGTTAATCCAAACCCATCTGAGTTTAAAAATGGAATTGGGATTTAAATCCTCGATGTGTTTAAGGCTCATTTATGTCATGATCTTTCGATGCATGTGACACATATTTGGATTAATGGTTTGGATAAACTAGATGTTGTTATAAACTTAATTTTCCCATTTTTGATTTGGATCTTTCTTGGTGGATTAAGCTTGGGTTATGGTGAAGTGGCATTTTATGAATTTTTGCTTTATGATGAAGCTAGCATAATGATTGTTCTCGGCTAGGATTGATGTTGATTGTTGCACTGTGTATTTGAAAACAAATCATGGAAGATCAATGGTCTTGAATAAAAATTAGGAAATTGTGACTATTGGACGTTAGTGTGATGAACAAAAGAAAATAAGCATTTTAAATAAATGGTTGGGCATCAACATAATTTTTAATTGGGACATTGCACAAGTTAAAATAAAGATGTTTTTTATTACATGATAAAATATGAAAAGTTGCAGATTAATACATGTTTAAAACTCTATGATTTCATGTAATTATAATTCTTCCCAAAGAATAAATACTATTATAGACTCTGTAATTAATGCATGTTCATTTTACATTGCCCTATCATAAGTAACCCTTTTCCCACATTACAATCCCAATTCATTTTCTCAAATTCCCATTTTACTCCCATTCTTAATTATAGTTATGTAATTGCATAACTAAATTGACCAAAAGAGAGATATTAACTTGTTCAGGGTTAACTATATTTTCTAGTTGAAGTAATATGACTGATAGTTAATGAGGTGTTTTAAAATCCAACCATGGAAGAGAACATTCCATTTTACATGCCTATCATACCTACCATTTTTTCTCATTACAAATCCCATCATTTAATCCCAAAACCATTTCAAAATCCATGTTCTAATTGATTGTTGGCTTTGATAACATGAATTGCATGATGATCACTTGCATGTGTATTATTATAAATAGAACCATGTTTAAATTATTTCTTTTGCAAATTTTTAGATGAATGATTAGTTGAAATTTGGTTCTAACTTGTGTAAATATATACCAGTATGAGACTTTTCAGTAGGGGCAATCATGGAAGGAGAGGAAATAATAGAGGTAGAGGACTAGGTCCTTGGAAAAGAGGTAATAAGAGGCTATGATTTTCCATACATTTTAATGTAGATTTGAAAGAATTCAATCAGTTGTTGTAGACAAGTTTCCTCAATTTGGCTTGCCAGCAAGCCTATAGACCTCCACTTATGCATGAGAACCCTCATCCAAGTATCGATATTCCAATCCAAAACCATGTTTTTGCACCTCTAGTTAGACAAGAACATGATGGCTAGAAAAATGTTGTACATCCTTCTTCTGGATAGTCACATGACTGGACAAATATTGATCACCCTTAGAAACCTCCTTTTCATGCTTGGCATACTACTTCTCCCTTGCATCAACAACCTATTTTCCAAGCCTCACATGCCCATGTTTCCAAGGCCAATATCATTGAACTTGAGGATAGTCCAGATAAGGAGAAAGTAGTAGCAGTTGAGTTAAAGTCATAACATGCATCATCACATTTAGTTAGTTCACATGTGCAGGGTAATGATTAGAAATATGCTAAGGTAGGTTCATCAATTGGGAGAAATGAAAGGGATAAAAGTATTCATGGAAAGAGATGAGAAGCCTCTCACAACAAATATGGTTTTTCATGATTTTGTTGGCATATGTATATGAACTTATTTGCACTTCATTTTCGACAGCATGTTATTTTTGGTAGCTTATGATTTTGATAACATTTTATTTGGGACATCTCTTACTTTCACAGTTATATATTTTGGATAGATTATGTTTGTTATGCTCCATATTTTGGACATATTTACTTAATGGTTAAATTTTGGTAAAATTAATGATTTCCACATGGAGTGACAAGGGGCCTTTCATCTTATGCATTTTGATCACATGGTTTTTTTATGTGGCAAGTTGATGTGTTTTTCATTTAAGATGGAAGTTACAAGGAGTAAATGCCTCATTAATTGGTTTAAATGAAATACAGGGTCCCTGCTTATTAGCTTTATTTAGTTCCCTTATCATATTATAATTATAATTATTATTTATTATTAATTTACTTGACAACTCTCATATTAAGTAACTATTTGTTAGTTAATAAATTAACTAAAAGTGGTTGAATTATTCAACTACCTTGGAGATATTTAAACGAGAAAGCTAGACAAAGTAAAGACGAGAGAACACATTTCTTTGATAAGGTATTCTCTTACTTCCAAGTGAGATTTCATTACTACTTCATTCATATTTGATTTCTAAGCTCATAAAATTCTTGGGATAACAGGTTCTGTTGAAGGTGACAAAAATCTAGGACCAAGAGGCATTGAATTTTGATATGCTTCCAGGTTGATTGTCTATTTGGTTCTCAGTACTAAATATGATTTTTGTGCATATTCATAATGAAGTGCAAGTTGTAATGAGAAATTTATACTGCTTATTAATACTTTTAAACACAATGAATATTCATTTAACTTATTCAACGATGTTCATTAGTTCATCATTAATATGTTATTGCATCATATAAAATTAACATCCATCAATGCATAATAATAAAAAATAGACACATCCACACAATGCACAATGCACAATCCACAATACACCGATATTTTACGTGGAAACCCAATGAGAGAGAAAACCACGCAATGTGTTTCTTGTAAGTATTTAAGAGTTACATACGAGGAAACACCAACTTCCAATTATCCAACTACAACTGGAAGGAGGCTACGACCACCTATTTTTCAGCTACAACCTGAGGGAAGCTACAACTCCCCAATTCTATGGCTACAACCAGAAGGAGGATACAACCCCCTATGTTCTTTGGCTACAACTAGAAGGTGGCTACAATTACCCATCCTTTCCCCATCCTATTGCCCTGAAATATATGTGTCAAATGAAAAAAATGACTGCCACATTGTCACTGTGATATGTATCACCATAAACATGTGCAAACCTGTACCATTGACCTGTAGCCAACCTGTACCACTTCCCTATAATAAACCTATACTTGAACTGATCCTGTACCAACCAAAACCAATAGACATGTGGCTTGTATGTTATTGTAATGTCCCCCACCTCTTAGAGAGGTGAGGAGGAGACTCAGTGGCCTAGGCACCCCCACTAGGTCATAGTCTCACACTGAAGGGGGGTAAGTCAAGAAGTTAAAAGTTATATTTTTAAGTTGACTTAAGAAAGGGAAAGGATAAAGGAGTAATAGATAACTCAACAGAAGAATAGAAGATTAACCCTGGGAGTTAACCTAACT
>JZKD02S0048063.1:254973-271591 GCA_000966675.3 Picea glauca
CCATCTGAGGTTTATGCCAGATCGGCCATCTATTGTATTGATCTTACATTGCTCATAATAAAAAGGTCAGATCTTTGCTTGTGCTTATACATCTTGAATATATTGTGATCTCCATATGTTGATGAATCTTGTATGTGCTTAAAAACTCAATAAATTAGTAGTAGTTAGTGATTCCAAGAAAGAATTTGGCTTGGGATCATTACAGTTATACACCATGCATATGTACGTACCCTATCTATATTGCAGCTCGCGTATGTACATGACCTATCTGTACTGCAACCTACATACACCTTCTGAGAACTAGGGTTTTCACCTTTCTAAACTCTAACTCTTTTTTTCCTCTGTTACTGTCACTGTCACTGCCACTGTCATTGATACTCAATCGTATCCTCTCACATGGATCATATACCGAAGACACCTCTCAACTAGATGTCCAACAAACACATGCCTCAACCAAGCATGATCCAACATCACCACATACCATCATAAGATATGTGTCTCAACCATGTACCAACATGTATCATGCATCAAACTGTACCACAATTTGTACCATCAAGTGCATCAACCATGTACCATAACAAGTGCATCAATTATGTACCAAAACAAGTGAATCAATCATGTACCAACCATGTAACAACAAGTATACTAGAAAGTGCCTCTAACAATGCACCATACATCTACCAATCATGTATCAACAACACTACTAGAAAGTGCCTCTAACAATGCACCACACATGTACTAATCATGTATCAACAAGTATACTAGAAAGTGCCTCTAACAATGCACCTGTAACACCCCTATTTCCCCCAACTTGTAATTAATCATTAATTAGGATTGCCATGTTGTGGCATGGGAACAATGTAAATGTATCATTGTTTAATTTCCAATAATTGACTGTGGGGGTGAATCCTTGAAAGTACTAGCCATGATATCACTAGAGGAAATAATGTGAGAACGAGAAGAGAACACTTAATAAGAAAAGGACCGGTGGTTGAACCTTCAATGACCCCCATGAATAGAAGCATGGTCTAGCTGCGGAAGGTCAACCTGAAGTACCATAGGGTCTGGTAGACCCAAACTGACCCAGGTTTCCTTCTGATAGGAGGAAACATGATATGAGGGATGTGTGTGCAAGGAACACAAGAGGATATGAAGAGAAGAGTGGAGAATGTGAGGAACATTTGAGCAACAAAGAACGAGCCAAAGGCCATGAGCTCAATGCAGAGAAATCATCTAAAAAAAACCTCTTTGAGGTCATGATAGAGAGGGAGATCTCTGAGAGTATGAAGTTAACATGATCTGAGTAGAAGGCTGTGAGATTGATGCCGAGGAAGCATATGATAAACCTCATAGAAGATGTGAAAGAGAAAGGATCGATGAGAATTGACATAAATTCCCTGGTGATATCATGGATTGGCATGGGGGTGGCCAGCATGCTAAGAATGAATGCCTATAAGCCCATGGTTGGGTGGAAGGACAAACACCCATAGTCAATTAGTTGGCTACAACTTGTAATAGATAAGTATTCTCATATCCTGTGTATTTAAGAGGTAATTGTGAATTAAAGTTGTATATCCTATGAATGTTGTAGGGATGTGCATGTTTTCTTAATGGTTATACCGTATCCTTCTAATTCTACCTAAATGTATATTTAAGAAAATAAGGAACTCTCTAACTTGTACACATAAATTCCCGAGCCCTGTGGTGGCTCAAGTTAAAATAAATGAACTATGAATTTGTTGACCTTGGGACATATCCTCACGTGTGCATTCCAACACTCCCAGTCATTTTGAAGGAAGGGGTCGATTAATCTTAGGAGAGGTAGTGCATGTATGTATAGAGTCTCTACAAGGTGGGAAAAGATCAAGAATCCGATTTAATTATAGATTTGATAAATGAATCACAAGGGGTGTGTGAAGGATTTCTCTAAGTGTTAAGTTCAGGAGAATTAGCACAAAATACCTAAGTACTTAAGGAGATGACAAAGATCAGGTAGGATAGTGAGATTTAAGTCCCAAAAGGAGAGATCCTTTCATTTGGAAGATGAATGGATGATATTCGTTCGACCAAAGCTAAAGTTCTTCACAATCATCGGATCTGTAGAAAGAACACGAATGTTAACTCTTAGGACCCTTCAGACTTCGCGGGTTTGGTGAATCGAGCATATTCATCGTACGAGAGGAGAATTCCCTTGAAGTCTCGAAGTCCCAAAGTTAATATGGGCCGTATATCTGAGCATGCCCGAGAAATATCTTGTTTGTTGGATGTACTGTATAGTCAGACCAACATTGACCACTTCGGGAGCATGGAGGATTGGTAATACCAAAATCCCTGAAGTCCATATTTCCCGAAGTTAATCTGGGCCATAGATTTCAGGATGCCCAGGGACTATCCCGACCATTGGATTTATGATATAGTTAGCCCAATGTTGACCACTTAGGGAGGATAGAGGTTTGGTAACACCAAAACCATTGAAGTCCCGAAGTCCCAAATTTAATGTAGATCATGGATCTAAGGATTCTTCAGGATCCCTCAAGACTGTTTGATTGAGGGGACACGTGTATTACGTCAAGTTCATGTGGGGGACAATGTTTTGAGTGATGATGTTACTAGGTTTCCCTCTCAGACAGGCACACACTAGGACCCAAGGGACTCTTGAATGGAAGTTACGAGTCGTAGATATCTGGGGTCACGTAGATACTCTCAGACCATGAGATTAAGGTTGTTATTAGCCCAACACTGACTGACTCTGAGAGAAAATATGATTTTGCATCGCAAAAATTCTGAAGAGATGGGAGACAAAGAAGATCTGAGTCATCCAAGCCAAAGGGACAAGTGTATTCATATCCTACACTCCGAAGAGAAGTCACTCTAGGAGAATCAAAGTGTGAAGGCACGAGGATTTTCGAAGGCTAGAGTCCTAAAGTCATCCCAAGCATCTATTGGAAGGGGCGCATGAAAGAAGATCTACCATTTCAGAGGAATGTTACTCCAAAAGAAAAAGGGAGTGTGTTGAACAAGAAATCTTGAAGGTCGGAGAGCCAGAGTTCATTTGAACCATCCATTGGAATAAAACACATGGCGTTCAATCTGTAACTCTGGGTATTGAGAAATTTAGACAAAAGAGAGAATCATTGATTGCAAGTCCCCCGAAGTGGGGAAAAGGACAAATATCGACCGTTGATTAGGGAAAACATGTGTTGTTTGATCTGTAACTCTGGGTATGAAGTACTTCATAGGAAAAAGTGTTTCAAGTGTTCGAAACTCTTGAATGTCGAAGTATCGAAGTAGATCATAACAATCGATCATGACGGACATGTGGCGCTCGATCTGTAACTCTGGGGAGAAAATCCTTTGGATATTTTGAAACTTCCGAACGTCGAAGTCATGAAGTCAATTAGGGCCATCAAAATCTCTAAGGAAATGCGGCATTGGATTGTGAAATTTGAAGATTTTCCACTCCGGAGGATTCACGCGATGGTTATCTTGGTGCCTTTTGTCTTGGCGTCTGGTCATAGCTTGCGGTCATATGTGAGTATAGATCGATGGAAGAACCCGAAGAACTTGGGAGAGGCCACTTGCTATCTTTGAGATCAGTTCATAGCATGAAGATCATGGATGGAAAGATCTGGAAGAGAATAATGGGATAGAAACCCCGAATGGGAGTTTTGATTCTCCTAAGAAGAGAAATTTTGATGCCCCCACCATGGGTTTGTTATAAATTGGTATCAGAGCACGTTAACCACACTTGGCCTACTCGGGCTCATGCATGAATCATATGAAAGTATTTCTGGAGGAATTTAAGGGGTAACACCCTATCTTACCACATTCCTTAGAGGCTTAGAAAACCTCTACTAAATTGAGGAATGAGTCTAGTGACCATTCCCTAAAATGGGAGAGAATGCACAACTATTGGGTTTCAAAGTGAACTGAGAAATGAATTTTTCTTCTGGATATAGGAATTGTTGGACAAGGTTTTTCTAATCAAGATGATAAATGGAGATGTAGAAATATAGAGTGATTGAGTGAGAAATCACAGTAGCCTCCCTTGCTTGGTGGATAGGAACCTAATCTGCCAGAGTTCTTGTGGGAGGAGGAGAGTGGCCTCCATACTTGACTTTGTTGAACATAAGGAATAATTCTAGGTGTAATGGTCAAGACCAATCTTGACCTAAAGATACTCTAAATTTCTGAACTAGGATACTCAGTAAGTAACATAATTCAAAATTTCATTTGGGCTCTAAGGGAATAGTCCAAATGGTATTAGACATTAAATTATTAAAATTAAGATAAAATGGTTGACTAAATGTTGATCCTGAATGTGGTAAAGGAAGTGTTGGGGCACTTCTAGAAGCCAATCAGTCATATTGACATCCAGTGGTGGATGGTAGCCATATATATATATATATATATATATATATATAGTTGGAAGCTAAATTAGTTGATTTTGTTACCTTGGGCATGGGTATAATTTCCTAGATTGTATTTATAAGTTGGGTAATGTTCCAGGGAGGTTGAGGCAAGAGTGTTTTCTTGCTAGTTGTTATCGTATAAAAAGGGAACCTAGTTATGACTATGTCTAATTCAAATTCCATGTGGATGTTGTGTGAATGATTACAAGGTCTCAACTGAGAGGGAAACTCAATGTCGAGTATCCCTATGAGGCTTGTCATAAGGATGGAAACAATATCCTTGGGGGATGATATGGAAGTCTGAGATTCCCATGTGCATGCATGACATGGAAAGTGTGCAAGCAATGATCTTGCATGATGAATGCTTGGTTAGGTTTGTGGGTGTTTATGATTGAATACATGTGTTTAATGTATTATGAAGCTTCTTTATATGAAGCCTGATAGTAATGCCAGTTAGGTATGAATGATATTAAATATGAAAGTGATGCACATGTATGATGTAAGGATATATGTATATTAAAGACACAATATGGCTGCCTTGATGAGTGATGTGTAAGGAAAGAATTGCACTTGCCAAGATTAAGTGAATACCACAAATGCATGGTTGAATCCATTTTTTAAAGATTCATGAAAGTTCTATTTTGAATGATAGATTAAGGGGAATGTGCTCCATTTCCTCAGGAAAGACGAGTATAAATAAATGAAAGAGTAAATGAGCAAGGATGGTATGTGTTAGGATAAGAGGCAAATGATTATGCCTTAAGGATCACATAAGAATGAGTTTGAACAGTCATGAGTTGACTAATTTTAGAATTGGAGATGTATGTAGGTTGTGAAATATACCCATGGAAGCTACACACAGACTTTTGATTATACATATGGTTAAGTACATCAAGGATGTAAGCTAACAAAACCAAAATATGTATGGATACATAATTTGGGTGCATGACAAAGATGCATGTTTATATTCCTTATGGAATATTTGGTAAACAGCTAAAGCCAACTCAAGGTTGAGGCCATCATAGATAGTTAAGGATGTGGAATAAGGAAGTTTCATGTTGAGGGAGTTCCCTATGGAAGAACTGTGTGAAAACTCTATCAGGAGGTTAGAGTAACAACCTTAATAACTGTTGAGAAACTAAGTAGTGAGCTACAAGCTTATATATATATATATATAAGAATCCTGGATTACATTTTGAAATAATATTGTAATTAATAGAAGATTAATGAATGAATAAATGAGTATGGTTGATTGACTAGGTTTGGTTGCAGCCATGTTAAGAAAAGGCATGTTGGAATAGGGGAAGACCTAGGGTTCAATGCTTAACAATGCACCAACAAAACCTTGACTACCGGCCCTTTCAGCAACACCTGTGGAGTAGGTGAAGTCTCACCTGAGGTAGAAGAAAGGGGGGGTTACAAGACGTAGGTGTCTGTAACCAAGCTGGGACACAAATTCATGATAATAACACTTCTCAGGGTATTCTGTTAGCTCTTAGAATATGACATGCATTAGTTTCCTAACCTTATGAACATCGCAGAACATACCCAAAGATAGATCGATGCAATAACAATAAATGATTATATATCTTGAGCACTTAGCACTGAGTTAGATATAACATTCATTTATCCTTAACAAAAGTAGATCACTAAGCAACAACAGATATATATATCAAACATAATAATCAAAGCACTAAGCAGATTCCTAACATAAAAAACACAACACAAATCAAACCAAAGACACAAGATATACATGGTTCACCCTAGTGTGGGGCTACGTCCACCAACTGCTTCGCCTTATTTATTATTCGTCAATATCTTACATTCAGTTACTCCTGTGGACTAAGCCACATAGTTGAGCTTTGCATAGGACAGGAGATCCGTGCACTGAGCACCAGATCCTCCTTCCAAACTAGGTCAAGTCTCATAGCCAATTCTCTATCAAGCACAAAGCCTTAACACAAAGACATTCCCTTGCACAAAGCTAATCAAGTTACTTGCACTTAGCTTCAAAATATTCTCCAAAAGCTTCTCACTACTCTTCTATAATACATTCTGTTAGCGATTATTTTTGTCATTAGGCATAGATGCACCCAGGTCTACAGGATGACCGGGAAGCACCCAAGCATAGCAACGGAAGGACCCAACTTTCCGGTTATGAGTCAAGCGAGCATGCAGGGTTTGATATCAACAGTCGAGACCCATCCATGAAGTTGATCAACAGTCATCGGGATATCGGGGTTACCAAGTTCCCAACATATAACACCAACAAAAGCCCTTATATTTCAAGGCTGAATCTGGGTCGTCCAATCCAGTGATGCATGGCACAATATCCGGACGCGTCGACGTTTCGATGGTTGGGTGTTCGTGGGGTGAGAGTTTCGTGTTGTTCAACATCGTGAAACCTCGAACCCCGATAGCCCCCAAAATCATAGAAGTTGGGGCCCGCAACTTCACGAAGAATTTTCAGTCGTCCATTCTAAGAGGATACCTGGCAACAAACTGAGCCCTCTCAACATTTCTCTCATCACGATTTCAATCAGCAAGGATTAGTCCTTTCATATTCGTGAAAGCCGGAAGCATATTGTCACAACCCATGGTCACTTGGGGAGAGGAAGGAGTTACATAAAGAAATCCAGAGGCACCGAGTTCAGTTACAGAGGGGATCATCGCGACCTCTAGGTGCCATCAGACCCGATCTTAATACTGTTCCTAGTATTGAAGTAAATGAAGGAAAGAGCGGATGGTTGAAACCTCCTTTCATTCATTAAATAAGGGGAATGGGGGGTCTGGCGAGACACCTGCTCCCAGAGGTCCTGTGTATCGATTCTCTCAACAGAAGCCATGTCGAAGTCTTCGGCTCGACAGAGAAGTCTGCACACGCTATCCAAACACTCAATAGCTCAGCTACCCTCCTTATAGGAGCCATGCGTAGTTAAGGTGGCATTTAAAGAAAGATATCAGTATGATTTTGATTGAAGGGACACCCAACCTTGGGTGACTGAGGCACGCCTCTGTGAGGAGAATTTTCCTAAGTATATAAACTCAGTATTTGTATTTTGTAAGCATCGATGGTTGAGCAAGACTCCCACTTGTAAATATTTAATGAAGAATTGGTTTTTTGGTGACTTCGGGACTCTTGAGACTTCTTGCCTGATGAATGTTAGTTTCTTTCATGTCTCTGTATATACTGTATTAGAGCAGCTCGGAATTGAAGGATCCAGTCGAGCTGTGACTATTATAGGATGATATATGTTGGATCACTGTAACAGTTGCATTGTTCTAAATAGTCCCTATGACTTCTCAGCACTGAACGACTTGAAATTGGAGGATCCAGTCAAGTCTTCCCTTCAGTTTCTCGAAGCCCTGAACCAAGCGGATCTTGTATTCAGAGATTTTCCTCTGCGAGATACCAAAAGGCCTATTGCCTGAGATAGTTTATCCATTCTTCTCCCAGGTCTTCCACCCACCCATCTTTAAATCAATTTCCTGACTGAAGTTGGGTCAAGACCTCCTTTGTTCCTTGTTATAAAAAACAATCCCTATTTTGAAGCGATACCTGTTCGAGTCTCTACCCATTTGATCACCCATATATCAAACCGTGACATAAAAACTGATGGGCGTTGGGCTCTGCTTCTGCAAGAAATCCAGGAGCGACTTCCAGCGCTAACACATTCTTACTTATTTATACTTTTACAATCCCTTACAATAAGGCCTAATCATGGGTAAACCCCATGGGCCGACATCCCATAACCCATTACAAAATCCCTAGAAAACCCTTACTGGGTCCACATAGCCCGCAAAATAAGGTATATCTACGATCTTATCTCCTCTTGGGTGCTACTTCTTCAAAAAAAGTTTTGAAGTCCAAAAGTGGTCCAAATATGACCAAGGTTTCCTCAAAACTTGGTCGAGGGCCAACAGGCCTGCAACACTTACCTGTGACTCGTCCTGAATCACTTAGGTCTGGTCAATGTTGCTTCAAAGGACTCGATCTTAAATCGAGTTGCCTCGACTTGCTGCTTGTTCTAAGCCTCCTGGAATGTTTTCTTTGTAGCAAGCTCTTCTAAGCATTGTTCTATTGATGTAACCACTTGGTCCAATTGTGAGCCCTGTCCATCAATCTCTTCAAACACCTTGCAGGATTCATCCTGCATAGGTTGCAAATTCTCCGTGACTTCCACTACCTTTCCCTGGAGGGAAATGATCTATTATTGTATTGCGCACTGCTCCTGGGATCTTCTTATTCTTTCAACTGTGGTGAGAAGCTTCATCTGCGCCTACACAGAAAATGCCTACTGCTGCACCTCCTGTAAATACGCTTCTAGCTTTCTTAGCTCTGGATCCTCAGGGAGGTGTTCATATGTCTATGCACTTCTATCACTCAGTTGTCTGCATTTTGAGGCGAGGGTTCTTATTCTTATTAGTTTTTTCTTAGAGGTCTCCTTCCTCTGGTCATGGACCTCCTACAGGGTGCTTGGTAGTACTTGGACCTCCAATTCTGTTATCCTCACTTGAAGCTATTAAATGGTCTTAGCGAGCTTCACTACTTGAGCCTCGTCTAAATACTATTCCTCCTATGCCAAGCCTAGCACATAGTGACATTCTTTACTCACTACCTCTTTGATCATGTCCCTCTCTGTGAGAAACTTCTCCTTTTCTCTCTGTAGCTGGGCTTTTTCCTCCTGGAGCATTGCATGAAACTCTTCTCTCTCACTTTCATAGGCAGCTACACTATACTGTGATACTCGTAATTTTTATAAGGATTCATATTTCTCTTGTTTCAAGGCTTATATAGCCTTCTCCTTCTATTCTTGGAATTTCTAAAGTCAATATTTTTCGCATCTACAAGTTTTCTCGATTGGGCTGGTTCATCCCCCAATTCTGCAATATGTCATGCAATAGGTACGGTGTGGACCAAACAAACATCTTGATGTACTTATTTCAATTCCTTTTCTACTCTTCCATATAGATCCTCCTACTTCTCTCCATATCTCTATGAGATATCCTCGGAAGAATCCTCCATAGCTCCGTGGACCAAACTGATATCATCCTCCATGAGCATGGCCTCTAATAGGGGATTATTAGCACGCGTATTCTTCCTTATTGAAGGTTTATTTGGAGAAACCTTCCTCTTCTACTGTGTTACTGTTCCAGTGGGGGCATCTGCAGGCGGTGTAGCTTCGCCTCCTCCTTGTTCTTCTTCTCTTTCATCTCCTCCTCCTTATTATTCTACTTCATCTCCTCCTCCTCCTGGTGAGTCAGATCCATTATCTTCAGAAGCGTTGTCCTCCTCATCGATTTCTATATCCTGGACTTCCTCCTGATTTTTATTCTTCTTCATCCCTCTGGACTGTCCAACATGCTTGACCCAAGTGACTATGGGGCTTCCTATGGTGTCAATGTTGGAGATTTCTGTATCAGCGATAGGTACAAGGAATTCCTTTGGCCACTCCTTTGTAATCTGCTCCACATCTTCATCTCTTAGCTTATAGAATGGCTATAACTCTTCCTGGTTCTCGTCTCGACGCGTAGTGATATAAATGAAATGAGGATCTGTGTGGAACTTTTCTATTGGTTGGTACTGGTGTAGGGTGCACAGTGTCATGCATGGAAATGATTCAATAGCAACCTTCAATTGCTGATAGTATGCATGAAACACGACATTGGACTTCCACTGCTTCGTCATGTCGTTGGTGTACCACAAGGTTGAAAACCTAGTGACCAATGACTCCAAGGGTTCGATCTCTAGGAAGGTGGCTCCTTCAGGCATTTTCCAATCGAAAAATGTGATCAAAATGATCAACCAACTGTAGTGGAATTCATATCCCAAATCCTAGGCTTTGTGACAATTTTTCTCCATCTCGTTGACGAGGTAACTCGCCCAGTTCATCTGCATGCCCTCCACACATTTTCCTGCGAGGTACACCACGAACTCGATGACTTGTGTGGGGTGGTTATTCCTTATGAGCTTTCCAGATATGAGTTGGAAATCGTGACACACTACACCATCCTGTATAGAGGCTACCTTGTAACCTTGCTTTCCTTTTTCAAATTCTCCATAAGCTTCCTTGATGTGCTATGCCAGGGAGAAGTCTGAGGCCTTCCCTAGATAAAAAAGATAAGGTTCAAGTCCCTTCATTCGAACAACATGTATCCACCATGATAGCATTAAAGGAGGATTTTAATGCAAGCATTAACCTCCTGGTGGTGACCAAAATGGGGAAGCTTCATCACATTTAGCACGGTGGACTATGTCGGTCCCTTAATCCATGGCTGGGAGACAAGGTGTGGCTTCTTCCTAGTTGACTTCATCAAGTAGTGGTGGGTTTCTAGCATAGAATAGTTCTTCCTGTCTCCTAAATTGAAGTCAAAGGATCTATCCTAACTAACTCCTGAATACACATATTTCTTTCATAATGTATGCAGTGAATATGGTGTACTCAAAATCTCGTGGGATGTTGGCGCAGTTAACAATGCCAGCCAAAGGTGGGATATACTTGGGTAGGATCGATGGGATCTACTTCGCATTAGCCATATCACCACGGTGCTTACTTTGTTGCTCCGTCATGGGGTTGACATGGCCAGAACGATGTCTAGTCGAAGGGGAATCCTGTAGTCCCCTAAATGAAGATGTCTAGACACCTTTAGTTAATGGTCTTTCAGCCGTTGGCTTCTTGAGGACTTCCATGACAGACTTCTCTAATTCACTAGGTTCACTTGATATTCTAACTTTTAAACAGACAGGTCAGGTTAAACGAATGGACATGCAGGGTAGCCAAACGGAGGTCGAGGTCTAATTTTAGATAACACAACTCAACACTTGGATGATTTTTTGTTTAGATGAATTAATCATGGGTAGAAAAAAGTGGTCCTGGTGTAGTGACTAACAAGTTAAATAAGTGGGGCCTCGTAACTGATTCTTCCAACGGTTAGGAATGCTTCCATTAATGTGAATATGTCCATTATCGCACAGTCTCAACGTCCAAAAGCAGTCCATTAGCCCACAAATGTGTTTTCTAATCATTTTGGAGAATTGTTCTAATGGTCGGGGCACCTATAATGGTCATATAGCTTCACCAAGGTGAAGTCCCATTCTATGTGGTCCTTCTATTCTAACGAGGTTCAAATCCTGTGAACCTGCCTCCTGCGAGGTTCTAGTTTGCAAAGTCTTCCATATGTTCTCTATAGCTTCTTGTAGCTTTTCCAACTTAGCTTTCTTTTTATTGAGATTCCTTGCATTCTTTCTTGTGATCTGAGTATCTCTAACTGTTTATGGAATCCTCTTTACATTATTATTCTTATCTTCCTCTAGCATAGTGACTTTGCACTATTGAGGTGCTCTCAAAGGCTCTGAGGTTAATATCCATTTTCTTAACACTTCCTGAGTGGACATTCTTTTTTCTTGAATAGGTAGGTCCTTCAAACCTTCTTGCATTCTTTCAAACTTGACAACTAATTCTCTTACCTTATGTCCCTCTTGCGTTGTTACTTTGTTATGTTGCTTCGACTTATCCTCTAGTTCTTCTATTAGTCGATCAATTCTTCTGGCTATGAAATACCTTAGTTATTTATTTTTCTTTCATGTAGCTTCTTCCTCTTCTTTCCTTTTGATCTAATCGTTCTCAATCCAAGGCTTACCTAGAAAAAGTGGGAAAGAGGTGTTGTTCTCAACATACTTAATGAATTCAAATTCCTCTTCAGTTGATGTTCCATGAATAATAATAGGTACATTAGCAACTCTTCCACCTTAAACAAGCCTATCCTTCTTAATGAAGGTACCACAATGGGCTTTCCCAAAATTTCCCAAGTGTCTTCTATCATAATATTCACTCATGTTTCGTCATCCAAGACACAACTTATGTCGAAGTCTTCTATTCTTTCACTTATGCGTTGTTTTACTTTCAGGATCTTTGGTAAACTGACATCTTTGTGGACATCCATCGTTTCTTTAAACTCTAATAACATAGTCTAAGATTTATTTGATTCTTTCTCTTTATGATTCTCTAACATGCCCTCAGTCTCTTGACTTCCTTCATAGTTTTCTTGTCTCATGTTCATTCGTTCAACTTTAGCAATCATCCTTGGACAATCCTCAACCTCATCACCAACAATCTTACAACAAAGACAAATAGGACCTGCGCCAGGGAATTCCTTAGCGACATGTCCCATTCTTATACAATTATAACACAATGTCAATCCTCTTTTTCTTTTAAATGTTCCCCATCCCTTTCTGTACTATGCACTAGGATCACAGTGTTGGACCTGCACTCTGCAAAAAACAATTCTAGGTTCTTGCATCTACTTATTAGTCCAAAATTATTTCTATGCATAGGAATAACATATCTTTCTTCATTTCTATTAACTTTACTCTGATCAACTCTTTCTTTCAACTGAGCCCTAGCATTCAAACTAGTAAAAAATCTATTAAACATACTTAAGTTCATGCTTTCAAAGAAAAAAAATTCATGTATCTTTCTCTTGTCAAAGCACAAAGATTTACCTCTTTTAAGATCTTGCCTCTTTTCTTCAGATCTGATTTCTTTCTTAGCATAGAGCTTCGCAAGTTAAGTAGAGTATTGTGCACTTCAGCAGTAGATCTAAACACATAGCTTATCTTTTCATTACTTCAGTTCCCAGTAATCACAGTTTCAGGTCCCGACAACAAAACCATTTGTTGGCATATGGACAAACCTAGGGTTCAATGCTTAGCAATGTACCAACAAAACCCCGACTACTAGCCCTTTCGACAACAACTGTGGATCAGGCAAAGTCTCACCTGAGGTAGAAGCAAGGCGAGGTTACAGGATGCAGGTGTCTATAACCAAGATGGGAGACAGATCTGTGATAATAACACTTCACAGGGTATTATGTTAGCTCTTAGAATATGACATGCATTAGTTTCCTAACCTTATGAACATCGTAGAAAATACTCAAAGATAGATCATTCCAGTAACAATAAATGATTATATATCCTGAGCACTTAGCACTGAGTTAGATATAACATTCATTTATCCTCAACACAAGTAAAGAACTAAGCAACAACATATCTATCTATCATACATAATAATCAAAGCACCGAGAAGATTCATAACATAAACAACACAACATAAAGCGAACCAAAGACACAATATATATGTGGTCACCCCAGTGTGGGGCTACATCCACCAACCGCTTCGCCTTATTTATTATTAGTCAATCTCTTACATTTAGTTACTCCTGTGCACTAAGCCACAGAGTCGAGCTTCGCATAGGACAGGATATCTGCGCACTGAGCACCGGATCATCCTTCCAAACTAGGTCAAGGCATAGATCCAATTCTCTATCAATAAAAAATCCTTAACAAATAGACATTCTCTTGCACAAAGCTACTAAAGTTACTTGCAGTTATCTCCGAAATCTTCTCCAAAATCTTCTCACTAATCTTCTACAATACATTCTTATATATTTATAATTTTACAATGCCTAACCATAAGGCCTAATCATGGGTAAACCCCATGGGCTGATATCCCATAACCCATTACAAAAACCCTAGAAAACCCCTTAATAGGTCCACATAGCCCACAAAAAAAGTGAGATCTATGATCTCAGATCTGCCTGGGGACTCCTTCTTTGAAAAATGTGTCGAAGTCCAAAATTGGTCCAAATCTAACCAAGGATTCCTCAAAAATTGGTCGAGGGCCAACAAGGTAGTTGTATGCCTCAGATACCCAAGTAGAGTATTATTTAGGAAGAAAACCATGATTGAATCATGATACTCAAGAACCTGACAGAGGAGATGAATGTGAGCCACTAATCAGAGGGAAGGTCGATCGTATTCGTTAAATCGACTTCACTATCCACTGGAGTTAACGGATCAAACACTAGTCGTTCGATTATATCGATGGTTGAGGATCATTGCAGAGGGAGAAGGTGAAATTAACTGATCTAGATTTATGTAGGAACACAATGAAATACAAAAATACACATAAACACAGAGATGCAGTGGAAATAAGACTTCATTTCATTAATAAAAAATGACTGAAATATGCTTACAGACAGAATGGAAATAAACTAGCTTGGGCACTGATAACTTATCTTCGAGAAGAGATGTGGTGGCTACTGGCCTCTGAACTATGTTACAATGAGGCTCGAAGGCCTATTATTATTGAGAAACAATGGAAAACCCTAAACATCCAAAGACCTAACCCTAGGAGATGAAACGCCAAGACTATGGGCCCGGTTTGGGTAAGTTGGTACACCAACTTCATGGGGACATAACTTTGGCATATGATCTCCATTTGATGCGTTTCATACCTCGTTAGAAATATCTATCCGAGGACTTCAAATTTTAGGTGAGCAACATTGAGCTATGATCCATGTTGCTCCCCGTTTTCCCAAAAAATGTCGTTTAAGGCCTCAAAACGGCTCCGGAAGTTTAGGACCCGAAAAACTGCTAAAAATAGTAAATTATGTGGAAACTGAAAAACTGAAAGAAGCAATGGTGGGGGTCCAAGTGGAATAGGTGGGTGGCCACCAATATCCACCTAGATCATTCCTCCCCCCTTAGGAAGCAATGGTCCCCATTGCATTGAGTTCCTCCATGAGATGAGGAAACTTCTGCTGAACTTGGTCCCTTGTGAGCCATTTGCCTTGGTGAAGGAGTTGGTCTGCTTGACAACTCGATATAGCGGTATCCTTTGTTTTCGGATGTGCTTGATCTATGTATCCATGATCTGATCAGTTCAGTCTTGTTCCATGCAGTCAGGATTTAACTCTGTTGGTGTGAGTTGTTCTGCCATGTCGGATGTGTCTAGTAGAGGTGGAAAGTAGGGTTGAAGGTGGTCCACACTGAACACTGGGTGCAGACCAAGGAATGGTGGAATGTTGAGCTCAAAGGTGTTTTCCCCTACAGCCTTGGTGAGGGTGTACGACCCATATCAGAGTGGACGAATCTTGCGGTGGGGTCCAGCGAGGCGTTCCTTTTGCAAATGCAACCACACTTTGTCACCCACCTAGAAGTTGTGTGGCACTTGATGTTGATCATGTCGCTGCTTGTACTTAGCATTGGCTCTGTCCAAGATGTCATGAACCTATTGGCGGATGTGTTGAATGTGCTCAATGAAGTTGTTTTCCTTATCAGCCTCAGACTAGACATGAGCTAAATCTTCCTGAGTAGCCACAAATGGCATGGCTATGTCAATGGGACATAGTGGCTGGAATCCCAAGCCCACTTGAAAGGGGTTGTGGTTGGTTGAGCTATGGAGAGCCTGATTGTAGCTATGATGTACATAGAGAGGCTCTCATCCCATGTGCATGGATGCTTTGAATTGTACATGCGTAGAATGTGTACGATCATCCGGTTGACGACCTCTGTCTGGCCATTAGTTTGTGGATGGAAAGCTATGGACTTGGTGAGCTTGGTGTCTAGCATCGACCAGAGGTTGGACCAAAATGTACTAAGGAACCTACTGTCCCGATCTGAGATGATAGAATATGGGATCCCAAAGTGTACCCACACTCGTTCAAAGAAGAGTTTAGCAGTGGCTTCTGCTATGATATTCTTCTTCCAAGCCATCATAATGGACATCTCCGAGAATCGGTCGACGACCTGTTGGGCCCCAACAACTCCCCCCATATTTTTACAAAATTTAAAGGGCCCCTATTAAAATCTTGATAATTATAATGAGCTACAAAATCAACCTTCTCAAATAGTTCCATACCTTGGCTTGTTTTGAGACAAACTTAAGACATTCACTATAGTATGAAACATTCATTACAAGAGTATATGTCAAAAGTTAGAAACAAGCATAAAAATCTCAATTTAAACAAAAATGTTAACTTTTATCAAATGTTTATTTTCGTTTAAATTATGATTATGTGTTCATTCTTTTTCTCATTAGCAAGTTTGACTATTTTGAATAATGTGTTCAATACTTCATCAAATAATATATTGGTTTGTTTCTCATTTTCATAAAATCATGTGGTGATATTAATTAATTAATTTTTTTTTTCATTTTGCATCTCATAATAATAATAATAAAATAAAAAAGAATTATCTATCATTTGTTTGTTTTGTAAAAAACCAAAATTAATATTTTTCTCTTCTCCGTTAACTTGAAGCTTCTAAAGTTTTAGGATAATTATAAACAATGTTTGTTTAGAACTTATAGTTAGTTTAAATTCATTTTTTATTTTTCTAGATTTTGTTTTATTCTCAATTTTTA
>JZKD02S0048063.1:275349-318760 GCA_000966675.3 Picea glauca
GCTTCAACTCCCCAAACACCTTCTGTTGAGATTCAGACCAAAAGAATTTTGCTTTAGCTCCTCCCTTGGTGACTTGACTCAAGGGCCAAGTGATATGAGAGAATCCCAACACAAATCTGTGGTAGAAATTGGCAAGACCTAAAAATCTGTGGAGCTCTGTTAGGGTGGTTAGGGTTGGCCAATCCTGAATGACTTGGATCTTTGTTGGATCCACATGCACCCCCAACTCATCAATAATGTATCCCAGATATTGAACCTAGGTTATGCCAAAAGTGCATTTCTCCAAATTGGCACACAACTTGTGTTGTCGCAGTGTTTGGAGGACCTGTCGGATGTGGTGGAGGTGCTCTTCCCAAGTCTGGTTGAAGATCAGAATGTCATCCAAGTACACCACTACAAATGAGTTGGTGAATGGCCACAAGATGTCGTCCATTAGCCTAATGAAGGTTGCAGGGGAATTCATCAACCCGAAAGGCATGACCAACCATTTGAAAAGGCCCTCCTTGGATTTGAATGAAATCTTCCACACATCAAAGGGTTCGATTGGTACCTGGTGATACCTAGACTTCAAGTCGATCTTGCTGAAATATTTTTCCATTTTGATTTGGTCTAGAAGGTCATCAATCTGTGGGATCGGGTACCTATTCTGGACAGTGATCTTGTTCCGTGCCTGATAATCAATGCAGAGTCTCCAAGTCCCATCCTTCTTCTGCACCAACACGATCAGGCTCCCACAGGGTGATGAACTCGGCCAGATGTGACCTTTCTGCAATAGCTCCTGAATATGCCTCTTTATTTCATCATTCTCCAGGATAGAGCGCCAGTAGATGGGTCCATTGGGTAGCGACACACTTGGGGTTAGATCGATGGGGTGCTTGACCTGGCAGTGTAGGGGCACCTCTGCAGGGGAGGTGAAGATGTCCTCGTACTCCTCCATGACCTTATCCATATGTTGTTTTCATGCAATGGGGCTTTTTCTGGAGGTCATGGCCATATTCTTCCTCTTTCCCTGAGGGCGGATCATCAGGAAAAAAAAATTCCTGGTTTTGGAAATGAGCTTACTGCAATGTTTTACAGTGACCAAAGAGATGGTGGTAGGCGGTGATATCTCCGATATTCTATACAACTTATTGCCCCAAGTGATAATAATAGCACAAGGATTAGAATCATACACAACATGTCGCTTCCATAAGTATGGTTGGCCTAATAATACATCAGAAACATCAAGGGAGAAATGTCACATAATACCTCATCCGTGAAGGGCTTGATGTTGTAGGGAAGGCAACATTGTTGACTGACGCAGAGGTCCCATCCTTGGTGCAACCACTCGATGGTGTATGGTTGTGGGTGTGTTGTGGTCAGCAAGCCCAGTCGCTTCATGACCTCTACCGAGATGAGGTTCTCCTGGCTCCCACTGTCAACAATGAACTACAATGGGGAACCCTTTACCCACATCTTGGAATGGAAGAGACGCTCTGCCTCCTATGGAACTTCTGGTTCCTCCTTCTAGATCTTCGTGGTGGAAATAGTGGCATTAGGCTCTGCATTGATAATCTGCTTCCCCCTATCATTCCCCTTGTCAGGTTTTGATTCAGAGTCATAGCATGCATCCGATTCAGAAGCCTTCAACTCGGCTACTAGTGACTGCTTGGCCCGACACTCACTTGTGTTGTGAGTGGAGCTCTTATGGAACTCACACCACTTCCTCGTGTCCTTTTTTGGCTTCGTGGTGTTGTTATTTGCTTGTGTCTTTGGTGGGTTGTCCTAGGATGCCCTGCCTTGGCTTGGTCCCTTTTTTTGCGGTTTGGGGGTACCTTTCCCTTGCTTCTGATTTACAGACCCAAAGTCTCGCTTCTTCTGTTTGAACTTCTGCTCAATCTTGGCAGCATATCGGTATGCCACACCAAGCGAGGAGATTTCAAGGAACTCCATTTCCTTCTGAATGTATTTGTGCAGACAACTGCGATACTTTAACACCAAATGTTTCTCTGAATCTTTGATACCCAACTTTGTGTGTAGGGTATGAAATAGATTCATCATCTCATGCACATATTGGTCCCTTTGCTGTCGCATCGTAGTCCATTATATGTATTTGTCCTCATATATCCCCACAGGATAATATTGTTCCTTGATGACGCCTCAGAAAGAATTCCAAGTGGGTGCAGCCGAGAATAGAGAGGGTTCTCCCTCACCCTCTTGCTCCGAGTAGGTTTCCCACCAACCCTTGACATGGGGGGTAGCTTTGAGGAGTGAAAAAAATAATATTTTCTCGGTTGGAAAAGTCATGAACCGAGAAATATCCTTCTAACAGATTCAACCATCTATCTATGGCATCTACATATATTTGGCCCTCAAATATGAGAATTTCAAAGTTTACTTGTACCTTAAAAGGAGTGGTGCCTCCAGAGTGGTTGTTGGATGTCGATGCGCCGCCAGTGGGAATCCGTTGAAGAATCTGGGCAAAGTTGTCCATCCATTCCTTTGTCTCTTGAGGGCCTCCTCAAGCAACATTTTGATAGGATCTCTTGCTCCCTCATCTTTCTTTTCTTCTCCCATGGGTGGTCATCGGGGTTTGCGAGGCTGATCTTGCAAAGGTTCAACCAGATCGAGCCCCAACTCCTTATACCCCGACCTCATTGGGGACATGCAAAGAAGGATCGAGAATGAGAAGACCGCTCTAATACCATTGATCTAGATTTATGTAGGAACACAATGAAATTCAGAAATACACATAATCATAGAGATGCAGCGGAAATAAGACTTCATTTCATTAATAACAAATGACTGAAATATGCTTATAGACAGAATGGAAATAAACTAGCTTGGGCACTGGTAGCTTATCTCTGAGAAGAGATGTGGCAGATACTGGCCTATGAACTATGTTACAATGAGGATCGAAGGCCTATTATTATTCAGAAACAATGGAAAACCCTAAACATCCAAATACCTAACCCTAGGAGATGAAACGCCAAGACTATGGGCCCTGTTTGGGTAAGTTGGTACATCAACTTCTCGGGGATGTAACTTTGGCATACGATCTCCATTTGACGTGTTCCATACCTTGTTAGAAATATCTATCCGAGGACTACAAATTTTTGGTGAGAAACATTATCAATGATCCATGTTGCTCCCCGTTTTCCCAAAAAAACGTCGTTTAAGGCCTCAAAACAGCTCCAGAAGTTCAAGACCCGAAAAACTGCTAAAAATAGTAATCTGTGCGAAAACTGAAAAAATGAAAGAAGAAATGGTGGGGGTCCAAGTGGAATAGGTGGGTGGCCACCAATATCCACTTGGATCATTAACATACTTTCTAGTTCACGGCTCGCAATCAACCAACACTGTTGATCTCGTCGGGGTGTGTTGAGCCTCATTTTTGTCACCTCCAATTGTCTTATCTTTGTTGGAGTTACTTCACACACACCTAGGATTTATTTTTCCTAAGGTTTTTCCTTATTTATTGGTGATTATTCAGTCTCCTATATTTTAGGAAGAATATTCCTCTAGGGAGAATATTCTCTTCATTTTTCACTTTAGTTTGATCAGTTGAGTGGAGTATAGATGCTACATTGAGATTATCACCATGCAAGATTGGGATCATCACCAGCTAATGCACATTATCCTTGGGATCATCACCAGACTATCATATTACTCATGATTCCCTAATATCCTCCTCACTTTACTTTGTTTCAGTCAGTTAACTGAAGATTGATACTCTAGTTAACTCAAACTAGGTGACAGTTACTCTCATAACTTCCTGAGAGACTAGACTAGGTGGCAATTTACTCCTGTAACTGCTAGTGTGTGTCCAAACCACTCTAGACCACCACTATGGATCATTAGTTACTCATGTATCCTATATCTATTGTAAAGTATTCACTCTTTGAGTGTGGAAAACGGTTAATGAGAATTCTTTCATTCTTTCTCTCCTTATTTCTCAAATTATCTTTGCAAATGTGTGTATTATTTGTTATCTAGATCTATTTTATGTAGGTTCAACGCATTTACATGGTATCAGAGCCCACAGACTTCTAAGCAAAAGCTACACCAAAAGTTTTTGTAGGTACAAAAGATTGAAGAACACAGAAAAGATGGATTATTCGCTGGCAATACTTCTCACGCCTCATGATTATTTGGAGTGGAAGCCAAAAATTATTATTCTGCTCAGATGCAGTGGATTGTACCAAATAACTATGGCAATGGAAGTAGATCCTGATTTCGTCGATGAGAAAATTGATTTTCTCAATAGACAAGATATGGCCATAGGATTTATCTGCTTGTCTATTTCTCCATAAATTCTCCATGAAGTATATGATGGTTCACAAGAATCAAATACAAATGAATTATGGACCAAATTGGAGGTTCTATTTGGGAATAAAGAATATTTTGAATATTTCATGCAAGAGGTTGAACAGATAGAGCCAGAAGAGAAGCCATCAGAAGATCAAGCCTCTTATTATGAAGAGTCTTCTACAAAAGTATTTGCACAAATTTGTATTCCATTAATTGAATATTATTTCTACTCCATTTCATATTTGTTTTCTAAAATTCATGTGGAATATATATGGCATGCATCTCAGGAGTCACATGTAGATATTTTTCTATGTGCAATGCATGCATCTCAGCAGACAAAAAGAGAGCTGCACACATCATACTCAATTATGATATTTTATAAGAATAATATGCATACAAAAATTGTATATTTGAATTACTCTCTGTAAAATATCCAATTTAAAAAAAAAATCGTCTGAAATGGAGTTTGGGAGGTGAAGTTATGATCATTTTAAAATCAACAAAATTTCAGTATTTTTCAAAAAACGACTGCACGGTTTTCAAAGTTTCATCCAAAATTTATTTGGATAATCTTCATTATAAGAAGAGAAAGTGGATATGTGTGGAAATATCAATGGTGCATCTACTTCATCAGATCCATGCAAACATCTACATATTCAAAAAAATCTTCAACGAGCACAAACTTGCATAGTTGTGAGGCCTTCTTGGAGTGAAGGACGGGGTTGCTTAGCAAATGTTTTTTGTTCCTTCTCATTTCTTTTATGCATTGTAATTTGAGGGGGGGATTTTCCCATGAGGTTTTCTCTCTTTCCTCACTTTATTTCAGTGTATCTTTTGTATTTGGGTACCTAACATGGCCTCGTTGCCGGGACCCATTCTTTATTTTCACCATAGTGATGTTTAGGGGGGGTGTTGGAGCTACTTCACACACACCTAGGATTTATTTTTCCTAATGTTTTTCCTTTTTTATTAGTGATTATTCAGTCTCTTATATTTTAGAAAGAATATTCATATAGGGAGAATATTCTCTTCATTTTTCACTTTAGTTTGATCAGTTGAGTGGAGTTTAGATGCTACATTGGGATTATCACCATGCAACATTGAGATCATCACCAGCTAATGCACATTGTCCTTGGGATCATCGCCAGACTATCACATTACCTATGATTCCCTAATATCCTCCTCACTTCACTATGTTTTAGTCAGTTAACTGAAGATTGATACACTAGTTAACTCAGACTAGGTGATAGTTCACTCTCGTAATTGCCTGAGAGACTAGATTAGGTGGAAGTTTACTCTTGTAATTATTGGTGTGTGTCTAGATCACTCTAGCCCACCACTATGGATCATTAGTTACTCATGTATCATATATCTATTGTAAATTATTCACTCTTTGAGTGTGGAAAACGGTTGATGAGAATTCTTTCATTATTTCTCTCCTTCTTCTTTCTCAAATTCTCTCTGCAAATGTGTGTATTATTGTTTATCTAGATCTATTTTGTGCAAGTTCAACACATTTACAATCTTGTCCCATATCCTGACCAATTTTGCCTCATACATATGCACTATGTTTCTATTTCCTCAACAACAGGGATGATTTTAAGGATGGAAATTTATTTTAAAATGTAGAAACCTTGGCGAATCTTACTAATCCTTCATATGCCAACTATAAATGTTTGGCGGAATTTTTGTAAAAAAATTCAAATTTCTAAGGATTTTATATAGTTTATCTAAAATTTTGGCGAATTTTAAGGTAAAATAATTTTTTCCTTTAGAATATGGGTGAATCATTTTTAGAATATCGAATCTTTTTTTGGGAAAAACCATGGAAAATTAGCCCATGAGCGAAATTTAGCCCCTAAAATCATCCCTGCGAGTCAACAAACATGTCATTTAATAATTATTGTGTATATATGAGGTAAATCACGTTGAAACTATAATTTGTTTTATTTCTTAATTAAATTGAGATTAAATGATTGTTGTTTATGCTTCTAATTACTTTGATTAATTTAAACATCTTTCATGACAAGGCTTTATCTCATCCAGTACTCATCCTCGGGGCTCATATGGTACTCTACCTATTCTGGTACTACAATATTGCAAATGTGTTGATCCAATACTCCTTCTATTCCGGTACTCCACCTATTCTGGTACTACAAAATTGCAATTGTGCTTGCCCGATACCTATTTCTGTGCTCATCTGGTACCAGGTATAGTTCGAAATTTGAAATGATTCTAGACAAAAATCAAGGACATGGGTTTTTTCTAGAGTGATGTTTACATGTGGAAACATGTGTCAAAATTCACCCATCCCACATGTGTGTACCTCCATCTCAAGGGGAATGATTCTACAAAAAATAGCAAAAATCTCAAACTGTCAACTTGTGCCTCTATTTCCGTGCAGATGCCATCAGATCTAGAAATTCTACAAAATGGGTTTTGTATAGAATGTGGAAAATTGAGTAATGCATGGGAAATTTTCCAAAATTCAATTTTTTTTAGAATATATGGGTGGATCTCTAACTCGAATCTGCCCGAATTGATGAAAACCCCAGATTTTTGGGATTTATCTTAAAATTGTAAAAATTGTTTTATGAGTTTGTGGATTCGGTTTCATCCATTCATCATGGATTTTATGTATAAATAATACCTAATAGGTCTGAGTAAATAGGGAAGAATATTTATGTTGTAAGATTGGTTTTTGAAAACTATTGATTATACTTTGTTTTTATAAAGTAATGAGATAAGTTGCAATTCATGTATTTTGTGTGTATGATCAAATCTTCTTCTCTATAAGTGTTTCTTAAGATTCCTTGTTGGTACGGTAAGGGCCCATTGACCCAATCAAGGTAAGATTCATTGTATTTTATTTGTAAATATAATTCTGGATTTTTGTGTGTGTGTGTGAATAGAGTGATTTTGTACTTAATCATAGCACTTAACTTCAGTCCTGTTATCTTTCAGTGATACATTTGATGACATTGAGTGAATAAGATTATTGTGTATAGTATGAGTGAAATGACTCCTGATTGATTAACTATTATTTATGTATGTGTCATTTGCTAGATTAGATATTCTAATGATTGTTGTTATCTTGCAAGAATTAGTCTCAATTGGAGCCTCTATCTCCCACCCTACACGAGCTTGTAATGGAGTGCTCTGTTCCACTTAGATTTTCCTTTTAAAATTAATTAAGTTACATCTTGTGACTACATGTATAACGAATACCTCTATCTCTCACCTTACATGTGCCTAAAATGGAGTGTCTTCCTTCACTTGTGATTTCCTCTAACATTGATTGATGTTTTCATTTGAGCATACGCAGAGTGTTAGTTGATATTAGTCTAGATGCTGCAGGAACGTATTAAAAATTCATATTTCTACTTCATGAGCCTATAATGAACATACTAGTCACCTAAACAAGAGTTTGAATCATATTTTTTATGAGCTTTGCTTTCCAACTTTTGAATTGTGTGAAGAGTGTTATTTTAAAAGTGTGTGTTGGATTCTAAATGGGTTTCTTATCTAAGATATACTAAAAAGACATAGGAACTTATCTGTTATTGGCACATATAGTGCATCAACTCTATTGATTACGAATCTCGGTCGATAATTTATGTTTGGTAATATATTCTGCATATAATTGCACCAACATTTTGGCGTCGTTGTCGGGGAGTTGTAAATGGTTTCTTTAATATTTTTGGAGACCTAAGGGTGGAGAGAATACGGTAAGACATGAGGGAAGAGGTCACACATCCACTTTAGTGGGGTTTCTCCAAAGTTAGGTTGTCCCTTCCCTTTTATGCAGAAGTGTTTTGCTTTTAATAAAAGTGTGTTTCTCCTTATTTTATGGAAAAGTGTGTTTATATTTATGCAAATTTAGTTTTATTTATGATGAGATAACTTGTGAAAACTGATAACCTGGTGATAGAAGGATCCCAGTAACGCAAGGAGTTCAATTTTGGTGTGTTTTATTTTTGCAAATAGATTTAATTTCTTAGCTAAAAAAATTCAAATCTTTGATGATAAATCATTTTTGCGACGTTGTAAGAACCCTTGAGTACTAATTTGTGTTGCGAGATAGGAATCATCAATGATATAGAGTAACTCACAAATATCAAGAGCTTAAAGAATGTTCCTCCAAGAACTTTATCACATTCTAGCAGCAACTGAGATATCCCCCTCTCGGGAAGAGCATATCCACAAGAAGATTTAGAAGTCCCTTCGGATTCCTCTTGTCAGTTTGTTGAGGAGACTAAAGAATCATGGATAGAATTTAATGGAGAGAAACCATTGGAGCCTAAAATCGAGGATTTCTTAGCATGGCTCTCAACATATCCTATGTACTCCAAAGACCAATCATCTTGAAGAAGATACTCTGTCTAGCATGGAAAAGGAGGACATGTTATGTGACCTAAACAAAGAAGGGAAATGAGAATATCTCGATCCTATTGAAAGATGGTTCCAATTAGTTTTCAGGTCACACTACTCTTTTACTTTTCATTTTTATTTGATATCATCATCAAAGAAGTTGGTTCTTCATACTCCCGTATGCATTAAAATTGATCTTTTAAACCTGAGTACGAATATATTTCTAACCTTGTTACGCACATGGCTTCACTGAAAGTACTCCTATACTTGAAGGACATTTTCTTTTGTTCAATTAAAGTAGCATAGTAAATAAATAAATAAATTATTCATATGAGTGAAATGCAACCTATCTTTCATACGTTTCATAAATGGGAATGTCAAAAGCTAATAAAGAAATCGGTTTAAGATCTTTTGTTCCTATAGTATATTTCTTTCTAAAAGTTATGATAATTTTGTTTGGAATTTTATGAGAAGGTAATATCTTCATCCTCTGAATGCACACAAAATACTGGAAGGGTTTCAAAAGTGGAGAAGACATCCTTGTCAACGAAATATAACACTTAAGGGAGTGCTTCATGACCTATTTCTTCAAATTTCTTCTTTTTCCTTAAGTTTTTAAAAAACATGCATTCATGCTTTATCATTACCTATCTATTTTAAGACCACTCTTTCACAAGGATAATCGATTACATGATCTTTTTAATATAAATTAAAACTGAATGTTAATTCCAAACTATTTTATTCATAGCTAATAATTCAACATTTGACATTTTCTGTGAATTTTCCATTTGAAGCATGAATAAAAATCTAGTTCCAATTAGCTCTGTTGGTTTGTTTTTTTTGCAGATGTTCGCAACCCTTTGAGAAGCCTTTTTTTAGCGTCTCACATTGTTTGCATGAGGCCATGAAAAACCTCAGGCATGGGGGAGTGGTTGTTGAGACCTTCATATTATTTTCAGCTTCTCTCGGCAAGTCCAAATCAACATGTCCAGTGCTGGAAGTTGATAGTTATTTCCGGAATTATGATACTATCATGTTGCAGTATTGTTCTATTCCGATACTGCAGAATGTTATTCTAGTATTTTTCTATTCCATTACTACAAAATATTGTTCTGGTATTGTTCTATTCCGGTACTGTTATGTTCCAGTTCTACAGAATCCTATTATGGTACTGTTTTGTTCCGGTACTGCAGAATCTTGTTTTGGTACTGCAAAATCCTATTCCGGTACTATCCTATTCTGGTACTGTAGAATCATGTTTCGTTACTTTCTTTTTCGGTACTGTCCTATTAATGTATTGTAGAGTCATGTTCCAGTACTATCTATTCCAGTACTGCAGAAATATCTTCCGATACAAGTTACCAATCTGGTACTGAGATCATGGTGATATGATCTTTTTCCTATACTTAACATTGTTTTCACTTCATGTAATTAGAGGTATTGGATAATCTTTTCATGTTCTTTCTATCGAGGATCATTTAATTCTTATGTTGAACTGTTCTTTACTCTCATATACATGTTCCTCCTACATTGTTACACTCACCCCTAAATGAATCATCCTTGCTATCCTTTAATAAGATATTTTCACATTTACCTCTATATGATAATGGGTGCACCTGTCTTATTACCTCACCATTACGAAAAAGTGATTAATAATTGAAATATCCATTGAAAAGTGGTGGCACCATTATGTCTAATACTAACCTAGTTGATTTAACAAGTCCTTATCCAAGTTTATCTTTACAAGTTTCTCTTGGGAGGTATTGATGAAAACCTCATGTGGTGGACCACCCTTGCAAAACCTCAATGAACTTTCATAAGAACCCTAATAGGATGAACTAGAGGGACCTCTTAGTCATTATCTGAGATGTTCCATTATAAATTGAATAACTGAAATTTAAGTCTAATGTAGATGATTTCACCCTTGGGATAATTTCAAGCAATTAATTATGTGCCTAATAACTCTAAAACACTCTCATACCACCTACCTTCCTTATAATCTAAAGTTGTCAATGAACAATATACATCATTCTAAATATTTTGAGTAATATAATAAAAATGAAGTATTAGGAAGTACAAGTAAACCCACCAAGGTACTGAACATGCCTGTTGGAAGCGGGTCCATGCTTGTATGGTACTACGGTAGACCCATCGGGGTACTTAATGGGCATGCTGGCAGCTGGGCTATGCTGGGTAAAGGGAGTTGAAAAACATAAAGTGGCACACCTAAAACTGAACAAAAATCCTTGGGTCTCATTCTAAAGCAATCATTATCAAATCAAGGCTAGGAGATGACCTTTATATCTCTTAGATGATGTTCCTAAGAACCTTCAAGTATCCACTTTAAGGTTCTATCTTTAAAATAAATAGGTTTTCATAAAAGTGGGACCCTCAGTATATGTAATTCACCTTACCTAAGAAAGAAGAGCTTCATCTCTAAAAACTTAGATAAGAAATGAGTTAATCATCTTCAGGTGTATTCTTTTATATGTTCCTCTCTTCAAATGAGATCTAAACTATGCTTATATCACTTTTATTTTAAAGGTAATCAAGCCAGGGGGCCTATTAGTCAAAGTCGTTATGAAAACTCTTGGCTGCTATTCTATAATCATATTAGATTCACATCCATCTCTTTCTCCTAACTATGATCCACAACAGATTGGATAAGAATTAATGCCAAATCACTAACAGATCTAATTTATTACTCATGACTCCACTTTGCCATCATAACTACTTTTCCATGGGTAACAAGTGTGAAGCATAGGCCATGCAGTTTATATTATATAGCAGGTTACTTAAAAGAGAACTTAAGGAGCTGAAGAAGGGTGGAACTTTAGGGAGTGCTCGATCGAGTGAGGAGTACCATTAATTTTGAAATTTTGAAGATCATTGTTGCATAAGGACATGCAAGGATAAGGCATGGGAGAAATGGTGAGCCTCATTTTTGTCACCTCCAATTTTCTTATCTTGTCCCATACCCCGACCAATTTTGCCTCATACATATGCACTATGTTTCTATTTCCTCAACAAACATGTCATTTAGCAATTATTGTGTATATATGAGATAACTCGTTTTGAAAGAATATTTTTTTTGATTTCTTAATTAAATTGGGATTAAATGATTGTTGTTTATGCTTCTAATTACTTTGATTAATTTAAACATCTTTCATGACAAGGCTTTATCTTATCCGGTACTCATCCTCGGGGCTCATCCGGTACTCTGCCTATTCTGGTACTACAATATTGCAACTGTGTTGATATGGTACTCCTATTCCAATACTCCACCTATTCTAGTACTACAATATTGCAACTGTGCTCGTCCGATACCTATTTCTGTGCTCATCTAGTACCAGATATAGTTCGAAATTTTAAATGCTTCTAGATGAAAATCGAGGACATGGGTTTTGTCTAGAGCGATGTTTATATGTGAACACATGTGTTAGAGTTCACCCATATCACACATGTGGACTTCCATATTAGGGGGAATGATTCTGAAAAAATTAGCAAAAATCTCAAACTGCCAACTTGCGCCTCGATTTCTGTGCATATGGCATTAGATATAGAAATTCTACGAAATGGGTTTTGTCTAGAATGTGGAAAATTGCATAAAATTCAAGAACTTTTCCAAAATTCAAGTTTTTTAGGAAGATATGGGTGGATATCTAACTCGAGTCTGCCCAAATTGATGAAAAACCCAGATTTTTGGGATTTATCGTAAAATGTAAAAATTGTTTTCTGAGTTTGGGGATTCGGTTTCATGCATTCCTCCATGGATTTTATGTATAAATAAGACCTCATATGTATGAGGAAATAGGGAAGAATAGTTATGTTGTAAGATTGGTTTTTGAAAACTATTGATTGTACTCTGTTTTTCTAAAGTAATGATATAAGTTGCAATTCATGGATTTCGTGTGTATGATCAAATCTTCTTCGCTATAAGTGTTTTTTAAGCTTCCTTGTTGGTATGATAAGGGACCAATGACCCAATCAAGGTAAGCTTCATTGTATTTTATTTCTAAATATAATTATGTATTGTTTTGTGTGTGTGAATAGACTGATTATGTACTTAATCATAACACTTAACTTTAGTCCTGTTATGTTTCACTGATACATTTGATGACGTTGAGTGAGTAAGAATATTGTGTATAGTATGAGTGAAATGATTCATGATTGATTAACTATTATTTATTTGTGTGTCATTTGCTAGATTAGATGTTCTAATGATTATTGTTATATTGCAAGAATTAGTCTCAAGTGGAGCCTCTGTCTCTCTCCCTACACGAGCCTATAATGGAGTGCTCCCTTCCACTTAAGTTTTCCTTTCAGAATTGATTAAGTTACATCTTGTGAATACAAGTATTACTAGGACCTCTATCTCTCACCTTGCATGTGCCTAAAATGGAGTGTCTTCCTTCACTTGTGATTTCCTCTTACATTGATTAATTTTTTCCTTTGAGCATATGCAAAGTGTTAGTTGTTATTAGTCTAGATGTTGTAGGAACAGAGTCAAAGTTCATATTTCTACTTCATGAGCCTATAATGAACAGACTACTCACCTGAGAAAGTGTTTGAATCATATTTTTTATGAGCTTTTCTTTCCAGGTTTTGAATTGTGTGAAGAGAGTTATTTTTAAAAGTGTGTGTTGGTTTCCAAATGGTTTTCTTATCTAAGATATACTAAACAAACATAGACACATATATGTTATTGACACATATAGTGCATCAACTATAATGATTACAAATCTCGGTTGATAATTTATGTTTGGTAATATAGTATGCATATAATTGCACCAATAGGGTGGAAGATCAACAACCACAATTAGACAGAGTCAGGCGAGCACTTTCCAGATTGGGCCTCGCAATCATTGTGAACCATCAATCTATGAACATAGATCAATGGTTGAGAATCATTTCAGAGCGCAAAGCTAAAATTAACGGATGTACTAGTGCATGACTCGCAATCAACCAACACCATTGATCTCATCGGGGTGGAAGATCAACGACCACGATTAGATAGAGTCGGGCGAAAACTTTCCAGATTGGGCCCTGCAATCACTGTGAACCATTGATTTGTGAGTAGAGATCGATGGTTGGGAATAATTGTGGAGTATGAAGGTGAAACTAACAGAAATTCTAGTTCATGGCTCGTAATCAACCAACGTCATTGATCTCATCGGGGTGGAAGATCAACGACCATGATTAGATAGAGTCAAGCGAACACTTTCCAGATTGATCCCTACAATCACTGTGAACCATCGATCTGTGAAAAAGATCGATGGTTGGGAATCATTGTGAAGCACGAAGGAAAAATTTATGGGCGTGCTAGTTCACGACCCGCAATCAACCAATGTTGTTGGTATTGTCGGGGCGGAGAATCAACAACCACGATTAAAAGAGTTGGGAAAGTACTTTTCATATTGTGGATATTGAACTCTTCGATAAAGAGTGAGCATATTGGGATTCCACAATCACTGTTAACGTCGCGTAAAACTCATACTATGATTGGGTTATGTGGCTGAATTTAGCACATCAAAGATTTCTATCAACCTAATTTCTCGGTCAAACACTTTTGTGTTGGCATTATTGTTATCTGGAAATCATGTGGTTAAAATTGGTCAAGGGAGAAGATCGTTGACCCATGATCATTACAGAGATTGCATATGCACACAGGTTAACGTCGAGACCTGTACCCATAATTTAAATTCAATATAGTGTTATTTTGAGTTTGGGATCCGATCGTAGATCGGAAGGCCCATATTCATTGTGGAGATCGAAAGGAGAATTAAACCATGATCTAGTTGAGGTTCTGCAATCCCTTGCAACCATTGGATCTGGGGGAAAATGAATCTACACCGTCTATTTGTAGACAAGGGGTTTAGCTAGGATCATAGCACTTGGAAATGGGAGACGAAAGGATAGAGCTTGAAAAGAATAGATTCAAGGTCATAACTCTCGGTTGCATGGAGATAAAACAAAGTTCCTCTAGGCCAGTCAAGGAAGATAGAGTTTAATACTCTGCATTATATTGTGGTCGCGAGGATTGGTTCTAAGGGAATAAAGGTTCTCATAGCTAGCACATTGCATGGAATTGCTTCAAGGAAGTGGATGTTTGCATGAAAGGAGGACAATGAACCTTCCATTAAGTAAGGAGGACCTTCCAAAAATTTTACTTACATTATATGGATGTCAAAGGAAAGCATATTTGGGTGTCCATGAGTGTGGACACCTTGGTTACTATTAAAGGAAGAATGCTTGGGCACATTCAATAGAAAAATTTAGCTTCATGTCCGTTGATTTGGAATTGTGATTAGCCTGTAGCAAGAAGCATAGTCCTGTTGTAAGAGTGAACAAGCAGGAATAAGCCATATGGTGAAGAGGTTGGTTAAATTCCAACACACCATACTAGGGTGCTTGTCACCAAGTGTGGTAGCTTGAAGATCAATGCGAGGGTGCATTGAGTATGAATGTGGCCATGAACATTAGCACATTGATTAAAGTCATTTAATATTTGAATTGCACTTGGAAAATTTAGTATGTTGATAGGATGATTACATAATAATAATATTTCCTTTTTTCTTTATATACCCTGAATATATGAAAATGACCTGGACTGTTAGTATGCATCGTATGGAAGTATAGTGTGCATGAAAACTAACAATTTGTTTGGCTGAGGAAAGTTGACTTGCAGGAAGAAAGAGTCTTGGATATTGCAATGTTGTAAGCCCATAAGGAAGACCGATTTCCTATTGAGCTAAACTGCTATGGGGAGGAAATTACCATGCTTGTGAATCTGGTTCTATGCAGAACAAATCTGAAAATAAATGAAAAAATTGGAAAATTTGTGGGTGACATATTTGCAATAAAATTTAGAATTGTGATGATGTCTCATGAATTCTGTATGACTGTGATATAGGTGAGAAGAAAAGATATGTTGAAAAAGGACGAATGAAGGATATTCAGCTGAAAAGCATGAAGGAGGCCATTTTTGAGCCATGAGAACCCCGTGGTAAGCCATGAGCGCCTGGAATATGTTGTGTTGAGGTAACACAAGCTGGAGGGATGCCTTGGTAGAGCAAGTTTGAGGGACACCTCGATTGTAATTCTTGATAAAGTCTCTAGGATTATTCTTATGCGATAAAACCTTGGCAACGCAAGATGAATCACATGAGGAACTGTACAACAGAGAAGGGAATGCATGAGCCTGGGCCTAGAGGGTGAGTGATCGCAAGGAAGAGGAGATGTTGATCATTCTTGTAAAATATTGATTGGGATCATGCACACAACATGTATGTCAAGAAAAAATAGTGATCCTGGATAAAAAGACAACCATGTGGATACAAATCCACAAACTGAACAGATAATTATTGTGCTAGACTATGAAATTTTCCTAGAAATTTTATGCAACAGTAAAATGTTTTTGCATGATACTATGATTAATGTGCTTGTTGTCCAAGAATTATTGAAGGCAAGTGACGAAGATTATGAGTCTGAAAAAAGGACATGACCAAGGAAGAAGGTCAAGACTTCTAAAGTGGATGAATGAGAAAGGCATGAAAAGTGTTACAGAGAAATAACATCGAGGACAGTGTTCCTTTTAAAGGGGGGGGATTGTAACACCCTTGTTCCCTCCAACTTATAATTAATCATTAATTAGGATTACCATGCTATGGCATGGGAACATTGTAAATGTATAATTGTTTAATTTCCAATAACTGACTATGTGGGTGAATCCTTGAAAGTAATAGCCATGATATCCCTAGAGGAAAGAATGTGAGAACGATAAGAGAAAAATTAATAAGAAAAGGACTGGTGGTTGAACCCTCAACGATCCCCATGAATAGAAGCATGGTTTAGATGCGAAAGGTCAAACCGAAGTACCACAGGGTCCGACAGACCTAGACTGACCCAGGTTTCCTTCTAACATGAGGAAACATGATAGGAGGGATGTGCGTGCAAGGAATGCAAGAGGATATGAAAAGAAGAGTGAATAATGCGAGGAACATTTGAGCAACAGAGAATGTGCCAAAGGACACGAGCTTGATGCAGAGAAAGCATATAAAAAAAACCTCTTCGAGGCCATGACAGAGAGGCAAATATCTCAGAGTATGCAGAGAACAAGACCTGAGTAGAAGACCGTGAGCTTGATGTTGAGGAAGCATCTGATAAACCTTGCAGAATATGCGAAAGAGAAATGATCGATGAGAATTGGCATAAATTCCCTAGTGATATCATGGATTGGCATAGAGGTGGCCATAGTGCTAAGAATGAATTCCTATGAGCCTATTGTTGGGTGGAAGGATGAACCCCCACAATTAGTTAGTTGGCTACAACTTGTAATAGATAAGTATTCTCATATCCTATGTATTTAAGCGATAACTATGAATTAAATTTGTATATCCTATGAATGTTGTAGGAATGTGCATGTTTTCTCAATGGTTATATTGTATCCCTCTAATTCTTCCTAAATGTATATTTAAGAAAATAAGGAATTCTCTGACCTGTACACGTAAATGACTGAGCCTCATGGTGGATCAAGTTAAAATAAATGAACTGTGAATTTGTTGACCTTGGGGCATAGCCTCACATGTGCATGTTGAAACTCCTAGTCATTCTAAAGGAAGGAGTCAGTTGAGCTCAAGAGAGGTAGTGCATGTATGTATAGAGTTTCTGTGAGGTGGGAAGAGATCAAGAACCCCCTTTAATTCTAGAATTGATAAATGAAGTGAAAGGAGTGCATAGAGGATTTCTCTTAGTGTTAAGCTCAGGAGAATTAGTGCAAAATACCTAAGTACTTAAGGAGATGAAAAAGATTAGGTAGGATAGCGAGATTTAAGTCCCAAAAGGAGAGATCCTTTCATTTGGAATACGAATGTATGAGATTAGTTCGGGAGAAGATGAAGTTCTTCACAATCATCAGATATGGAGAAATAATGTGGGTGTTAACCCTTAGATCCCTTCAGACTTTGCGGGTCTGATGAATCGAGAATATTCACCGTATGGGAGGAGAATTCCCCCGAAGTCATGAAGTCTTGAAGTCAATTTGGGTCATAGATCTGAGGATGTCCAGGAACTATCCCATCTTTTGGATCTACTATACAGTCATCTGATCGTTGACCACTTTAGGAGGATGGAGGATTGGTAACACGAAAATCCTTGAAGTCCCGAGATCCGGAAGTTAATCTGGGTCATAGATTTGAGGATGCTCAGGGACTATTTTGACCATTAGATTTACGATATAGTCAGCCCAACATTGACCACTTCAAGAGGACAAAGGTTTGGTAACACCAAAACCCCTGAAGTCTCTAATTCTTGAAGTTAATGTGGACCGTGGATCTAAGGATCCTTCGAGATCCCTCACGACTGGTCGATCAAGGGGACATGTGTATTACATCGAGTTCATGTGGGGGCCCATGTGTCGATTGACAATGTTGCTAGGTGTCCCTCTTGGAGTGGCACACACTGGGACCCAAGGAACCCTTAAATGAAAGTTATGAGTCGTATATCTCTGAGGTCACGTATATACTCTCGGACCGTCAGATTGAGGTTATGGTCAGCCTGACGCTGACCGACTTCGGGAGAAAAGAGGATTTTTCATCGTAAAACTCCCGAAGGGAAAGGAGGCAAAGTAGATCTGAGTCGTCCAAGCCAAAGGGACATATGTCATCAGATCCTACACTTTGGAGAGAAGTCACTCCAAGAGAATCGAAGTGTGAAGGCATGAGGATTTTCGAAGGCCAGAGTCCCAAAGTCATCCCAATCGTCTGTTGGAAGGGTGGTGTGGCAGAAGATCTTCCATTTCGGAGGAATATTACTTTGAAATAAAAGGGAGTGTGTTGAAAAAGAACTCCCATTGGAATAAAACACATGGTGCTCGATCTGTAACTCTTGGTACTGAGAACTTAAGAGGAAAGAGAGAAGTGTTGATTACAATTCACCTAAAGTGGGGAAAAGGACAAATATCAATCGTTGATAAGGGAAAACATGTGGCGTTCGATCTATAACTCTAGGTATAGAGTTCTTCAGAGGAAAAATGGTTTGGAGTGTTTGAAACTCCTGAACGTTGAAGTCCTGAAGAAGATCATAACCTTAGATAATGAGGGATGCATGGTGCTCGATCTATAAGTTTGGGTACAAATTACATCAAGTAGAAAATCCTTTGGAGCATTCGAAACTCCCGAAAGTCGAAGTCCCAAAGTTAATTAGGGATGTCAAAATCTCCGAGGACACGCAACATTAGATTTTGAACTTCAGATATTTGCCACTTCGGAGGATTCACATGGTGGTTTTCTAGTCACCTTTTGTATTGGCATCTGGTCATAGCCCGTGTTCATATGCAAGTATATATGGATGAAATAACCCAAAGAACTTTGGAGAGGCTACCTTCTAGCTCTGATCTCGATTCAGAGCATGGAGACTGTGGCTAGAAATCTTTGGAAGAGAAGAATGGGATAGAAACTGTGAATGGAGGTTTTGATTCTCCTAAGAAGAGAAAAATTTTGATTCCCCCACCATGGGTGTGTTACAACACCACACATGTACCAATCATGTATCAAAAAGTATACTAGCAAGTGCCTCTAATAATGCACCACACATGTACCAACATCACCATACCATACACTTGATGTATGTGCCAACTCATCAACTATACTACCAACATGTATCTCAACCATATACCGAAGACATATAACAATATAACCAACAAAATTTCTATATCAATACATCACATAATACATGATCCAAATACCATAAACCCTTACATCAAAACATATGCAAAAACCTCATTGTTATGTAGCCTCAACTGTATACCAATCATATATCAAGACCACTAACAAAATCCTCTCACAATGCACCATACGATACACCAATAACACTAACACATGTACCAACCATGTACTACAATAGATCTGCCTCAAACTAACCAACAAATTCACTAACACATCACAACCCAAAACCCTCAACCATGTACCAATGAATACTAGTTATGTCTCAACACTTAGAAGATGTATAAATGATAAATATTGATTATACTAGCACTGTGTTTCTGTATATCTGACTTATACATTAGGTCCCATGCAACCAATAATCTCTCTAGGGAAAATCCTAAAACCCCCATAAACATTTCTCATGTATACAACAAAATCCAACTACTCATAGAAATAAGACATACCTTTTGAACCAGTGGATAGATCTGATGTACCTGATCATTGAATAACTTCCTGGGAGCTTTCTCTCAAAATCTAGAGACTTGACATCTTCATCTTCTCAAGTTTCTATGGACTTACCCTCATGTACACACCCTATTATACTAGCAACCCGCATACATATGCACCTTATTATTATGTTATCCTGCATATGTAAGCACCCTATTGTATTGTTAGCCCGCGTATGCCTAAAAAACTAAGGTTTTTTTAGTATTTCTTCAGCTCCAAAACTTTCATCGTCAACCCTCCTTTACTACCTCAAACTTGCGTAACTAAATGTATCAATGTGTACATGCAATAGACCTTTCAAAATAGATATTCAATAATATTCAATTAGGTATGGTAGGTGCTAATGGGAGAGCCTTTCTCTCTTATTTATACTTTCATGTAGCTTCCTCAAGGGGTTACCTTCTAACCAACTCAACCCATCTTCTTTCTTTTAGGGATAACCCACTTCTAACCACTTGTCCACTTATAACTACCTTATCCACAAATAGTAATTTCTCCACATCTAGTTGCAAATAACTTTATTATTTAAATAATTTCTCTTTCAACCACTTTGACTTATCCATAAATAGTAAACTCACCACTTCTTGTTGCAAGCACTTTATTATTTAAATAATTTCTCTTTGCAACCACTTTGACTACTTTATTATTTAAATAATTTCTCTTTACTCACAACCTCTTGTTGCAACTAATTTATTTTTAGCTATTTTCTTAATGCAACAACCATACCCATGATTAACTCCTAGTTACCATCAATTTGACTAGTACACTTATTCTAGGAGATTCTAGAACAATTGACTTCTTTGACCTTCTAGGGGCTTCTAGATAACTCATGAGGGTTCTCCAACTTTTCACTTCCATAACTCTCTAACTGTGAGGATTTATGTGATGTTCAACATATAACCAAAATGGCATGACATGTACTATCCATATAGAATATTCTTACATGTATATTCACTGATATTCATGCCTTTATACCTCAATCAAACTTGGGTTCCCTAACCACACTTCTTTTGTGCTACCAGAATTCTCTACCAGGCTTCTTCAAGGGTTGACATCAATCTACTATATCACTCTCGAAGGGTTGACATCAATTACAACCAAAAATCAATACCAATTGTACATCAACCTAAGACAATTTTCTGATAGAATGAATAAAACCATTGATGGTTTTGCAACTTCCTTGGTCTCTCTTATTTTTATCAGATTATGTGATTTTGCTTATTGTTTAAATTAATATATTAAAAAATCAGACTTCTTTATTTCAGTTTGCATTTGATAAATAAATTTAAAACAAAAATTGGTATTTAAAGAAAATAACTTGAAGGTTAATTGAACTTTCAATAAGGCTATAAATTAGGGTGATAATCCCTCCTATCTTGTTTTATCCAAACAAGATTCAAAAAAAAATTGTGAGGAGGAATTTTATTTCTTTTAATCAACATAATCAAGGAAAGCATGGAACATGAGACATATAATTAGTTTATGTGTGGGTAAATGAGTAGGATGTTGATACTAAGAAGGGGGTTGAATTAGTATCAATTATAATTTGGCACCTTTTAAAAACTTTATTTTTCAATCAAATAAATGCATCCCAATATAGAATAAAGAGAAGAAGAACAAATACATAGTGCACATCATATTTACATGGAAATCCAATTGGAATAAAACCACAGAACATGTTTATTGTATAATAATAAGATTACATTAATAGGAAGTTATAAATTCCAAGATTCTCTAGCTCCAACTGGAAGGAGGCACCAACCCTCTTATTTACATGAACCAACCTAAAGGAAGCTACAACTCCCTAGATTCTCCAGTTCCAATTGGAAGGAGGCTCCAACCCCCTTTGCTTTTCCCTTCCTTCCACCCTCAAATATGTATATAAAAGCATCAACCTGTCACTATCATTGTCACTATTACTGCCACTGTCACTATCATTGATACATCATCATCATCAAACTAGGTCCACATAGATATCCTAGGTCCACATGGATCCACATATAAAACCCAACAACTACATAAAAACCTGTGCCAATATCTCCAAGGATACACCTCAAATCATGTGCCAAAAATTCCAAAATATAATCCTCAAAAAATGGGTCCACATAGAGATCTTATGTCGACATGAGTCCACATATAAACCATAACAACCCCACGACAACATCACAACTTCATAGCAGATCATACATCAACAACACAACCTCATAGCATACCTTGAGAATAATAAATACCTTAATAGAATCCCTTAGAATTCTCGTGCACACCAGAAGACACCTGAAACACCTTGTGCAGACCTTAGACTTGATCTCTTGTTTGATTTCTAAAAAAATGTGAAATTCTATCATGTATTTAGAGTAATTATGTCCCCAAAAATTAGTTGAACCGACCTCAATTTTCTAGTTGGGTTTTTTTATCCAGGTGGATATCGGTGGCCACCCACCTTTTCCAACTCGCTCAAAATAGTTTTCTGGCAATTTTGGGAATTTACTATTTTTAGCAGTTTTAACTTCTAGGACCATTTTGAGGGCCTAAATGATTTTTTTTTGGGATTGAGCTTCTCAATGATAGTTGATGGAATAATTGAGCCCCCAAAATGAATCTCCTGGATGATACCTTTCCAATGGGCTATCATGCACCTAAAATGAATATCGTATGCAAAAGCTACGACCTCGGGAATTTGATGTACTGACTTACCAAAACAGGGCCCACATGACGTTTGGTGCTTCATCTCCTAGGGATAGGTTTTTGGATGTCTAGGGTTTTCGACATTCCTGTTTATTGTAAAAACTCCTTCAGAGACTCATTGTAATCATTTTCTTGAGAATGCGAGTAGCCGTCACATCTCTTCTCAGAGATAAGATGCCACCATTATAGCGAGTCTTTCACTCTATATTTTCACAGTCTCTGTACATTTATTTCATTAATAGAAATCATGTATTAATGTATCTTTGTGTTTATGGTTGCATCTCTGATACAATAATCTGGATCAGTGGTATCAGAGAAGGATGCTCTTGATCGTTTTTCATTGTGTTGAAACATACTTATTATTCTAAACTTTAGACTAAAATAAGTTTAATTTTTTGTTTAAATAAAAAGTACAAAAATGCACTTGGATAATCACCATCAAATAAAGTCTTCTGATCAATCCAATGGTTTAAAATTCTTGAGAGATTATGGAGCTATCTATTTATTAATGAATCAATTTATATAAAGGTGTTCTTTTGTAATTTCGAGAGTCAGGGTTTTGCGAAGTACGAAGGTTCAACGTTGAACATCTTCAAATCCTCGATACCCGAATTCATGAAAGTATTAAATGTTAAGCTGGGCTAATTAAAGTTTAAGAAAGATTAACAACAAGTAAATCTCATTGTGACTTCGCGATTTAGGAGCTCTTACATATAAAATCTTTGAAGTCTCAATACCCGAAACCCTGCCATTCTAAAACTAATCGCAGTTAATTACAAGAGTTAAAAACGATTATACTTATTAAACCTATCACAACCTTGTGTTTCGTAAGTCTTAGTTTAAACTATATAAAGATCCCCGAGATCTGAAACGCTGGAACTTGATTAAATGATAAGCATGATTAATTAATGTACTAAATGAGGATTATACCCTAATTAATCTATCGCTTAATAATAACTCAGATACATTCAAATTATGTGCTTTTCCCGTGGTATCAACCTTTAATGACATTAATATCTTATTTAGGGAAATGATTACAAATAAGATCAGATTTTAACGCCCAAATATTTTATTAAAGAAAATAAACGCGTTGTCAGTAAAGGTATACACATGATTTATGCGTTTAAAGCAAAGAAGATTTTTAGTTCTGAATCACTTTCTTGTTTTCTTAGAGTTGGCTTAGTGAAATAACTAGTTTTATGCATTCTCATTCTCTGTAATAGGTAATAGAACCATGAATTTGATATCATGGCTCCACGGAAAGCGCCTAAAGAAGCTGGTGAGAGTTTCGGCCAGAATACAAACGTTATTTTTGATACTTCACCCAGAAGTATAAACATAGTTAAAACCTAGACGCATGTGTTCAACACCATACAATATGAAGCAGTAAATTGCCCTGATGATTCAAGTGACAATGAAAAGGATGAATTATCTACCAAATATAATATTATCGCTCAAGCAGAGCTGCATAAGGTAGCAACCAGACCGAGGATTTTACCTTACACCGACATGATTGGATGGGCGATGGATCATGTAGATATCCCAACAATAACTATATTCAACTCTCAGAAGGTAGTTGTTGGTTCATTTCGGCTGGAACACATACAAGTCATGTATAAATTGTCTGCAACATCAAACTTCATTTATAATGCCAGTTTTCTAGTGAATTGTAATAATAAGGAGTGTGATCAGTATGGAAAGAGTCTTTCTGACTTGATCAAAGACTAGTGTTCACGCCCCGAAAAGTTCAAATCCAAATCTCACGGCTATATTCAATCCCATCGCTTAAACCATAGTTCATGTATATAGCCATGATGATGTGCAAAATTTATGGAAAATAAAACACAACCCATTTATTTCTACCACGGGTTCCCGTTATACACTCGGTGGTGGAAGGATTTTCTTTTGACTAGGCAAAGATATTTTCAGATAATATGGTTGGCAAAATCTCAGAATACCAAACAAAGAAAACCAAAGGGAAACTAGTTTCATTCTTTATGTTAGCTTATATTATGGACGCTATCTGTTTCATGACGCCTTTCCCACCGATGAGATGGAGTTGGACTCCAGACAATGTAGAACCAATTGACGATTACCATTCAAAGCTCTGGGAAGACAAGGAAAATTTTTTCTTTTATGAAATCTGTAATTAGGTAGTGGTGCCGATGCATATTGTTATATTTGGTTACCCACCGCCAAGAATTCCAAATAAGGTTATTGTTAACCTGGGTAAGGTGGAAGACTGGTACATAGAGGAACACTTCTCTTATATCAAAGTTTTCGGCTACTCGGTCCCTCCATATGAATTACCGCAATTTTTACCAAATAGACTGGTGTGCTATGAAGTTTCTTGACAAAATGTACTCTATGGGATTAGCAAAGAGCTGAAAGCCATGTAGAAAAAGGTATGGCCATCTTTTCCTTTATAGATTGATGCATTTTCTTTGTCAGATTTCGGCCATTCCAGAGTGGAGGCTGCAACCTTAGAAGAGATAAAGATGATTAACATTGAATTCAAGAAGCACGACCCATAGAAGGTTGTGGGAAACCATATGGCTAGTTTCAATCTTAAACGATATGAACATGAAGAGTCTGCTTGGGATGAAATGTTCTGAGGGACAAGATCTTACCAAGAAGTCTTGAGATGAGTTCAAGATCTACCACCTGGTGAAATGATTGAGTTTTACAATTTCCAAAAACACCGAAGAAGTGGTCTCCCTAAAGTATTACAGGGAGAAAACCCAAAGTCTCCAACTATACAACAAACATAGACCCATAACCCAGAAGTCGGGAGCTCTAGAAAACAAGAAGCCCTAGAAAAACTAGATAGTTCTAAGCTCTCATCTCAGAAAAAGGAAATCCCAGCAAAAGAGTTATATGATGACCAGTCCAAAAATCAATCAGAAACATTAAAAATCAAGGAGAAGACAAGCCATTGTCTTCACCTGATAAACCAACTATAGACGGAGCTAAAAAATAGTTATCCACAGAGATTGGCAACCCCATTGAGTCTATCACGCCATTATAGTTAACCAGAGGAAACCCTAATGTAGAGGTAATATTCATAGGGGATTTCATGCCTATCCCTATCGAGGATATACCTCCCACTGAGTTTTTTTTAAGTAAGAAAAGAAAATCAGCGGTGAAGAAACAAATGCACATGAGAGAGGGTGCAATGGTAAAAACGGACAAAGTACTTTTGGATGGAAAAAATCTAGAAGGAGAAGATTTTGCTACAGAGGTGGCAGGCTCTTTGGGATATTTTGCAACGACCCACTTATTCTTAGTTGATAATCTGAAAGAAATACTGAGGCAGAGGAATCAGACAATAAGTCCATTGCGAGATCAAATAAGGAATATAGAGATTAATATCAAAAACGAGGTCAGCAAAAACAAGGTCAGCAAAGGACTCAAACAGGCTAGAGCCAACAACAGACAAGAAATTCAACAACTTAAATATGATCTTGAAGCAATACACAAGACTTCTCAAGCAATTCAAGGGCAGGTCATCCAGCAAGAAGAATTAGTAAGGCAACTGCAAGCTAAATTAAGTTCCACTGAAAACAAGGTTGTAAATATAGCAGTGTTTCAAGCCCAAGCACTTGAAGTGCATCAGAGGATGGAAGAAGCACAACAAATCCTATTTTCTAAGGTAGGTATCATCCAATATTATTTTCGGGAGATGGATCAATCATTAGATAATATTGGTTTCAGATAAAAGAGGCTACTGCAGCCTGGATCACCTTTCAAAAAGAAGTCATGTCTTTGGCTAGAGAAGAGGTACCGGTAATTCCCAGATTGATTGTCGCGGAACAAATCAAGGGTGATGTAATAATAAAGACATGGGAGGTCAATATATTTGAGAGTAAAAGAGTGGCCAAAGAAATAAAGGAGGATTGTGAAGAGGCTTTTGATTTGCTAGGTAAAAAATCACTAGGCATTGGAAAGGATGATTGTTTTGGAGTACTAGGACAAATCAATGTTATAAATCATCAATTGGACATCAAATAAAACTTAAATGAAGCTTAGACTGGAATTTCATAGTAGAAACAGGTTGACATCGCTCAAATGGATAGATGGATGGTAATGCCAAATTTACAGTTGCAGTCAATAAATTTTGAAGATAAAAGGATTGAAGACAGATTGTCGAAATTACAGAGAAAGATGTATCTTTTTTGGGCAAAGGATGTGATAGAGCCTTCAAGAATATTAGTACAATTTCTAAGAAAGTGCGTCGAGTGTCTCGATCCAGGTGAAGGAAGTACTTCGAAGAATCAATGAAGTAACATGTGTATACTTGTTCTGCTGGTATGAGGAAGAGATAGAAAAGAACCAAGTCTAACGGTTCTAGTCTTCATTTTGTAACCATTATTAGCTAGGAATAATGAAAATTTCAACCGCCTAGGGTTGAAAACGTTTTGTATAAATATATTTTGAAAAGTCTAAGAGAAGGCTGGTTTGTTTTGCCGATTGTAATAGAAAAATCTCACCTTTTCGAGAATTAATACAAGTACAGACCAGAGACTCTATATTTCGTCACTCTTGAGTTATGTGTTCTTTTGTTCCTTCATATTTCAACATTTGTATCTGCACGTCTTTGATGAATGCCTAATCACAACTTAGTAGAACATCTATTATGGTTATATGTTTATTTAGTTATCTAACTGTTTGAATATTTTCCTCTTTATTGGCTATTAGCAAATACAAGAACTGTGAGTTAGTTAGATTGCCACATTTTATGCTTCATTAAAGGTTCCTCATCTATTTTCTTCTTCTGTTACTGACGCCTTGATTTGTTTAATAGCTTTATATTTTTCTCTCATCACATTCATTATTTTCAAATTTAACTCAGATATGAAAGACAACCTCTGAGTTTTTATACCATTAATTCAATTTTATGAACTTTTCTCATATAATCGAAATTAGAAAAAGCAAACCTAAAAAAAACAATAAATATTTTAACGTTTCTCTTCTCCATGACTGTACATGTTGCAAGACAACCCAACATTGAGACCGACCTTAATGATCAGACCAAAATTGCTTTAACCTTGTTTAATACCATCTTAGAGACCAATAATACCCGAGTGGAGCTTGAACACTCATGGTCAGTGATTGAATAGGACATTAGTGTTTAAGAACATTGGGAAGCTATGCAAAGACAACTTCAGAATCTACCATAGCTTCATTTTCTTACAAGAATTGGTTTTCTTTGCATATTAAAAACTCTCTTTATTTTTCGGATGCCTTGACATTATACTTTGAAGCCTCAAGTATAAACTTAGGAACAACATAGTGCATATCCCCGACGAGGTTTGAGTATAGCAAGTTGGGTCTTGATATTGTCTTTCTTGAGGAAAATCGTTCTCATACACCAAAGAAACCCTCAATGGTAGAAGAAAATAAAAATGACGGAGAAGATGATTCTATCAATATGTTGCTTAAGAAATCTCTCACATGATAGAGGGACAAAATGATGGATAATTTTTCCCACATCCTTCAACGCCTGCCAACCAATAGAAACAAACACATATTCATCAAGCTACCACTTTGGAGGCACCTCTCCTTTCAAGGTACAAGTTAATTTTGATATTCATGTATATGATGGACAGATAGACGCAGAAGCCCTAGAAAAATGCTTGAATCTGCTAGAAGGTTATTTATTTGTTCACAATTTTCCCGACAGAGAAAAGATCACCTTCACACTCCTTAAAGATCTCCCCCATGTCAAACATTGGTGGGAAACTTACTGGGAGAAAAGTTCCACAGAGGATTCTGGAATATATGGGGCCAAGCCCACTTGGGATTTTTTGTGGATGTGGTAAAGGAATAGTATTACCCTATTGGAAAATATGAGGACCAATACATGAGATGGACCACACTACAGCAAGAGAGGGGCGAAGCAGTTCTAGAGTTCACCAATACCTTCCATACCTTGAGGACCAAGCTGGGTATCAAAGAATATGAATGACATTTGGCTATGAAATACTGTGGGCATCTACACAGATACATCCAAACTTAAATGGATTTTCTGGACATCTCATCACTTGGTTCTACTTATCGATATGTTGTTAAAATCGAGTAGAAATTTAAGCACTAGAACAAATGGGAGTTTGGGTCTGCGAATCTGGAACAACCAAAGTATGATAAAGATGACCTTAATAAACAGTCTCCCAAAAACCAGTCCAATCCATAGGAAAAGAAGGGCCATGGGAAGACAAAGAAGGACATCGAAAAATGGTGCGATTTCCAGAAAATCCCCTTGCACAACACCGAGGAACGTCGCTCAAAACAGTCATTGGTGGTCGAGATCAAAGACAAGGATCCAAACCTTGATTCAGAATATGATTCTGAAAATACTTGTAAAAGATAGATCATAGATGTAGACCCCTTTGCTATTGTCGTGAGTGCAACAATTCAACCAGAAGAACCAATAGATCTTGAAGAGGGGGAGAACCTTTTTCATTCACAGATGTGGGTGAAGGGGACCCCATTGTATTTGATTGTTGATAGTGAAATCAAGAAGAGCCTCATCTTAGCAGAGGTTGTCAAATAGTTGGGATTGTCGACAACACCACACCCGCAACCATAGAACATCAAGTGGCTTCGCCAAGGATGACATCTCTGTGTCAATCAATAGTTTTGATTGTCATACGGTATGCAACCCTTCAAGGACGAGGTATTATGTGATGTTTCCCCACTATATCTATGTGATGTTATCATGGGCCAGCCATATATGTGGAAGCGCCATGATGTTTATGAGTCTCGTCCTTCTAATGTCATTGTTAATTTGGGGAGTAATATTTACATAATACTAGAGGTAGTTCTGACTATTGTTCCAACTAAACAGTGTCGCAAGGTAGTATCTCATTCTATGAAATTCAGCTTCTTCACAATCTATTCAAAAGGGGAACAAAAGGATACTACAACCACTACAACCTCGACCCAAGCATCTTCTGTCCAATGGAAGCAGGTCAGAAAGATTGCAACAAAACACAAAGATTCCTTCTGTACATAAACATCTCATGTAGTCTGACTAGTTGAACATATTCAACCTCGCCAATAACAGGTTCATGACATCCTTCCACAAACCAAGAAACACGACCTCTCTAGCAAGTCAAGCAGCTCACCAAGATTCAGATTCAGCAAACGCTTCCCCCTCTCCTCCAGGGACACAATGAAATGGAGACAATTTATTCCTAAGGAGGGAGGATTGATCCAGGTGGATATCGGTGGCCACCCACCTTTTCCAACTTGTTCAAAACAGGTTTTTGGCAATTTTGGCAATTTAATATTTTTAGTAGTTTTAACTTCTGGGGCCATTTTGAGGGACTAAATGAAGGTTTTTCAGGATCAAAATTCTCAATTATGGTTAAAGGAATGATTGAGCCCCCAAAATGAATCTCCTCGATGATACCTTTCCAATGGGCTATCGTGCGCCTAAAACGGAGATCGTATGAAAAAGTTACGACCCCGGGAAGTTGATATACCAACTTACCCAAACGGGGCCCACATGACTTTTGGGTTTCATCTCCTAGGGTTAGGTTTTTGGATGTATAGGGTTTTTGACATTCCTTTTTATTGTAAAAATGCCTTCAGATCCTCATTGTAATCATATTCTTTCTAATGTGAGTAGTCGTCACATCTCTTCTCAGAGATAAGCTTCCACCATTCTAACGAATCTTTCACTCTGTATTTTTACAGCCTCTGTACATTTTTTCCATTAATAGAAATTTTGTATTACTGTCTCTCTATGTTTATGGCTACATCTCTAATACAATTTTGTTATATTATTGTATATTCATGATATCTCTCTACATTTCTTTATTATATCTCCGCTCTCATTTAGTGCCAAAAATAATCCAGATCATTGTTGGACGGAAAAATTCATAGCTCCTCATTCTGAGGGAGTTAGAGGGACTACCATATACCATTGGAAAGGTATAATTTTTTTTTTCCAACCATATAATGTTTTATTCCATTTGATTTATTTATGTAGGTTAAAAATTCCCTTAAATATAGGGTATCCAAATTGACCACAAATAATACTTTCAACAATCTCCATCTCGTAATCTTGATCTTGGACATCTATAGCATTCTTCACTTGACTGTATGGGATTCTTGACAATGCCTTTGGGGATTCTTATGGGATTCTTAAAAGCGCCTTCCTATGAGTTACATGTGTAAAGATACACCATAAGGGACCTACTTTGGAGACTCCTTCAAGTAAACCCATATTCTTTTTCATCCTGATCACCAATGACTAACTTTGACATCAATTCCAACACCATTTAACAATCTCCCCCTTTTTCATTGATGGAAATACTCATACTACCCATATAATCATGCTCTTGATCTTTCTCTCACGCTTTTACATCAATGGAAAATGGTAACTCTTCACTTTGGGGATGCTCCCCCTGAACTCATGACGCTCAATAGTATTCCACCTTCCTTTTTTGTCTTCTAATGCTTTCTTTACTCGTTATAGTCCTTAGAGATTTTTTTTGTAACTCCAATCCTTTTTCTCTCCTCTTTGTCTAGGATGTATATGCTATTTGTTCTTCTTGTTGTTGTTGCAACCAATATTCCTGAGTCTTCTTCTCTGATTTCACATCTTCGGGAATCAAACTTAATATTGTATCCCTAGTCACATATTTTACTGACACTAGAAGGTGATTGTGCTTCAAATATTCAACCAGTAGCACATTTGTTTCTTTTACATTTTCACTTATAAGGATCACTACACATTTTCCAAGTATTTTGACAGAGTAATTTCCAAATGTAACACTTCCACTTTTTACTTTCTTTCAGCTGATGAATTTGTTTTGGTCCCCGGTCATGTGTGTTGAGCACCCACTATCTACATACCAAACATCTTATTTATTTTCAGTAAGCAATGCTAATCAACAATCTTCCTTGTTTGGATTCTCTTTCCTTTCCCATACTGTAGCTGGTTTTATGATAGGAGCATATTCTTTCATAATTTTGCAATCTCGTTGTTTGTGACCAAGATTATTGCATTTGTAGCATACAATGTTGTGATCCATTAGTTTATCAAATGGATTGTAATTTCAGTTGAAAAGTCCATGAGCATTTCCAAATCTACTATTTATATGATTTTCCTTTGTATATCCAAAATCATTTATGTTTCTCATATAGTTGTTTCTTGCATTGATTTTACAGTGAATTTATTTGTGTCTAAAGTTTTTGCAAGCATAACAATGACCAAAAATAATACTCTTATACCTGGTAGAAAAGGACCTTCTTGGTCTCTCACCCCTTCTGAATTCCGATCTTTTGTTCTAGATGGAGGTGTCATGTTCATGTTGTTCTTCAACTCCCTTTTGTTTGTTGATTCCACTTCTTAAGGAATTTTCATAGTTTCTAGAATTTGCTTCATATTCCCTGTTTATTTTATCTTTCTATTGTCTTCAAACTATTTTCATATCCAATTCTTATATTATCGGTAGGTGATATTTGTTTTCTAAGAATTTCATCTAACTTTTCAGCACTTGTTTCAAATTTCTTGTAGTAATTCAACTTTTCCATTGTCAACATCAACACTTTTCTTGTGTGATCCAATTCTGTTTTTAATTTCCCATAATCTTCAGTCTTCTTGAATTTATCTAACTGCTCCTTCAAGCTATCAATTTTCTTTTCAAGCTCATGATTCTCTTCTTCACAATTTTACAATTCATTTATAACTCTCTATTTTTTGTTTCTGAGCTTTATGTTTTCTTCTTCAACACGCTTCAATTTTTCAGTATTTTCTTCGTCTTCCTTATTCACTTTATGTGATGTCTTTGCTTCCCCAAAAATATTCTATGTTTGTTTCTTTTTTCTCTGCATCAGACTCTTGTTCATAATTGATTTCATTTGTTTTAGAATTTTTGTGGTCATCATTATGAGTTTCTTGAGTTATGAAGAGAAATTCCCTTACTTCCCTTTCTTCTCCATCACTTTCAGTTGAATAAATATTGTCCTCCTTGGAGTAAAGACTATTTTTATTGTGGAATCTTTTCTTTTCTTCAAAAGTACATTTCTTACCATAATGTCCTATTCTACCACAATTGAAGAGTTTAAAAGGTGTTGGATTACTGAGAGGGGGGTTGAATTAGTAGTAGATTTTTTTAATCCTTTTTAACCACAATATATAAAAAAATTTAACTTTATGATCAATTTACCAATATCATTCAACAAGTGCATAATAAATAAACCATGAACAATGAGAAATCGTACACATACACAATACACTAGTATTTTTACGTGGAAACCCAATGTGGGAGAAAACCATGGAATGGTTTTTCTTATATGTATTTAAGAATTACATTCATTGGAAGCACCAACTTCCTTTCTTTTCCAACTACAACTGGAAGGAGGCTCCAACCCCCTATATTTCTTGGCTACATCATGAGTGAAGCTCCAACTCTCCAATTCTTCGGCTCCAACCAGAAGGAGGAAACAACCCCCTATGTTCTCTGAATACAACCGAAAGGTGGCTACAACCACCTACCCTTTCCCTGTCCAAGCGCCCTAAAATATAAGTGAAAAATAACTGATGAAAACATTGACATACTCTCACTGTGAAATATTCCATTAAACCTGTACCAATATGTGCCAACGACCTATAACCAACATATGCCAATAACTTGTATTCAACTTGTACCAATAACCTGTAATCAACCAATACCAACACATACCAACAAACTGTACCAATAATCTCCTCAATAGATCAGATATGATAACATATATATCATACTCGATAGCAAAAGAATATAAATAAAACCATGTTAAACTATGTCTCTCTAGGCATGCGTCATATTTGTGAAAACAATAATAATCATATGTAATAAACCCTCACTGTTATGCAGCCCCAAACTATACCAAAAACTTCAAAAACACATAAAAAACAAAATCCCTTAACCATGTACCAAGAAATACAAGATATGCCTCAACACTCAATCCAACAAGATGTATCAATGATAAATACTAGACATACTAGCATTTTATTTCTATAGATCTATCTCATACAATATGTTCCATACAACCAACAACCTCTCAGGGGAAAATCCTTAATATCCCATAACCATATCTCATGTAGACAACAATATCCAACTATGCATAAGCATATGACATAACTTTTTGAACCTGTAGATAGATATTTTGTACCTAATCATTGTTGAACTTCCTGGAGACTTTGCTCAACCTCTGCAACCTTAACCACACCTCAAACTTCACTTCCGGTATTGCCTCGCATGATGCAGGTGAGATTTCCAGTGGGGCCTCACATGATAGGCTCTACTCAACCCATGAAGGTGCCTCACATGATAGCTATACTCAACCCATGAGGGTGCCTCACGGGACGTCTACTGGGTGACCCACGAAGATGACCCTAACTAGGGTTTTTCACAATTTCTTCACACTCTACTGCATCCATGAAAATTTGTCATCACTCTCCCTTCTCTTATTCATACTTAAAAAAATATATATGTATCAATGAGTACCTAAAATAAACCTTTCACAATAATATATACTCAATGTGCTCAATAGGTACTAATAAGAGACCCTTTCTCTCTTATTTATACTCTCCAAGTACCTTCCTCTAGGTGTTATCTTCTAACTATTTTATCCAACTTCCTACTTTTAGGGATAACCCACTTCTAACTACTTTGTATACTTACAACCACTTTATCCACAAATAGTAAACTCACCACTTCTAGTTGCAACTAATTTATTTTTAATTATTTTCTTTTTGCAACAACTTAACTCATGATTAACTCCTAGTTACAACCACTTTGAATAGTAATCTTCTTATAGGATCTTCTAGAATAAATTGACTTCTTTGCCCTTCTAGGGGATTCTAGATAACTCATTAGGGTTCTCCAACATTACTAAGACATATCTCCTCAACCATGAGGAACTACGTGGCATACTACATATCACTGGAAATGACACAACATGTACTAACCATGTAGAATAGTCTCACTTTCAAATTCATTTATCTTCATTACATTATTCCTCAACCAAAATTGGGTTCCTTAACCACACTGTTGAGGCTACCGGAATTTGCTATCAGACTTGATTCAAGGGTTGACATCAATGAAAACCAACCCAATTAATCAACAATATCCCCTTTTGGCATTGATGACAACACTCTAATGCAACGCTTGAAGTCATATTTCTCATGCTCCCATTGTGGCCATCGCTCCCCCTAGAATCATGCCTCTATGATATCTCTCCATGCATCTGATGAATCTCTACCCCTTTTAAATCAATGGAAAAGGTAACTTCCCGTCATGGATGCTCCCTCTGCCTAAACCCTCCCTGGGGTTGCTCCCCTGAACTGTCCTCTTTGGGGATTCTCCCCCTAACTGAATTGTCCTCTTCATGGTGCTTCCTCGTATAAATATAAGACATATAAAAATATCATTCAAAAGTCATTGTGGAGCAGAAACTATGCCAAGTTTGTGGCAAAGATATGCAAAGACTTCCCTTGGAAGCAGTTTTGTAAATATGTCTACAATCTATTATTTGGTCCCAACATACTCAACTAGAATGTTCTTCTCTACAACCTATTCTCATAGAAAATGAAACTTTATTGGAATGTCCTTTGTCTTGGAGCACATCACTGGATTCTTTGAGATAATTATGGTGCTTGGCTTATCATAATATATCAGAATGGGCTCACCATAATCAACTTGTATATCTGTCAATGTTTGTTTCATCCATAGGACTTGTGTACAACATGTTGTTGTTACTATATAATCTACTCCAGCTATAGAAAATGATATTGACGATTATTTCTTGCTTAGCCAAGATATCAAACACTCACCCAAGTAGAATGCTACTCCACTTGTACTTCTATGGTCATTAATGCAACCTACCCAATCTGCATTTGTGTATGAAATAAGTGATAGATCCTTTCCTTTTGGATACCATAATCCAAACTCTTTTATACCCTTGAGATATTTGAATATCCTCTTTACTACTAGAACATGTGATTCCTTTGGTGTTGCTTGAAATCATGCCACCTATCCAACTGTCTGCATTACATTTGGTCTGAATGTTGTCACATAAAGTAAGTTTCCAATCATTGACATGTACTACCTTTGATATGTATACTTTGAATCATCATATTTACTTAAATTACACCTGGTCTGCATAGGAGTATTGACTGGTTTGCAATCTTCCATTCTGAGCCTCTTTAGCAATTCAGATATACTTGGTTTGAGAGATAAAAATTCCTTGGTTGCTTTGACATATCCGAAGACCCAAAAAGAAGGATAATTCTCCAAGTAATGAAATTTTGAACTCATTTTACATATCCTTTGTTATTGTTTTACTCATCGTGTCATCATCACTTCCAAAGATAATATCATCAACATAAAATTAAATTAACAAAATACTATCTTGATTTACCTTGATGTAGAGGTTGTTGTCTGCATTCCCTTTCCTAAACCCTTGATGTTGTAAGTATCTGTCTAGTCTGGAATGCCATGATCTGGGGGCCTATTTGAGACCATACACAGACTTATTCAACATGCAAATATAGTTTTCATTCTCTGACAACTGAAACCCTTTTAGTTGCTCAATCTATACTTCTTCCTCTAGATCCCCGTTTACGAAGGTTGCTTTCACGTCCATATGATACACTTTAATATTATTGGATCATGCATAGGCGAGGATCAATAGGATTAATTCCATTCTATAAGTTGGGTTAAACATCTCTTCAAAGTATATACATTCAACCTGATCGTATCCTTTACATACCAATCTATCTTTGTTCCTGGTAACATGTCCATCTTCGTTCAATTTGTTTATGAAAACTTACTTTGTACCGATCACATTCTTGTACATTGGCCTTAGAACTAGTTCCCAAGTGTCATTCTTCTCTATATAATCTAACACTTTTATCCATAATTCATCCTTCTTTGCTTCTTCAAAACTGCTTGTCTCAATTGTTCATAAGAGTATTAGGTGCAGTTGTTCTAGTGAATGAATTCTTCTTCTAGTTTCAACTCATGCATCTCTGTTCTCGATAATTTGATCTGATGGATAATTCTTCTGTATTCTTATACTAAGTGTCTTTGGAGGTACTTCAAGATCTTTTTTTTGTTACTCTTTTGTTTCTAACTTCTCTTCTTCATCTTCCTCTTCTGATACTTATTCTTCGTGAACTTGTTCCATTGAATCATTTTATTCTTATTTTATCCTTCGTCCACTTGTCTCATCAAATATCACATTGATGCTTTCCACAATTTTGTAGAGCCTTATGTTGAAGCATTTGTATGCTTTCCTTGTACTCGAGTACCCAACAAGTATGTCTTTGTCTATTGTAGAATTTTTTATTTTCGACACACTAGTTCAATGGGAGTTAACTGACTAGTTCTGTTTTAGACTTTCTATTTAGATAATCATTATTATTCTATTATGCATGCATGCATTCTTATATTATGGAATGTTATGTCATATATATGAGTGTATTCCACTCAGTCATTGTATCATATTGATCATCATCTATGTATCAATCGTCATTCATTGATTATCTCATTGGAGTAGTGTGGATATAATTTTTCATTCTTCCATATTGAATCTTTCTTCCTTTCTTGATAAGATTTGTTTGTACTTGATTTAGCTGGATCTCATGTGTAGGTTTCGATGAAACATTGACATGGTATCAGATCTACATTGCTTGGAGCAAGCCAGACAAGCTAGAGAATAAGGAAATTAGATTTTTGGCGAGCAAAACAGCGTAGCAGACATGGTCACACCCTAGACACTGGAAAGGGGTGACCAAGGTCGCTTACAATACACTGGAAAAGGGAGACCACTAAGGAATGGTTGTTCTGTCTGTTAAGGAAAGGTGCAACCGCCTCTATAAACACATTTATTTTTGCATTTATTTCTCCTAAAATATTAACTTGTTTAGGAAACAACTAGACGAGAAGTAAATAGACCCATTCTGCAAGTGGATTTTCAACCGTGTGGTGAGATTCCTCACTGTTTTCTCAAAAAGGAAGCCGGAATATAGCCTCCTGAAACTGATACAAATTTTCCACTTAAAGGTCCCTTTCTGTAGTGATTTCTTAGTTTTTCACTTGCAGAATGAGAGTAAATTTTTAGGGTTTCTTAGAAAAAGTGGGAGAGATGGATACGACACCTATTCTATAGTAAACCTTGGTGGTAATACTCACACCATAAATTATTTTGATTGGAAGCCCAAGGCATAATTTCAAATAAGAAGGAAAGGACTGTACAACTTGACAATGGGGATATAAATAGAACCTACATCAATAATTGAGAAGATTAGATGGGTGAACCGAAAGGATGAAGCCACAAGAATTAATATTTAATTGATTTCATCTAATTTATGGTTTCATGTTGCAGCATGAAAGACTCCAAATGAGATCTGGACTACCTTGGAAACATTGTTTGGAAAGAAGGATGAGATGAGAGATCATATGCTTGAGGTCGAGTTTAATACTTTGGATCCTAAACGTTTTGATAATATACAAGATTTATTTACTAAGTTTAAGTATTTGATATTGAGCTTAGCATATTGTGGTATTGATAAGTCTAAACAAGTGGACCAACTTATTCTAACAATCTTGGCCAAGCTAGGATGAAAATATGTTGTCTATGTTTCCACTTTCCATTTTAGAAGGTATCTTATAATGGGAACAAATTGGAATATTCCTACCATATATCAATTCATTGATTCTCTCACACATGAGTAGGAAAAAATCATTTAGATGGGCCTAATCAAGGATGTTAAAGCACATTCACTCACCATGCATGATGGAAAAGGATCATCGAAACATAAAGGAAAGAGAAAATCACAACATTCAAAGAAAAAGGAGGGATATTCCAAACCCTTCAAGGATTCTTCAGGTTTAGGTTTATATTCCAAAGAGAAGAAGGAGGAGGAGGGAAAATAGTTCACTTACTACAATAAACTGAATCATGATGAATCCACATGCATGAATAAATAGATGGATCTTGTTATCCCCTAACCTAGGGATAACTAAGGAGATTATGTCTCGAGGCCCACAGGTCCTAGACATGGAGTACCAAGAGCCAGATCGAATTGAGCATGGCCTTGAAGGGACCATCCTTTCATTCTTCAGTGCCTCCACTTTGTCAGAAACAACAACATCCATCACCTTGGCCTGGTCTTGCTTTAGAGATGGATATTTCTTCATGAGGTAATGAGTCTGGGTATGATGGTATGTGTCACAATGATCCTCAAAACCTTTGAATATGTGAATTCAATTATTTTTCTTCTAACGTGTGCTTGGATCTTATTCTTTTCCACTTGACCACACCCGGGGGGAATGACAAGATGCCTTAGTAAGCTGGCACCCATAGGGTTTTAGTTCCCACTAGGGGGATTCATGAAAGGCCATCATCCACTCCCACCATACTTGCCACTTTTCATCTTTTTCCCGCTCATACATCCCATTACACTGGTCCATGCATTGGGTTGGCCAAATATCTAAGGGTTGTGCCTTGCCTTGTGGGAATAAGGGGCTAAAGTCCCAGATGGTAGAAGTAGTTGGAAAAAGATAAAATACAAAAGAATGAAACCTTGAGATGCTTAGCCTAAGGATCCTCAAGAAAGAAATAAAAATCTTCTCAGCAAGAAACAGAGGGACCCATAAAAAATAATAAAACAAGACCTAGTTAGAGGATAGGGGGTCTCATCACGAGCCAACCTATTAGGTCCATGGGTATGTAGCAGTATGACATTACCAGTAGTTGGTCACCACGCTAGGGTAGTGGATCTTGGTGGCATAGCCAAAATAAAGGGGGTCTCATCATGATCCAACCTTCTCATTTCTGTGAAATGCTTGTGGGTAACATTGCCACCACTGGTAACCACGTCAGGGAAGTGTCCCCTATCTAGCCTTTTGAAAGAAAAATAAATAAGAATAAAAGATAAAAGGCATGAATTTTCTTGGAAACATTTGCATCCATGACAGGTGCAACTCACCCTCTTCACAGGCACCCACAGGTAAGCCATACATTTCCCTACTATCACGGCACCCCTTTCCTAGACATCCCTTACCACCTCATCCACTCTCATGGCATAGATTTGAATTCACCTGGAAACATCCCACATCCAATGAACATTATCCCAATAGGACGTCCTAGCGTTCCCTCCAAACTTGGCTTACAAATTAGCATAATGTCTTTGAGCACTTGTCTGGTTAAAGGGGGTTTTATGCACATGTTTAATAACTTGATGATTAGATTTGATTGACATTTCTATGATCCATGTGACTTATGAGCCCATGGAGGGAATATTTTTTGATATTGCAGGGCCACACCCAATGGACAGGTACCCTGATGGATAGATACACATGGGGATATGACTATTTTGGACCTCCATGGGGATAAAATCCAACCAGATAGATGTTGGAACCCCAACAGGGGGTAGAGACAAATCATAGGATTTCACCAGAGAGAGAGGAGGACATTCACCAGGGGCATCCTGGAAAGCCTAGACTCAGGGGGGGTTTTCCCTTTCCACCATGATATAGGCCTTGGAAGGCCCATGACAACACCTAGGTCACTCATGATGCCATCCAACCTATTGGGAAGTTTTGGAGGCAGTTGTGTGCCAAGTGGCATGTGTGGAAGGTTCCTAAGGCCCAAAAAGGCCTAACATTTTTCTCTAGGAGGCCAACGTTGCCCAAAAAGGGTCTAACATCACCCTAAAAGGACATGAAATAACCTTATCATATTGTTTTAGGGTTTTATTATGAAATTTAATGTAAAAGAAAGATATTATTTGTAACTGGCCATGTCGGCCTTTTTTGACCTAATTCTGGTCATTAGTATTGTATAAATAAGGGGAAATTACATCTTATTTTTCATCATCTTTCACTCACAATTGTGATTTCTGAAATATGCACCTTACTTAGGGTTTTGTGACTAAAATTTAGTGTTCACTTGTTGAAGGAAGGCTAATGTTGGTGTTTTTTGGGCATTTTCTTGGTGGAAAGTCTTCAACTAGGTGATGTGCTAGATTATTCTTGGTGAATGTATGTAAAATTATGCAATTCTTCTTTCTTTTGAATGGTTATAGTATATTTACTTTTCATTTTTCTAATATTGTGAAATTTCTAGATTAAAACCCTAGGAGATTAAGCACATGTTATTGTCCTTGTCTCAATAGATATTCACCTACTAGATTGTGCCAATGAGCCATTTTTCTTGAATTCATTGCTAAGGTCCTTTCCATTGCAACAACCTAGAAATTTTTGCTTCATATTAGTCATCATTTGCTTCATCTTTGAGTTAAAGAGACTGGAAAATATACTAAGTCCTAGGGTTACCTACACCTTAGTAGTTATTTTCCCCTAGGGTTTGGTGGTTGAAGCCTTGGCTTACCAACACTTCATTCATCAACCCCTCCTGTCTTTGTCTCTCCTATTATCATCCTTTTTATTCAACAATTTTTCCACTTTATTGACTCCATTTTCCCTAAGAAAGCACTAGTCTAAGTCCTCCATTGAGTAATTTATCAACACAACCTTCAAAACCTACTCTTTGAACAAACTACTAACACTTTCTAACCCTAGAATATATTGATCTTATAACTTACTTGTTGATGTTACTAAAGTAAGATACAGCCATTAAATGCAGCATTAAAATCTCATAAAGAAATTTTAAAGGCTGAATTATACGTTGTCTTATGTGCTTTTGTCAAATGCTAATGTTATGACTTCAATGGTTAATGATTTTTAGTCATTTTGAAGCTAGTTTCAAGACATTCTATGTGAAGTATTTGTTGGATTACTGAGAGGGGCGGTGAATCAGTAATAGAGAAATTTAATCCTTTTTAACCATATAATACAAGTGTTATATCAATGTATCATTATCATCCAATAACTGTAGAATAAATAAGCAATGAACAAATGAAAATTCATACACATACACAGTACACCAATATTTTACTTGGAAACCCAAAGTGGGAGAAAACCACAAAATGACTTTTATTATATGTCTTGAGGAATTACATCATTGGAAGGACCAACTTCCTTTGTTTTCCATCTGCAACTGGAAGGAGGCTCCAACCCCCTAGTTTCTCAGGCTACAACTTGAGGGAAGCTTCAACTCCACAATTCTTTGGCTACAACCCCCTACATTCTCCGTCTACAATTGGAAGGTGGCTACAACTACCTGTCCTTTCCCTTCCAACATCTCTAACATATAAGTATAATGATGGAACCACTGTCACATTACCATTGTGAGATATACTGCTTTAAACCTGTACCATTCAACCTACACCAAATAACTTGTACCAATAACCTAAACCATGCATCAACCATGCATCAACCTGTACCATAAAAAAGTGAATCAACCATGCACCAACCTATACCAAAAAACCTGTAATCAACATGTGCCATAAACAAGTGCATCAACCATGCACCAACCTATACCTCAACTTGTACCATGAAAAAGTGCATCAACCATGCAACAAACCTGTCCAAATAACCTATCTCAACAACTTGTCACAACAACCATTCACAACAACATGTCCTATCACAACAACCTATCTCATCAATCTTATCAAAAAAATCAGATCTACTCACCAAGACAACTCTCAAAGATGTGCATCAACCAAGCATAACACAACAACTCATAATCATCACCAAGATCAATATGTGCTTCTAATAATACAAGTATGCTACATCATCCATAAAACATGTGTCAACAATACTACTGACAAGTTCCTCCAACCACGTACCAAGTATGTACCAATCATGTATAAACTACCCATCAACTATGACTCATCAAGATGTACCAACATCATTAACTATACACCTCATATATGTGCCAACCCATCAACTACTTGTCTAAACCATGTACCCAACATGTACCTTAACCAAAATCCCTCATCAATTTCATCATCCAAATATGATTTGTAACTCTGTAATAGACCTGGTGTATATGATCACATACCTACAAACCTTCCTTAACTTTAACAACAAGAGACTAGCATTTTCATCAAACTTTTCTTTAGTCTCACATGATTAGTTTTGGATTAGTCAACAACCCTAACTTGAATAAATCATAACTATGTACCTATAATGAATAAATATATGAAATGGATACACAATTCTCTTTAGTGTGTTTTATGCAATTCCTCCATGTTTCACTACTTGGAACCTCTCAGAAAATGAGTTATAGAAAAAAACGACATACTTTGTTGAATTATGGCTTATTCTAGAGAGCTACCTTGTAGAGTGTTCCCCACATGGAATATTTGTTGAATCGATATGAAACTATTACACAACATACTACAGACTGTACTCTAACCAACACATTTATTCTTACTTAATTTTCATCTGTTATGAAGAAGTTATGATGTTTTTACCTGAAACACTTGTTTTAGACTAGTTTCAGGACTAGCCACAAACCCTATTTTCCATAGAGTGTAAATCCAAAAATAAAATGACCCACAAGCTGAATTGTTTACCACAGATACTTGGATATGTTTCCTCAATGACATAGAAATTTCACGGTCTTAATCATTCTAGAAAATAAGTTATTACGAAAATGGTGAGATGACACGTAAATAACATACCTTAGAAAACATCATCAACATAATTTATCCTCCCTTGAATTCCGGCCTTCTTTTCTTCACCTTCCCTCTGAAATTTGGCATATATAACCTTTGGTTACCTCATTCACCTATATATATTAAATATGCTCAAGTGTTATGTAAAATGATAGAGCTTTGCCTCTTATTTATACTCTCCAAGTAGCTTCCTTAAAAACATCTTCTAGGTCACTTTGCCCACTTTCCTTATTTTAGGGTTAACCCACTTCTAATTTATCCATTAAAT
>JZKD02S0048063.1:318927-346053 GCA_000966675.3 Picea glauca
TGGTGAACTTGTTCCATTGTCACTTGTTTTTAGTTTTTGTTTTCATGCTCATGTTGTTATTTAGTTCTTGTTTAATTCTTGTTGATACCTTTATTGTTTTCTTTCTAACCTTTTGCATTACAGCTTTCATGACTAGAAGAGCCCAACTAGGCATGTAAGTGCTCACTTTTTCCTCACACATTGACGAAAAGAGCACGAACACCATCCATTGATGAAAGATTTGATAATTTCTTCAAAGGATCATATGGACCAATGGACCCTCCTATTATGCTACAAGTTGATCACTTTAGGGTCTAGTATGATGAACACCCACGTTTCTTCATGACCTTGGTAATGAATAACAAGTGCCTCAACAATTGTATGTTGGATTTAGGGGTAGGTGCCAACATGATGTCCATCAAGTTCATGCAACAATTGGGCCTAAAGGTTACACGATCTTATAGAAATGTGTGTTTCTTTGAGTCTACAGCCATACCCACACATGGGGTAATTGAAAATGTGGAAGTATGCCTTGAGAAATACCCCGAGAGAGTGATTCATATTGACATTGTGGCAGTAGATGTTCCATATGTGTGGGGGATGTTATTGTCTAGGAAATTTTCTTCAATGTTGGGAGGCACTCTTGAGATGCACCTCACCTATATCAATTTGCCTATGAACGATGGAACAATAAGTTGTCTCCCATATGTGCCAATGACCAAAATCCATGTGCGATAAATTAGTAACTTCATCAAAACTAACAAAGAACATGAGCCAATCATGGAAAGTCTTCCTAAATTTTCTCCTGATGATATTCCCTTTAATACGGAGGAAGACGTTGATAAAATAAAATGGCTGAAAAGTGAATATTACCAACCACTCCTGGACAAGTATAAAGGAAAGAAATTTGGGACTGTCAAGTTATTAAAGAAAGGAGAAGATAATTTATTTATCTAGCCATCCCAACAAGAAGTTTTCACAGTGGAATCCCATACTCCTCCCTCTTCACAGTATACCAGGGTTGTCCAAGAAACAACTAAGTTCATAACCAGAGAATATAGAGAGGGAGACATAGTATGGATGTGGGACACCAAGAAGGGAAATTCTACTAATGTCAAAGGGAATACACAATTTTGGTTTGGACCCTTCAAAATTGGAAGGAAGTTGGTCAATGATTCCTATTATTTATCCACATTGGAAAGAAGAAGACATCCATTACCAGTTAGAAGGCACCTCCTCAAACCCCATCAGGGGGTGGAGACTTGAATTCACAGGTAAGTGCGGGTAAGTAGGCATTTTCATTCATTGTATATTCCATTTGCATTTCATGCTAGAATAATTTGTATTCCCATTTGTACATATGCTTGTTTTTACATTTTTTATTATATATATATGATTCGGGGGTGATATCACCACCCCAAATGATTGCTAACAATCTTATGTTGAGATCAAGAAGGTCACAGGTTGTGCCAAAGATGTTGATGTTCTCATTCTCTCTACAGTGAGCACATGTCCCCGAGTTGGAGATATATGTTATCCCTTAACCTAGGGATAGCTAAGGAGATTATGTCTCAAGGCCCATAGGTCCTAGACATGGAGTACCGAGATCCATATCGACTTGAGAATGGCCTTTAAGGGCCCATCCTTTCATTATTTAGTGCCTCTACTTTGTCAACAACAATAACATCCATCACCTTGACATGGTCTTGCAATAGAAATAGATCTTTCTCTATGAGGTAATGAATTTGGGTATCATGGTATGTATCACTCTCATCCTCAAATCCTTTGAATATGTGAATTTAATTTTTTTTTCTTCTAACATGTGCTTAAATCTTATGCTTTTCCACTTGAACACACCTTGGAGGAATGATGGGATTCCCTAGTAAGATGGTACCCATAGGGTTTGAGTTTCCACTAGGGGGATTCATGAAAGGCCATCGTCCACTCCCACCATACTTACCACTTTTCATCTTTTTCTCACTCATACATCCCATTACACTCATCCGGGCATTGGGTTGGAAAAATATATAAGGGTTGTACCCTGCCTTGTGGGAAGAAGGGGCTAAAGGCCCAGAGGTTAAAAGTAGATGGAAAAAGATAAAATCCAAAAGAATGAAACCTTGAGATGCTTTGCCCAGGGATCCCCCAAAAAGAAATAGAAATATTCTCAGCAAGAAACAAAGGGACCCATAAAAAATAATAAAACAAGACCTAGTTATAAGATAGGGGGTCTCATCATGAGCCAACCTATTAGGTCCATGGGAATGTCAAGGTATGACACTACCAACAAATGGTTACCATGCTAGGGTAGTGGCTCTTGGTGGCATAACCAAGAGAAAGGGGGTCTCATCACGATCCATCCTTATCATTTTCGTGAAATGTTTGTGGGTAACATTGCCACCACTAGTCACCATGCCAGGGTAGCGTCCCCTAACTAGCCCTTTGAAAGAAAAAGAAATAAGAATAAAAGATAAAAGACATGAATGGGCTTGGAAACATTATCATCCATGACAGGTGCAACTGGCCCTCTTCAGAGGCACCCATAGGTAAGCCATAAATTTCCCTACTATCACTGCACCCCTTTCCCAGACATGCCTTACCACCTCATACACTCACAAGGCCTAGATTTGAATTCTCCTATAAACATCCCACATCCAATGAGAATTAGCCCAATAGGATGTCCTAGAATTCCCTCCAAACTTGGATTGAATATTAGCATAATGTCTTTGAGCACTTGTCCGGGTAAAGGGGGTTTTATGCGCATGTTTAATAACTTGATGATTAGATGCAATTGACATTGCTATGATCTCTATGAATTATGAGCCCATGGAGGGCGTATATGTTGATGTTGCAAGGCCACACTCGATGGACAGGTACCTCGATGGATAGGTACACACAAGGAGATGACTAGTTCAAACCTATGGAGCTAGAATCTCACTATATGGATGTTGACACCCCAACAGGGAGCATAGACAGATCAAAGGATTGCAACATAAAGAGAGGAGGAAGTTTCACCAGGGGCATCTTGGCAGGCCTGGACTTAGGGGGGTTGTTCCCTTTTCTCCATCATGTAGGCCTTGGAAGGCCCATGATGTCACCTAGGTCACCCATGACATCATCCAACATTTTGGGATGTTTTGGAGGCAGTTGTGTGCCAAGTGGCACATGTGGCAAGTTCCTGAGGCCCAAGAAGGCCTAACTTTTTTCTTCAGGAGGCCAACGTTGCCCAAAAATGGCCTAACGTCACTCTAAAAGGGCATGACATCACCTTAGAAACTTATTTTAGGGTTTTATTATGACATTTAATGTAAAAAAATGGATATTATTTGTAACTAGCCATGCCATCCTTTTTTGACCTAACTCTGGTCATTAGTATTGTATAAATAAGGGGAAATTACCTATTATTTTTCATCATCATTCACTCACACTTGTGAGGTCTCAAATATGCACCCTACTTAGGGTTTTGTAACTGAAATTTAGTGCGCACTTGTTGAAGGAAGACAAATCTTGGTGTTTTTTGGGCATTTTCTTGGTGGAAAGTCTTCAACTAGGTGATATGCTACACTATTCTTGGTGAATGTAAGTAAAATTCTGAAATTATTCTTTCTTTTGAATGGTTATAGTATATTTACTTTTCATTTTTCTAATATTATGAAATTTCTAGCTTAAAAACCTAGGATATTAACCACATGTTATTGTCCTTGTCTCAATAGTTATTCACCTACTAGATTATGCCAAGGAGTCATTTTTCTTGAAGCCATTGCTAAGAGCCTTGCCATTGCAACAGCCTAGAACTTGTTGCTTCATCTTAGCCATCACTTGCTTCATCTTTGAGTTAAAGAGGGAGTAAAATATACTAAGGCCTAGGGTTACCTATACCTTAGTAGTCATTTTACCCTAGGGTTTGGTGGTTGAAGCCTTGGCTTACCAACACTTCATTCATCAACCCCTCTTATCTTTGGCTCTCCTATTATCATCCTTTTTCTTCAACATTTTATGCCACTTTATTGACTCCATTTTCCCTAAGAAAGAACTAGTCTAAGTCCTCCATTGAGTAATTGATCAACAGAACCTTCAAAACCTACTCTTTGAACAACCTACTAACACTTTCTAACCCTAGAATAGATTGATATACTAACTTACTTGTTGTTGTTACTAAAGTAATATACATCCATTAAATGCATCATTAAAAGATCATAAAGCAATTGTAAAGGATGAATTATACTTTGTCTTGTGTGCTTCCGTCAAATGTTAATGTTATGAATTCAATGGTTAATGGTTTTTAGTGATTTTGAAGCTAGTTTCAAGACATTCTATGTGAAGTATTTCTCTATAAACATTGTTTTTATAATATTTCATTTTACTTCATCACATTAAAAAAAAATTATTTATTTAAGAAAGCCAATGGTTTTATGAAGTGCTAACCAACAATTGCTCTTGCAAATATATAGTTTTCATGTTTCTTTGTTTCGGGTAGGTAAACTTCTGGAATATTATCTCTTGATTGGTTATTTAAACCGGACTTTCTGATCGGTGTGACTTGTGAGAGGGGACGTTTACCTAGCTATTTTCCCTTTGCCTTGTCAAAACCCCAGTTCAACGGGGATGTCTCCCCTAGGCCTACCACCCTAAATAGAAAGAGACATCGTATTGAGGTGACAGTGATAGGATTAGTCTCCAGTTACACCAATTTTCTCTTCTTTAACCTTTCCTACTATCAAAGTAAAAATTGTGCGATAACAAATCTCATGGATTAGGTACTTCAATAGAAAAACCTTAGAAACTGCATTCCAGAATGAGCCAAGAAGAAGAATGAAGAATATCTTTCATCTAAGAAAGGTAATCATCATTCTCTTGTTGCAATTAATTCCTCATCTGATTCATGGATTATAGATTTTTGTGCATCACATCATATGGCAGCAGAAGAGGAATTTTTTACTTCTTTTAGCTCATGCTCAGGACTCCCTATTCTCATGGGGGATGATACTCCAGTAGCAGTAGCAAGAGAGGGGAGACTGGAACTCCCTAATGGATTTTTTGAGAATGTTTTACATGTTCCAAATCATTCTATGAATCTACTCTTAGTTTATCAGATCACCCAGAAAGGTAAAAAGGTTGAATTTACATCAGATTCAGTTTCTATAATTGAAATGCATGACAAGTATGTTATTGAAATTGGTGAGGTAGATCACAAATCAAGGTTGTATAAATTCACTAAGTTTGCTGACCATAAATCCTCCTTACTACTAACACATGTTGATAATAGTAGTAGACTATAGCATGAGAGATTTGGTCATTGAAGCTTCAGGTACATGCATCAAATTACCAAGCAAGGAATGGTCAAAGCTTGCCAAATATTTATTTTTTTGGAGGGGTTTGTGAATGATGCATTCTTGGAAAGAATCCTAAGAGAAGTTTGAGAAAGGAAAGGAAAGGAGAGCCTCCTCTTCCTTGGAGCTTGTTCATAGTGATATCATGGGTCCATTTCCACTTCTTTCCATGAACAAAGCAAGGTATTTCCTTAAATTCATTGATGATTACTCACGTTATACTTGGGTTTATTTTCTCAGGAAAAAACTCTGAAGTTTTTGAGAATCTCAAATACTTCAAAGCTCTAGTAGAAACAAAAAATGGGGATAAAATCAAGATCCTTTGTATAGAGAATGGGGTGGAGTATATCAACAAATATGTTCAAAATATTTTTTGTGAGGCTGGTATCCAATTGTAGAATATAGTCCATACACTCCACAACAGAATGGAATTGCTGAAAGTAAGAATAGATCTCTCAAGGAGATGACCAATCACATGTTGCATGTGAGGTATCTTCCTCCTAATATTTTGGCTGAGGCACTTAATTGTGTTGTGTATATACATAGCACATATATTCATAGATATTTTCAGGACGAGACACCTTTTGAGGCTTGGACATGTGACAAACCAGATGTCACACACTTCTACATCTTTGGATCTTGTCCATGGGCCCATATTTATTCTGAAAAGAGAAAAAAAATAGATCCACAAATATCACCTTACATCTTTGTGGGATATCCAAATGATGTGAAGGGGTATAGGTTGATTGATCCCTCTACTGACCAGATCATCATTGAGCATAGTGTTCAGTTTGAGGAGATTCCTTTCCATGCACCTCTAGTGCAACATGCAGATACTCTTGTTCCTCCATAAGTTCGAGACATCATAGATGATGATTCCATACACTCAGATTCACAATATTTTGAACATGGAGTTGAGAAGATATTACATCCAAAGGAGGAGTCAACATCCGAGCTTCAGTAGATGCCCAAGTAGGCACAATCCACACTTTAGGTAGTAGAACACCTTGCAGGGAATCCATTATATTTGAGGAGGACTCGATCTCAACATGAGGATCCCTCTCATGTACTTTTAGCTTTTGAACCTGCCATGAACATGCATTGCTATATGGTTCAATATTAAGATTCACAAACCTATAGTAAGGATGTGGGAAATCCATTATGGTAAGTGTTGGGCACTTTAATTATTTAATTAAATGGAAAATCAAAGTGTTCAATATAAATTGTCAACCCAGGGAAGTCTTTTATTTCAAGATAATTCTGCACAGTCTATGCTAGATTATGGAAGAATCTCTAGTCTAATTGCACTAGGGAAGTTCTTCTAACAAAAAAAAACAAAAAATATTGTTGAAACAATTGTGTTGATATAGATAGAGATCTACAGAAAAATCATAATTACAATCTAAACTGATGAATGTACAAAAACCATGAATTGCCTACCTTAATCTAACTTTCTAATTTACTTTTGCAGGAAGAAATTATATGCTATTGCTGAAGGGAAATATACTTATTGCAAGAAGCTAATTCACACTTTTAATTCTCCAGAACAAGATTTAAACTTAATGCAGAAAAAGGAAAAGTAACTCTCCATCCATGCTCAACAACTGACTTCTAATTCTCATGAGACAAGTTTATGCGCATTTATCAGGAAGGGACTAAACTGTAATAGCAGTTGCATTCATAAACATCTAACAATTAAACCAATTGCAATGAAAGCAACTAAATATAGAATTCGAAATAGAGGGGAATCAATAAAGAAGCTGGGCCCTTTCCTTCTCACTGAATCCACTCAAAGATATAGATCACGGTATGCTAAAGAAATTCAATCCAATTCTTCATTCAATTGCCACAAAGATGTTTGAGTACAATAATCGTTCCTTTCTTTAGTTCAAGCCAAAAGACTAACAACCTTTACATTACAAAAGCTATGTTATTTAAAGTCAGAGTCAATCAGTGTTCAGGAACAGAGAAGTCCTGAGAATCCCCGATTCTTAGGTTGTTCGTTAGATATCATAAATACCAAATCTTGAATTCTCCTTCATCAACATCGTGAGCCAACATTCTAATCAATAGGTGTTGGAGTAGTTGTATCACAATAGGACTAGTGGTGTCTATTGTAACAACTTCTGATATTAACAGGATTCTGATGTAGCAGTTGTGTAACAGCTTCCAAGATTGATGGGCATCTGTTGCAGCAATCCTGTAACAGCTCCTAAGAATTGTGCATAGTTGTGACAACAACGACCCAATTATTGGAGTGGGATATTCTATCATTTTGATCATTAGTTGAGTTATTTCATGGGTAAAATATGTGATCGTTATCAATCAAACATGCTAAGTAAATGAAAACATAAAAGAAAGATGAATAGTTCATACCTTGGGAAAAAGGGTCTTAGTGCTCATTATAGTAGTCATTTATCTTAGAAAATGAGAGGGTTAAATGATCAAAATGTGTAGTGATAAAGGGCATTTCAGGGTCCTAACATACCCCCCAACTGAAGACATTTCATATCATCATGCAAAACACATTCAAACCTTATTTTGTAGCCGAAGTAGATGAGTTTCTGCTCCAGTGCAAAATTGTTGAGAGAAAATTCAAAAGTGTCAGTAATGAAGAATGTCGTGTCAATAAAAATAAATCTGTTGTGTCAACCATCTGTTTGGGTTCTTCTATTCTTGAGAATAGGATTAGTTTGAGTTTCTTGAGTAACAACTCGTGAACGAAACAAAGGTTCTTGTTTGTAAGCGACTGGCATGCCAGGAGCTGATTTATGATGTTGAGATCTCCCTTGTTTTGTTGATGCTTGTGTAGAAGGAAGTCCATGTTCAGTATTGATTGATACATTTGTTGGTCTGTAGCCATTGGAACTTTAACTACCTCATATCATGCCTCATAGTAAATGTTTCCACATTCAAAACACATGAGTTCTTTTTCTTTACCCATAACAACTTTTGTTAGTGCTAGGATGTCCATGGTTATACCTTCTGGATTCTTCTGTCAAGTAGCTTCCACTTCCTATTTCAAGTTTTTTATCTCTGCTTTAAGGTTATTATTTTCTATTATCAGTGCCGCAATCTTGGAATTTTTTGTATTCTTGATCTTTTTCTCTATTTGGGCAAATAAATTTGCAAGTGAAACATCCTCAACATGTTGTACAACTAGTTCTTGTGTAACAACTATGACTGTCAGAAATGGTTCTTGTGGAGCAGACTCGACATGGATAGGTGGTTCTAAAATCTCTAGCTCTGGTGGGACAATCACCCGTGGAGCAGCTGGTTCTTGTGTAACAGTTGTATCTGCCAGGATTAGTTCTTGTGGGTCAGTCTTAATGTGGATAGTTGATTCTTGTGGAACTTTCTTCGTATCAAGCATAGATGACAATGGACAAAGAATAGGAACGACCTGATCGATATTTTTCTTTCCAATTGTAGCTGTAGTAGACTTGGTGGACCTGGTTTTGCTCCTGGGTAAAGTAGAAATGAAAGTAGTGGTTTGCTTCTTCGTTGCTGGAGGAGGAACAGGGTGTTCTTCTTCAATCACACAAGGAGGACATTATGTTATGATAGGGTCTGAGATAATTTGGATTTTATCAATGGACATAGGATGCACAGAATCGTAAGGCAGCACCGATGATTCTACTAGAAATTGGGCACATTCATTTTGAAAGGAGAAGATAGTTTCCTGCAATTCCGGGCATAAGGTAAACCCTGGTATTCGTACCCCTGGATAATTCTCTATTGCAGTAGCCAGAGGATTCTGATTTGATGTTGATCCAATTTGATCAATGGATCTCTGAGGTTTTCCTTTGAATGGACATTTCCTTTTCTACGAAGATGCATAGGTAATGCTAATAGGGGCTTGATCGACTGTAGTAGTAATAGGAGAATCCTGTGTGATTGTAGCAACAATAGGAGTAGTTTGTGTGATAGTTGGTGCCTCAGTAGAGGGGGTAAGTGGTCTTGATGGTATAGAGGACCGTGCTATCCTTTCTCTCTTTTTAGGTACTACAGTGGTAGAAGTAGAGTTTTTTTGTTAGAGGCAAGGGGTTGGATTTCAATAATTGGTGTATCAGCCAAGTGCTGTGTTTGTGGTCGAGCGGGTGGCTCTTCATCTGTTTGTTTGTCCACAACTACAGGATGTTGTAATGCAAAGTCATCAAGGCTTGTCTATGTGATGCCAGGATGGCTTTGAGTTACATGATTACTCTTCTTAGGCATCTTACAGACAGTGAAAGTAGGAGTTTGGGATATTGTTGCAGCTGAGGGTAGAGGCTCTAGAAGAGGTCCATGGGTTGTAGTTTTAAGGACTGGTGCAATCCTTTTTGGATTTACAGACTGTGGCTGGGCTACTGCAACAGGTGATGGGTTATTAGAAATTCCCATACCTCTACGAATTAATAGGTCGATGAGTCTATGATTAGAAACACAGTTCTTGGGGCACTTGGATATTTTTACAAAATGGGCCATGTTATACAATGATTGTAAGAGATAATAAGGGATGTTTATCAATTTCTAATGTCGCAGATAATAAGATGAAATCAGAAAAATAAAAAACTTGGTATCTGCCTTCACAGGTGATGTACCTTTTAAGAAATTCTAAAACTTTCCCCCATGGCTCTAGTAAGGAATTGATGTCTACACCTCTTCTCTTGTTCTGAACTCGCTCAGTGTTGACGAGGAACCCCTTCTGTGAATCTTGGATATGTGTTTTTTTGTTAAGCCATTGGTCTCCTATTATTGGCAATCCTGTTATAGCAACAATGCTTGCTTTTGTTACTGGAATCCTTACCCCATTCACCATTGAGTACCCTTCAGTAAGATTTTGACTGAATTCCAATACTTCATCCTCACTAAACTCTTTCAACTTTTTAAAATACGATATCCAGCCTGCTTGGAGAAATATTTGGTAGGCCTCTGGGTGTAGCAGCAAACTGTCCAGAGTTGTGGTTTCATGTCTCACATCTGATCCTCCCATGATGTTTCTTGAGAGCTACAAGTACACAAGAGGAGAAACTATCACCTAAATCAGAGATGCAATAAGCTCGAACGTGACTTGCAGAGAGAATACAATGTCTTAGTTAAACGAAGTGTGGGTGGAAAGGTGGTCGAGGTGTGTATAAACTTCAGAATGAACGGATAGATTTATGTTCCCCCCCCAACTAAGAGGATTGGCTCCAGGTGTAACTGGTTAATAAATAGGAAATCGTGCTTTTATATCTTCATTACTTTAACACTTAGGATTAATTACGTACCTCAAATCTTACTGCACATAACTACCTGTCGGAGTAACCGCACAATCCAACCGCCATCGAAATGGAACATAATAGCTGGCATGATAAAGGATCGTGAGAGAAATGACGGCTTGTGCAGAGTCATAGACCTTACTGTAGTGAGCCAACTGAATACCGCCGAATGTGAAGTTACGTCATAATGAAGCAATACTTTCTGATAGAAAGCATTAGTAATGTCTAATCAAAGGTGTTGTTGCACGAAATATTGGAGGGATGGATCCGCAACATCGGCCAAAAGAAAGAGTGAAGTGGCAAGAAAGAACAACAGTAATTAGTGTATCAGAAGGTTCTTTTTCAAAAATGTCGGAGGTAGGTGTAACAACATTGATATTGGCCAATTTATAGCGAAAAGGTGTAACGACATTGAATTCGACCAATTTAGTGAGAAAAGGTGTAACAACATTGAAATTGGCCAATTAATCAGGAAAAGGTGTAACAGCATGGAAATCGGCCAATTTATCGGGAAAAGGTGTAACAGCATGGAAATCGACCATACACTACCTTACTTCGATTCTAGGAAGTTTTTCAGCTTCCACGAACTCATTGTTTCCCTCTGTTCATCAATTTACCTGCACACACAGAATTGCCTGATACCTTCCAAGGCTTTATTAGAAAAGTAAAGAAAATAGAAAATTTTCAACTAACTAAAATAAAAACAGAGAAATTTAAATTTTGTTGAGATTATTTAAATACAAAGTCTGAGAAAAATAAGTCCTAAAGTTCAGAAAGGGAAGGAGCGAGCTCCTTTCCATTTAAGATTTCTTAATCAGTATCAGTTGTACAACTAGTTTTGAATTCTTCCTTGGATAGTGGATGCTGATACAGAAGCAGGTGATGACCATTTGCATGTAAGTGTGTATTGGATCCATCAATAGTAATCAACCAGACTGTCACATTGGGAAAAACTGTGTCTACCTCGTAAGGCCCTAGCCATCGTGTGCACAGCTTACCTTGAAATTCCTTAAAGTGTGAATTGTACAAGAAAGCCCAATCTCCTTTCTGGAATAATTTCTTCTTAATGATTCGATCATGCCATTTTGTTCTTTGTTGTTGAATCACTGGTTTGATGGATTGCATCCAAACGCTTTTCATCAAGCTCATTGAGCTGCTGCAATCTGGCTTTCTGTTCCATAGTCAAGTTGAGGCTGAATGTTGATGCAGTTCTTAAGGTTTTGATTTCGAATTCAATGGGAAAAACAGGGTTTTTTTCCATATACCATCTCGTAAGGAGAAAAACTAGTCGTTCTCCTCCAATTAGTTTGGTAAGCCCATAGAGCTTCATGCAGTCTGTCAGACCAATCCTTACGATTTTCTCTTGTTGTTTTAGTAAGAATGGATTCAATAACTTTGTTGGCGCTTTCCACTTGGCCATTGCTTTGTGGATGGTATGGAGAAGCTATTTTATGTAAAACATGATATTTACTGAGTAGAGCTTCAAATTTATGTGATGTGAAAGGGGGTCCTCCATCAGTGACCAGTTCTCTGGGAACGCCAAACCTAACAAATATGTTTTCAAACAAGAATGCTAAAACAACCTCTTCTGATGATCTGATAAGTGCTTTTGCCTCCACCCACTTGGTCATGTAATATATATAGACCAATATATAAACTTTCTGATTGGAAGGTGGGTGAATGGTTCCTACAAAATCCATGGCCCATCTCTCAAAAGGCTCTAACATTCCAATTGGCATCTCATTCATGGAATTTATTACATAATTCTTGAATTAGCCAACTCATGGAACTTAAGTTACATAATGCTTAAATTTATTGATTGCATATACTACTGCCAAGAATTCTCTTTCAGTAACAGTGTAATTTAACTCAGCAGGAGCCATGTTCTTGCTGATATAGTAGACATCATAGGGTTTTTTGTCCTCCTGTTGCCCTAGTACTACACCAATTGCAGTGTCTGAGGCATCTGAAGAAATGTGAAAAGGCAGAGCCTAATTGGGCCCTCTCAATATGGGAGCTATAAACAATCTCTATTTAAGATCTGCAAAAGACAATTCATAGTTGTCAGTCCAGCAAAAGTTAACATCATTTGTTAGTAAGAAAAATAATGGAGAGGAAAGTTTAGAGAATTTTTTTTATGAATCTTCTGTAATACCTAGCATGTCCTAAAAAACTTCTTACCTCTTTCTAAGTTGATGGAGTTGGAATTTCCAAAATTACCTAGATTTTGGCTGGATCTACCTGAATCCCTGCATAAGAGATGAAGTGTCCCAGCACTACCCCTTCGCGCATCATCATATGGCATTTTTCTGTACTTAAAGAGAGATGAGATTGTTTACATCTTTTGATCACTTTCTCCAGATTAGACAAAGCGTCTTTGAAATCAGTCCCATAAGGTGTAAAGTCGTCCATGAATATTTCCATACAGTCGTTCACCATCGTTACACATGATTTTGGTCATCTTGGTGATGTATTAACAATGGTGTAGGTTCCCAACAAGAACTTTCTCCTGAGAAAAGTGGCATTTATCTCCTTCCAAAAAACATATTTTCAAAGTGAGTTCATAGGATGCCTATAGCCAAGGGTGTGAGAATTCCTCATTCTCGCAGGCCTCCTTCATCTAGGGTGTGAACTTCTCATAGTTTCCTCTATACAAAGGGTGCGAACTTGTTTTTTAGCTTGGAAAAGAGAAGAAGTCTTGAGGGTTCTAGAAGGGAATCTTCTAGAAAATGAGTTGGAATTCGTATGGTTATCATTTTACTGGCTTCTCTGATTTGGTGGGATCATTCTCATCCATGTAACCATCTCACCCTCTCCTATATATTAAAAGGATTCTCATGGAAAAGGTTAAGCAAGATTAATTGAAGAATTGGTGAAGGAATTGTGTGAAGAACCCTACTTGAACAGAAGCTTGGAGACTCTAGTAGGTCTATCAAGAGGAATTGGATCTTCTTCATGCAAGTATAGAACAAGTGTGTGTGTTGGAACCAAGAGTCACCTAAAGGAATCTTGCGACATCAAGGTGATTAGGTTGTATCTTCTACTTTCAATTAATATGATACAGCGGCATGTCCTTTTCCCATAAAGTCATTCTTACTTTATTGTGTAATTCCTTGATCATATGCATAAGTTGACGATTGAATACATTTTTCTATATTCACTTTGGTTGGTTTGTGTTGTCTTGGTCTTGACCTCATGAGAACACCGGAGCAAAGCGAGAGCAACAGAGACTTAAGGAAGCGATACAAAGGTATGTCACTTGTTCCTCCTTACTAGCTAATTCAATGGTCGTAACTTAAGGAAAGAGTCCTGTCCTGTCCTATTTTTTTCTAGATCCAAGTGGATCTAGGGAGATCTATTAGTGTCCACACCTACCGATTAGTCCAACAACAAAATTGGTGACTCCACTGGGGATGCAACCCATTTTTTAGTAGTTTTTGATGTTTTTCCTTGGCCATTTTCTCTTGCCTTACCTTTCTTCATTTCTATCAATCTCTGAGTCTTCAGGAAACTCTGACAGACTCTCTGGGTCAAGAAGTCCCTTCAAAATTTTTGTCTTTTTCCAAAAATTTTCCTAGTTTCATACCTTCTCGCACTAAACCCCTCAGTGGCCTGCGAGAACCCCTTGAGTTTGCACCCTGCCTTTCAGTCCAGTATGAGATTCTCACACCTTGCTTGTAACCAGCCTGCAAGAATGCTCCATTCTCGCACTGTACATTACTGATAGCCTGCAAACCCATTTTTAAATTTTTTGGAATTAAGTTTTTTTTTATGCTCAGATGCCCAGATCTGTATGTGTTTCTGAAAAGAACTTCTTGGGCCACTGGTTGATTTTTTATTGACTTTGGATTTTGTGCATGATCAGTCTTCGAAAATCAAAGGTTCTTCTTGTCCATCTTTTTCCCAACTCTCATCTCTTGACTTTTCTTAGCAAGGATACAATCTTTGATCCTGGAATATGAGTACTTGTTTGGTTAGGAGTTGGTGATTGGTTCGAATGTTGGGATTGTTTGTCTTCCTCATTTGCTCATTACTTGGAAAATCATTTTTCTCATGCAATTGAAAAGACTAGTCTTGTCTGCTTGTCATTTTAGTTTCCATTGAAAGATTGGTTTGGGTTTTATTTATTGCTTATTCGTTAGTTTTTGGTTTTCCTTAGTTTCACCACCATGGTGGTTCTTTTTGAAAAGTAAAAAAAAAAATTCTTTTTAAAATCATTTTCATTTTGAAAATATTGGAAATCAATCATTGAAATAGAACAAATAGAGAATTGTCACTGTTACGTGATTCGTTGAAGATTGCATTTTAAAGAAGATTTCATATCGTAGTTCGAGATTGTTCCAGAAAACTTCTCTTGCCCTCCTATAAATAGGATTCATTGAACAAGAATTGATACCTTTTCATTCCTATCTATGCATTTTTGGGTCAGAGTCTCATAGAACATCGGTTTCATCTCCGTTTCCTTTGAGTAACAACAACCCTTAATAATATTGCGCAATTTTAAAATTTAACTAGTAACTCTTTTCTAAGACTTTATTACAGCAACAATTAGTTAGGCTAGAGCTTTGGAATAGGCAGAGATATACACTCTCCAAACCACAAAACACACAATAGCATCTTGTGTTAAGGAGTGTGAAATTCCATTTGCAACATTTTTTTCTGGGAAGCCCTTCTCACACAAGGGTCAAACCTAAGGTCGCATTGGTATTGACAAAGTTACTCACCCTGCTTTGTTGATATCAATGTAGAGATTACACATATTACGGGGGTCACTTTGAGGTATACCCACAATGATGAGCGGAAGCCTCTCAACTTGATTTTGGGCTAGATACCCTGCCCTTGCGTGTGGATCAAACTATCGATTGTCCCCCTTGGATTTATTGTTGTCGGTGGTAACCTTAGCGGGCTATATTCTCAGGGTCTTACACAAGGTGACTGTGAAGGGGCAAGTCTTCATGGTACCTAGAATCGATGTTGGCCAAACTCACTTGGGCTCCTTGGAGGGTATACCCACAATTATGTGTGGGAGCTTGCACCAGGGTGTAAGTCCATTAAGCAGGTCATCAATGTAACTTTTCCACCCTAGCCTAGTCCCTTCTCCTCTCATTGTTGTAATGTTGGATTTCATCACCAACTAGTAACTTCGGAATTATAAGGTCTTGTTTTCTTGGTGTTGTTTCCTAGAAGTTTTCCTAGCACATGTTGTTTGTTTACCCAAGTTGACCACATGATTTTCTTCGTAAGTTTGTAACTCATTCATAATAGAACCTCCATGTCCTTCATGTAGAATGCAGGGCTTCCACGCAAAAAATATGGAAGGTTCTCAACCCTTTCCTACAAGCTCACCAGAGGGCTCTCCTCAAAAGAGTGAAGTCCAAGGCATCACCACTCCACAAGTGGAAAGAAATGACTCTCTAGAACAGTTCTGAATTACCAATTCTCGAGAGGACTTTCAACTTCACCCTGATTCTAAGAGACGTATTATGTGAGTGAATTCTTCTGGAGCCTTAGTTGTTTTGTCTTCTGGATCACCGACTGGACCTTTTCCAGGACCTGAGGGCCAAGATCCTTTTTGGACTTCTGGAATTTTTAGATGGGATCTCTTTGGTTCAGGAGCAGGTGTTGATATCACTGTCTCACTTGCATTCCCTGAAACCTCTGACCCAGACTCAGTACCTTTTACTACTGCTTATTATTTTCTTGGTACAAAAGCTCTGTGAGCTGACCACATCTTGACCCTCCCTTTTCAAATGGTCCATTACACATATACTATGAGTATTCACACTGGGATTACAGCGGCTAGTCAAGCCCCCATTGGCACACCGCTCTCACCTAGTGTCACCCCGACACTTCCACCTAGATACCGTGCGCTGAATTCTTCTATTTCCACTCCTACACAAACTCCATCCAAAACTCCTGGTGGTCCCTCTTCTTCTGGGCACTCTCCTCCTGGCTTCATTCTGACACTTCCTCAACCCCCTTTTGGAGGACCTTTCCCATCCTCTATCGGTGGCACCAACCCTAGTGGCACCATCCCGACGTTCACACCAAATTACCAAATTCCTGTTGGTGGACAATTTCACCAAGGAGGTTTGACTCAACCCCCCTTTGTAGGGAAAATTCCTATTGGAACAAAAATCCCAATCAGAACACAATCTTCAATTGGAGCACAACCCCCACCGACCCCACCCTATGGACAAAACATGCCTCCATCCTTGGCCCAGTATTGGAACCATCTGATACAACATAATCCTCAATCGACTGGAGGCAAAAACCTCCAGCTACATCTGTTATACCCCCTAGTATAGGCCAACCATATCCAGGTATGTCCAATCCTATTTGGGGCTTGAATTCTCAAACTCATGTCCCTGTTCAAGGATACAATCTCATGAGCTACTTTCCTCCACAACAACCACAGAATCTGCCTGGGTCTTCACATTATATGCAGACTGCTTATGGTTCCACTGGTTTGCTGATGGGATTCCCTCCCCAAAGCCACCAGTACCCGCATGTGAATAGACAATTACCCTTCTTGGCCACTTTGGACCTCTCAGATTTGTCGAGGATTTTAAACGATCCAATCCATTACTCTCCCTAATGGCCCTCTATACTAGCCAAACTACCATTTGACATCCCTAAATTCGATGGAAAAGAAGGAGAGGACCCGAACAATTACGTGATGACTTTTCACCTCTGGTGCTCATCCAACTCCTTGATGGATGACTCTATTTGTTTACATATTTTTCAAATAACTCTCACAGGTTTTGCCGCGAAGTGGTATATAGAATTACCATGAGGTTTCTTCACCAACTTCAACACCCTAGCTATGGATTTCCTCACCCACTACCAGTTATCGATCCGTTATGAAACGGGGACCAAGATTTTGAGTTCTTTCAAACAAAACAAAGCCACTCATATATCCAATCACATTCATGAGTGGCGACGGAGATAATGTCTCATCAAACTCGAACTTCCTGATCAGTTATTGGCCGAGTGGTTCACCAAATCATTCATGAACAACATCGGTCGTGACATCAACATGGGTGGAGTTGTCATAGAAGAACATGCCATAAGTCTTGCTCAATAACTTGACCTTGTTTACTCACAAATGGGTACTCTTTATGACTTACTCCCTGATGCACCTCGTCCTTCCACTTCCTCCACTTCAACTACTCCAGTTGCTTCGCATGTAGCCAACAATGTGATTGGCACTTTCCATACCCAACAACATTCTGCCTGAAGCAACAACCCCAAACCCATTTCTTCTAATGTTCAAAATGCTCCATCTCCTACCCCTCCCACCGACAAGACTTCTGAGGTAAATGCGGTTCAATCTACCCTAGCCAGTAAAAACAAATCCAGAAAAGGAAAGGGTAAGAATAAGGAGGACAAAAATACTTTGCGAGCAGAGAGAACCAAAACTCCATCTGTTGACAATAGGGATGAGCGCATACCTCGATACCCTTGTCTTATCTATGGTGATGATCACTACACAAAGTATTGTCCATGACGTGCCAAGGTTACTAAGTTCCTTCAAGGAGCCCCGAAACCACCCACTCCGGTCGTTTTGTCCCAACCCTTCCCCTCTCAACAATAGGCCCAATTGGTAATTCATGACCAACCTTCCCCTTCCACTACATCATATGTATTAATGTGCACTGGTGATTCAAAGAGGAATGACATCGCACTTACCACTCGAGCCGAAGATTATTCTCCCTTGAAGGAGAAGGTTGATGTTATACCTCCTTCATTGGCCCAACCATCTCCCATGCCTCCACCTACCAATGGTCCTCTTCATCTTAAACAACTGATCCTTAACACAGTTCTTCGCCCCCCTCCAAAGAGCGTCGTTCAGAAATCGGCTTTCAATCCTCATGATCGTGCTGCCCAGAACTACAACATTGCTGAAGATCTGGCCCGAGCACCTTTCGTGATGTCAGCCCTTGAAGTCCTTCAAAGTTGTGCCACACAATGGAAGCCACTATTGAAATCTATCGGTGGAATCAACCCAACGGACTTGAATTTAATAATTTTTGACTTGGAAGATCACATTCCAAGGTTAGCCCCTCAACTCACATTCCAAATCCAAGTGATTGTTTCTGACAAAAACATTTGTAGAACCATTATCAACGAGGGTGCCTCGACGTGTGTCATGTCTGTTACTTGCTGGAAAGCCATCGGCTCTCCCTCTTTGACTGAATCCCATAACACACTCAAAGCCTTCAATGGCTCCAGTGTTAAGCCTTATGGTGTCCTTCCTTCATTGCCAATCACGCTAGAAGGGAAAATGGTCCAAGTCGAAGTGGAAGTCTTTGATGCTCCTCTCGATTACAATCTTCTACTTGTTCGTAGCTGGATCGATTCCATGCGCACAGTTGTGTTGAATATTTTTCGTGTTGTATGTTTCCCACATCAAGGAAAGGTAATCACCATTGACCAATTAGCCTTCTTTAACTTGGATACGCGTACTGGCAACATACCGTTCATCGCCAAACCCCCCCCCCTGGCTACGAAAATGTTGGTGTAGGTCTTCTCAAAGAATCTTTGTTAATGGGTACCTTCCCCATTCCACCACCTGATGTTCCACACTCATTTTTCACTTCAATCAACATGATCTCCACCTCGGTTCACAGAACCCCTGTGTCTCACGACCCATGGATGGTACCCGACCCCGACGATTATCTTCGTTACGGCAACAAAATGCCTTTCAGTTTGATCGAATCCGCCTATAAGGCCCTTCAATCGACAACCCCTTCTACCCCCTCTCTTGGTGATTTATCCCCAAATCCTTTCCGTGTCATTTTTCCCATGGACGAGATGATTATGTCTGTCATGGAAGACACCCCTTGGAACGATGGCCATCACCGTTTCATCCTCTTTCTAGAACCACACACCATCGAGAGCTACCAATGGATCTTGACCCTGTCGACCATTGTCTTCATTTCAACCATTCCCAAGTCCACACACAATGTATTTTATGAAGGGAACTTAAGCAATATCTCACCCACCATTCCCCTCGACATATCCATCAAACCTGGAATTTTTGAAAATGTGCATATCGGAGCTTCATGTTCCCTTGATGAAATTGTCACCTACAAGTCACTTTTCAAAGAATTTTGTGACGTCTTCCCCTGGAGCTATGAAGAAATGTTGAGTATCGACCCCGACATTCTGATACATGAGATTAAGACATACCCAGACGCTAAACCCGTCTGAAAACACCTTCATCCAGTTCACCCACCTAAAGCGGATGCTATTAAGCTTGAAGTCGAGAAACTTCTCAAAGATGGCTTTATTTACTAGATGGCCCTCACTGTCTGGGTTTCCAATCTTGTCCCGATCGACAAGAAACAAGGCACAATCCACGTATGCATTGATTATAGGGATATTAACAAAGCTTGTTCTAAAGACAACTTTCCTACCTCCTTCGTCGATCAGATTGTCGATGATTGCAGCAGAAGAAAAATATTATCTCTGATGGATGGTTTCTTCGGATATAATCAAATCAATATTGTTCCCAAGGATCAACACAAAACTGCTTTCATTTGTCCTTGGGGCACTTTCGCCTATCGAAAACTTCCTTTCGGTCTAAAGAACGCTGGCGCAACTTTTCATCACGCTATGTTTTATGCCTTCCATGATATCAAGCACATCGTGCAGCCATATCTTGATGACTTACCCACTCATTCCATGCACCGGGTCGATCATCCAATCCACCTCCGAGCGATTTTCCTCCGCTATCGGTTTTAACATATACGCTTGAATCTTCACAAATGCGTTTTATGCGTAGAGTCTAGCTAACTTCTATGCTTTATTGTTTCACGTCAAGGGATCAGGGTAGATCCTTTAAAGGTCGAGGTGATTCTCAATCTCCCTCCTCCTTCTACACTTCACCAGTTACAAATTTTGTAAGGGAAAGCAAACTTTATTCGTTGTTTCATCCCGAATTACGCTGAGATAACTCTTGGATTTATGTGACTACTCAAAAAGGGGTCTGAATTCGTATGTGATACCATCACAAATAGAGCCTTCAAATATTTGAAACTGTCCCTGACACGTGCTCCGCTTCTCTTCCCCCCGCCCCGATTACAATCACGATTATTTCCTCTACCTCGCAGCCTCGGATTACACCATCGCTATGGTTCTCATTCAAGAGGATGATTCTCATGAAAAACATGTTATCTATTACTTAATTCGAATTCTAATGCCTACTAAAACCAAGTATTTACATGTCAAAAAACTGACCTTGGCAGCCGTCCAAGCAGTTCAACGTTTCCGGCACTATATCCTTTCTCGCAAGACTACGGTAATTTCTAACTGCAACCCTATGCAACACATTCTCATAGGTCAATTGCTAGGGGGAAAATAATCCAAATGGATCATGATAATCCAAGAGTTTGACTTGGAATTTGAATGAGCTAAGTCCAAGAATTCCTTAGTGTTTTCCGAATTGATATGTGACCTTCCTTACTCTGAAACAGAAAATGTAGCAGCCAATTCATTACCTGATGAATCCCTTTTCCTAATTAGTTACAATGATCTTTGGTATGGAGATATCATCATATATCTCCAAACCCAAACTTTTAATCCCAGTTTGTCCAGTATTGACCGGTGTCGAATATGCTACTAAGCTCGTCAATATATTATCCTCGGGGATACTCTTTATTGTCGTGGGATTGACTCAGTTTTTCGACGCTACCTCACATTTGACGAAGTCAAGAAAGCCTTAAATGACTTCCATTCTAAAGCCTGTGGTGGTCATATGTCTGGGTATGCTACTGCCCAAAAGATCTTACAAGCAAGGTATTTTTGGCCTTCTTTATTTAACGATTGCATAATCGCCATCCAAAAATGCCACGCTTGCCAAACATATAATCATAAGATACGATCACATCCTTCTCCTCTTCACCCTGTGGTCTCTATTGGTCCCTTTGTGAAATGAGGTATCAATGTCATGACAAGTCACCCCCACTCGGTCGGGGGGCATGGATACATTATTGTAGCCGTAGATTATTTTACGAAATGGGTTGAGGTGATGTTGACATTTAACAATACTGGAAAGACCGCAACATTATTAATTTTCAATCACATCATAGCTCATTTTGGTGTTCGTCAGGCTATTGTCACTAATCACGGTAGCCCCTTTAGAAACTTCATGATGTCTGAACTCACTGAAAAATTGGGTCTTCTCCATGAAAACTCAATGCCCTATTACCCACAAGCCAACGGCCAAGTCGAAGTGATTAATAAAGTTCTCATAACCATGCTTTGACAAATGATAGGGATTCACAAAACAAGTTGGCACACAATGTTGTTTTCAGCATTGTGGGCTTACTGGATGTCCGTTAAGTCTGCCACTGGGTTTACACCTTTCTGGTTAGTCTATGGTCTAGAATCCATCCTCCCGATTGATTGTAAGATACCCTCCTTAAAACTAGCCATCGAACTCCTACCAAACACTTCTGCAGAGGAAGAGCATTTGTTGTATCTCATGCAATTAGATGAAACTCGACAAAATGCTACCCTAGTCATAGAAGCCTAGAAGAAACGTGTCAAGGCCCAATACGACAAACATGTCAAGCCTCATGTTTTCTCCTAAGGAGACCTGGTTCTCCTCTACAAACAAGATCGAGATATGCTAGGAGATGGAAAATTCGAAGCCATGTGGCGAGGTCCTTATATCGTTAGACGAGTTTTGGAGAAAGGATCTTACGAGTTAGTAGATTATGATGGTGTCCCTTTGAGTGAACCCAAAAATGGGTTGTACTTAAAGAAGTATTATGCATAAGATCACTTATGCATGAGTACTTGTATTTTATTGTATCATACTTCATGTGTGTTACTGTAGTATGTTTTTTTTCGTTATCTGGTCTCTGCCCTTATGTTACGTTGTGTTTAGTTTCCAGATGTCGGAGTCTTCGCTACCCCACATTGGCTTCGCTGATGGTGCTAGCCGTAGTACTCAGAACCTTGCTTCTGTTGCACTGGCAATTCACGCCCCTACAAATGAACTTATCACTCTACGAGGTGTGTGCCTCGATCGTGCGACCAACAATATTGCAGAGTATAACATCGTTATCAAATTGTTGATTGATGTTATCTTGCTCGGTATTCGTCACTTGGTTGTGTGACTCGATTCGTAGCTCGTAGTGCTACAGTTAAGTAATGTCTATGCTATTCAAAGTCCTACTTTGTTATGGGTATATTTGCAAATTCGCCTCTTGGAACGTTATTTTGATTATATTGAGTATCATCATATTCCTAGATGTCTAAATACATTAACTGATGCATTATCTAACTATGTATTAGACAGACATTTGGGTCATTTATAAATCAATCACATCACAAGTATCACACAACACAAGATAAGCCGGTAGAAGCCGTATGTATATATAATGATCAAAAAGTTTTTTACAAAAAAGTTATGTCCAAGGACCAAAATTTCAAAATCTGAAGATTATAACTTCTACAAAATAACATCATGGATGATGTTCATGGTAACACATGACTGCCCGGGAAACCCTACGAAGCAATTGTCCAATAGACTCTGACACTCCCACTGTATGACGCTAATAATGTTGCAGGACCTCTCCAAGAGGCATGTCCGGAATGTCTGCAGTTAAACCCTCTAAGTTTTGTTCCACTGCCTCATAATCTTCAGCGTCCCATCATGGCACTGGAGCCACCTCTCCTTGTTTCTGAATAGGAGAAGTACCTGGAGGTCAATAAGGCCCCATGTCTGTGTCATCAAAAAATAATTTTTGTAATTAGACCTTGGACAAACATAAAAACATTTACATTTGATAAAAATCACAAAAAACATTTAACAAGTGAAAAAATGTGTACTTCTTACCTAGTTCTCCCCACTGAGCATCCTCAAGTAGGGCCAAGTCAAGATCCCCTCAGAATTCCAACCCGGCATAGGCATAATCATCGACCATCAGCATTTGTGGTCACAACCAATCAAAGAAGGAATCATTGTACTTGATGATTGGTCCAGCTACATGTCGGACCACGAGGTTACACCACCTCAGCATCCTCGGATCCTCTGGAGCCAATAAACCCCACTCAACCTGCAACCTCAGCAAGGGAACCCTCTTAAGAAAGAAGGACACCAATAGTGACCCGCTCCCAAATTGCTTCAGGTTGCCTCTCCTGCATTTAGTCAACTGCCTCTTCAATCTATGAAGGACTACGTCTGACCAGTTAAAGACCCGAGGCTCAGTACACTCTATGGCATATTGAAAGTATCTCTAGAGAGCCATGTGTGGAGTAGCGCTCCCATCCATACAAGAAATGGTGAACAAAATAGTGCGAAGGGTCAAATCCTGGACCCCCCAAATGGCCACTTTTCCTTTGCTTCTTTCCGCCTCTGGAACATAGTATTGACGACAATATTCACTCATAGGCAACCCACCACCTTGGTTACCAGTCAAGCTAGTGTGGTACCCACACCATGACAGTCCTGTCAGGAAATAAATGTCCTCGATATCCAAGGATAATGTGTGGACCCCTACGTGGAATACTTTTTGGTCCACATCCCACATATGAACGAGGTACTCCAATAGCCTGACTTGGGCCCTCATACCCGGGATCTGAAAGAATTTCAGGAGACCATAGTCTCACAAAGTGGCAACAGTGCCCGGGTTATTCCCAGCAATAGCATCATATTCTTCATGCTCTCTTTCATGCCATTCCAAAACCATGGTGATAGCCAAATGCCTGCACAAGAACCATAAGAAGAAGGTCAACAACTCTCTTCAAGCCTTGCTACATTTTTCATTGAGCAAACATCAAAGAAATTTTTCATTTTACGGTTCTCATAAGTGCCTCTTTAGCATAGTGTGAGGATCTTGCAGGTGCCTTTGGGGCCACCTGTGAGAGTCTTGCATTCTCATAGGTTTAATGTGGCTAGCCTGAGAGAATGCCTGAGTGCAAATTTTAGCCCTAAAACAAGCTCAAAAACTTGTAATTTACCAATGAAAATGAAAAATTGAACCAGGAAAAGATAGATGACAAGGAGCTTACCTCATTGCCGGAGACGTTTCACCAAATGGTTGTTCGTACCTTCCGCAATTGAGCACCTAAATTCAAGGGTAAAAAAGGGGTTTTGGGCTAAAATATTGGCAAAGTTACAACGACTATGGTAAAATAACTTTTTCCCACTTATATTTACTTTTTACCATTTTTGTTGGTTTTTATAATTGTTTTATTTTATCAAACCTAATGCATAATACCCCTATGAGTGTGAATTTTTGCAGACATGATGACTTCAACGTCCATATGTAGGGATACGAATATTTTTCTCTTTTTCATCGCATGTTTAAGTTGTTTTTTTATGGTTTTTTTGCACAAAACCTCGAGCTTGGTCTCTTTCCGTTCTCATGCTCGAAAATACATGAGAACATAATTGAGCACACTTTTATCACTTTTTCGGATTCAACAAGGTTATACGAAAAAGGAACCCCCTGGAGTCCTCTTTAAGCTCTTTTCAGACTCTTTAAACATGAAAAGATTGTCGAGCGATCTTTCTATTTTCACGCTCGTTAAAGTATTTGAAGAAAGTGTCTGTTGGGCGATAATTTATCTCTTTTCCAGTCTCATCAGACTATCTTACGAAAAAGGAACTAAGAGAGTTCTCTTTTGATTGTTTTTTAGACTCTATAATCATGAAAAATCTTCGAGTTTTCTATATTTGGACTCGTTAAAAAAACATCGAAAGACTCATAATGGGATTGAACCATTCCTTCCTAGGGTTCGTTAAACATACTCCGAGGGACTCATCTGAAGGATGAGCTTACAACAACAAGCATATGGTATCCTCCTCAAGCTTGCATAAAAATAAAGAGGTACTCGCCGGAAATGGTGGGGGGAAAATTTGGGAAAGGGATGTCTTTTCGTATTCATATTATTGGTAGTAATTGTCGCTCTTGAACATGACACCCCCCTATTCATTATCTGAAGCCCATTTGGGAAATCCATTTATCTTTCATTCGACTTGCTACAAGGTCATATCTTGAGTCGTATCTAAGTCATTGTTTCTAAATCATTGGTCGTGTCATTCATATGTTCAAGAGAAGTCCATCCGAAACCTCTATTGAGTCGGTCATCTGCAGTTGTCCATTCTCTCCGTGTCAGCCTTCCCTGTGCCTAGTTCAACTTACATCATACTCTGTTTCGCCTTCAAAATTTGTTACTCATTTCATGTCATTGATGGGGGATACATCAAGGCCCTCTTGTGACAAGTTTTTTTCCATCGACTCCAGCTTATTATCCAGAAACAAGACTTAGAAATTATTTGGTACCTTGGAAATTGCATGCCTCAATGGCAGGTTTCCTTGCTTTTGACAGTGGGTTTTCATCATTGACCCCTGATCGGGAGATTCCATCGAATGTTCGACCTCAAATCATTTATTCACATTCGGTGGATTGTACTAGTGTACCTTGGGAGTCATTGACAATAATGGTGATTTCCCTCGCACTTGTTAATGGTTTCATCAGTGACCGGTAATCAAGTGGTTTATACCATGTTCGACTTCAGCACATGTAATCACATGGTTAGATTCGTACTTTCAGGTGATGGGATTGAAGGCCCTGGCTCTCATCTCTTTGATCTAGGCTACGATGGAATATGTATAACTTGCTAACACGTAGATCCACTTTGTATGTCTCGTGGCTATGTCGTCTTAATTTGAATCTTCTTGCATGGATCCACAGTGTATTCTTGGTGGCTATGCAATATTTTGACGGCATGGATCCACGGTGTATGATTGGTGGCCATGACCTATGTTTATAATGTCATCTATCTATGAGCTGAGTATGGGAATGCCTACCTCAGAACTAGTATGATATTCTACAGATGCTTGGTTGTTTGTAGGTTTCCGATTAGGTGCGCTCTTGGTTTCCGACACACAGATGTAGTTTACAAATTATTTCGGCTGTCACTGATTCTGGCCTCATACTTTGGGGGGAATTCTGTTACACATTATTTTGGTCATCTTGGAGATGTATTAACAATGGTGTACTCAGGTTCCCAACAAGAACTTTCTCCTGAGAAAACTGACATTTATCTCCTTCCAGAAAACATATTTTCAAAGTGAGTTCGCAGGCTGCCTATAGCCAAGGGTGTGAGAATGCCTCATTCTCGCAGGCCTCCTTCATCTAGGGTGAGAACTTCTTGTGGTTTTCTCTATACACAGGGTGCGAGCTTGTTTTTTAGCTTGGAAAAGAGAAGAAGTCTCGAGGGTTCTAGAAGGGAATCTTCTAGAAAATGAGTTGGAATTCATATGGTTGTCATTTTATTGGCTTCTCTGATTTGGTGGGATAATTCTCATCCATGTAACCATCTCACCCTCTCCTATATATTGAAAGGATTCTCATGGAAAAGGTTAAGCAAGATTAGTTGAAGAAATGGTGAAGGAATTGTGTGAAGAACCCTTCTTGAACAAGAGCTTGGAGACTCTAGTAGGTCTATCAAGAGGAATTGGATATTCTTCATTCAAGTACAGAACAAGTGTGTTTGTTGGAACCAAGAGTCACCTAAAGGAAGCTTGTGACCAAGGCGATCAAGTTGT
>JZKD02S0048063.1:346121-367954 GCA_000966675.3 Picea glauca
AATTCCTTGATCATATGCATAAGTTGACGATTGAATACATTTTTCTATCTTCACATTGGTTGGTTTGTGTTGTCTTGGTCTTGACCTCACGAGAGCACCGGAGTGAAGCAGGAGCAACAAAGACTTAAGGAAGCGATACAAAGGTATGTCACTTGTTCCTTCTTGCTAACTAATTCAATGGTCGTAACTTAGGGAAAGAGTCATGTCTTTTCCTGTTTTGTTCTAGATCTAGGTGGATCTAGGGAGATCTGTTAGTGTCCACACCTACCGATTAGTCCAGAAACAACCATATCAGAAAAAATACCAATCAAATCTCTCTGGAAAGTGGCTGGTGCATTACACAAGCTAAATGGGAGAACCTTGTAAACAAATGTTCCCCAAGGGCTAGTAAAGGTGGTCTTATCTTGGTCCTATGGGGAAATTTGTATCTAGTTATAGACACTAAATCCATCTAGGAAAGTAGAGGGAAATGATCCTTCTGCATTGCCTTATTCAGGGCTCGATAGTCCACACACACTCTCCACTTACCATTATTTTTAGGCACAATAACCAATGGTGATACCCACTCACTGTTTGATATAGGATAGATGAATCTGGCATTGAGAAGTTTCTGAAGTTCTTCTTTAACAATTTATTTAAGGTTTGGGTTCATCCTCCTTTGCGGTTGGAAAATGGGTTGGCATTCTTCTTTGATGTATATATGGTGGGTGCATAGATCAGAGGGGATGCCTTTCATATCCATGTAATCCCATGAAAATGCTTCTTTATGTTCAATCAGCAAATTCATCAGTCGACGAGTTGCAACGCTGGAGAGATCGGGATTGATGTTCAAGGTTTTTCCAGGTTCAATTTCCACAGTGACGCTCTTGGAACTAATTTTAGGAAATAATCCAGTTGTTACTATTTCATCATCTGTTGTTATAGAGTTTGTTGTTACAACAACTGTTGTTACAGCTGAATCAATATGATTGTCAGCAGTTTCTGAGTTCATTTTTTTCGGGGCCATAGGGTCAAAGACTCTGATCAATTGGTGGTGTGTGTGTTGTGTAACAGCAGAGGGGTCACAAATAAAATGGTTGATTAACTCATCCTCTGTCTCGTCCTTGAAACTCAGGGCCTTTCCTATATTTAGCATAGGCAGAGCACTTTCAGCCTCAATGTCCATCCATAGAGAGTTTTCAAGTTCTGCAGTGGGTGTAGCATGAGGATACAACATAAGTTTTTTTGTGTCATAACCATCAGAGATGGTCATAGAACTAGATCGGAAACCTATGAAGGCATCGGTTGTGGTTAGCCATGATCATCCCAGAATTAGAGGATGGCCTCCCAGACTGGATTTGGGCTGCAACACGACAAAATCAATAGAATACTCCCATGAGTCTACTGAAATAACTAAGTCATCGATTACTCCTTCTGGTCTGATGGTAGAGCGATCAACTAATTCTAGAACAGTAGGAGTAGGTTGGATTTTTGTTCTGAGTTGCAAAAACTGCGTAGCATGATGTTAATTGCTGCCCTTAAATCAACTAGTACATGCTGAATAGATGTTTGTTCAATTTTAACTATGACAGTTGGGTTTCCTGGGTCACCATATTTAATAGGTGGAGTTTTGCCTAGAATTAGCTCAAACAAATCCCCCACTACATGCACTGTGAGGGGATCTTTAGGTTTTCGTCCAGGTTTTCTGATACAAAGATCCCACATAGTCTTGGCATAAATAGGGACATCCCTTATTGCTTGCAGTAGTGGAATATTAACGTGCAGATATTACAATTCTCCAAGGAGATTGAAAGATGGTAATTCCACAGGATTGATAATTTTCAGTCTTTCAGGGAATGGTGGGTCTGATGATTCTAGAATAGGTTGGTCAATTTCTTCTGTATCAGCAGATGGTTTCTCCCCTGATTCCTTATCTGATTCTGAAGATGGAGCATCTTCAACTATTGGCTCAACTATTCTCCCTGATCTTAAATGTATTTCATCACGGGGCATAGGAGTAACAGATAAGGCTGGCACATTAAGTATGTCTATGTTCTGAACGACCTTATTATTTGGGTTTGGGTTAGGTTTCATAGGCATATGAGGTCGTAAGGGAGGATTGTTTGGTGAGTTATTGGGAGGAAATTGCAATTGTTGTTGCTGGTATGGAGGTTGGAATTGTTGTTGAAAGAAGTTTGGTTGGTGTTGGTTTAGATAAATGAGTTGTTGTTGAGGACCTCTCCCATATGGGTTCCATTTCCCATAGTGATTCGGTTGTTGGGGCATAGGTAACCATGCATTGGGATCCTGATAAGAGGGTGGCATTTGATTTGGAGGGGGAGCATTCGACTAGCCATATGGTAGCTGATTGTTCCAATAATTAAATGTTGGAGGAGAGAATTGAGAATTCATACCTTGACCTCTTGGTTGCCATTGTCTTCTTTGTGTGATCAGATAGACAGCCTCGACTTCCTCATTAGTTACCTTCATTTATGTTTTTACCCCTGGTAGATAAGGACATTGGTCAGTGGGATGGTATGATTCACAAATAAGGCATACCTGGACACTATTCAATGGGCACTCCCTTGGTGGATGTTTCTTCGTGCATTTTGGACAAAAAATGCATAATACTTGTTCTGGTTCTGCTTGTTTCTATTTGACCTACAAAGTATCCATTTGTGAGGAAAAAGAGTTAATCATCTCTGTTTTGAAACTGTCTAACAAATTACCTATTTCTACTCTTGTTGCTCCTCCATTTGCTGATTTTTGTACCCTTGAAAAAGTAGCATCCTTAGTAGCTTACTTATTCCTTGTAGATCCTCCAGAACATATTTTGTAGAGGTCTACAATGTCCTCATAGGATTCCTTAGATATATTTCCTTTACCAATCATATTCAGCATATCTAAGAAATCTTCTCTAACTCCTTTTAGCAAAATGGTTTTCAGAATGTCCTTACATCCAAATGGCCAGACCGTTGTAGATTGTATTGGAGTCACTCCACAAAGTTTTCAAGGGTCTCATCCTCCTTCTGTGACATTTTGAATAGCTCTTCCTTGTGTTCCCTTGTTTGACATTAGTCTTGGTATTTGTGAAGGAAAAGCTACCTCATTTGTATCCATGTTGAAATGTTTTCCCCTCCAAGGCTCATGAACCATCTTAATGCATTTCCTTGTAATGTGGTTGGAAACAGTTTGAGCTTCTGCACAGTGGTAGTGTAGTCATAGATTCTACACAAAATGTCGAATTCAAACAAAAACTCATCTGTATCTTCAATAGATAATCCATGAAAATTTGGGAGAGCCGAGAGAGGTATGTTTTTCATAGGAGCCATCCCTCATGTGGGGACATCAAAAATAGGAAAACCAGGGTAGAGATAGTGTTTTCATTGTTTACCTGATCCTCATTGTTCTATGGATTCTCTTGGTAGAGCTCTTCTTCATTATCCCCTTGATTCTCCATATGTGTTCTCTCCCTCCACTCAAGATGAACAATGTCCCACTCTTCCTTAGTGACTATCCAACCATTGATATGATAAACAACTTCTTCTAGTTTTTCTCAGTTTGAGGCTATACTACCTTGATCCTCTATGTTCTCCAGTGTTGCTTGTTGATTTGTTGGTGACAAATCTTCAGCTTCACTTTCAGCTACAACTTCAGATTCATCCCTTGATGAGAACGATGTTTCAAGAGGGGGTATTTCTACTGACTATGGATCACGTCCTCTTGGAGGATTGGCAGGGTGAAAAATAGATCCTAAAGAATAATTTGCTTTGGCTATAATCTCTTCAACAATGTTTTGTCTTCCCAGTATGTTAGGATTTCTTCCTCCACATCCTCTGGTGCCTGCAATGTTAGTGTTTTTGGGGGTTCGTTCTCGCATTTGGTTATTCATGAAGACTATTCATTCCTAAAAAAAATAGTGTGCTTACCAAAATCTACAATTATCTTCCCCGACAACGACGCCAAAATGTTGGGAACTTTAATTGTCTAATTAAATGGAAAATCAAAGTGTTCAATATAAATTGTCAACCCAGGGAAGTATGTTATTTCAAGATAATTCTACACAGTCTATGCTAGATTATGGAAGCATCTCTAATCTAATTGTAGTAGTGAAGTTCTTCTAACAAAAACAAACAAACAATATTGCTGACACAATTGTGTTGATACAGCTGGAGTGCTACAGACTTAAAATCATAATTGCAATCTAAACTGATGAATCTACAAAAGCTATGAATTGCCTACCTTAATCTAACTTTCTAATTCACTTTTGCAGGAAGAAATTCTATGCTATTGCTGAAGGGAAATCTACTTATTGCAAGAAGCTAATTCACACTTTTAATTCTCCAGAACAAGATTTAAACTTAATGCAGAAAAAGGAAAAGTAACTCTCCATCCATGCTCAACAACTGACTTCTAATTCTCATGAAACAAGTTTGTGCACATTTATCAGGAAGGGACTAAACTGTAACAACATTTGCATTCAAAAACATCTAACAGTTAAACCAATTGCAATGAAAACAACTAAATCTAGAATTTGAAATAGAGGAGAATCGGTGAAGAAGGTGGGCCCTTTCCTTCTCACTGAATCCACTCAAAGATATAGATCACAGTATTCTAAAGAAATTTAATCTAGCTCTTCTTTCAATTACCACAAAGATGTTTGAGTACAATAATCATTCCTTTCTTCAATTCAATCCAAAAGACTAACAACCTTTACATTACAAAAGCTCTACTAGTTAAAGTTAGAGTCAATCAGTGTTTAGAAATAGAGCAGTCCTGAGAATCCCCAATTCTTAGGCTGTTCATTAGATATCATAAATACCAAATCTTGAATTCTCCTTCATCAACATCTTGAGCCAGCATTCTAATCAACAGGTGTTGCAGCAGTCGTATCACAACAGGACTGGTGGTGTCTGTTGTAACAACTTCCGAGATTAACAGACTTTTGATGTAGTAGTTGCGTAACAGCTTCCAGGATTGATGGGCATCCATTGTAGAAATCCTATAACAATTCCCAGGAATTGGGCATAGCTATGAAAATAATGACCTGATTCTCAAAGTGGGTTGTTTTATCATTTTGATCATTAGTTGAATTATTTCATGAGTAAAATATGTGATCATTATCAATCAAACATTTTAAGTAAATGAAAACATAAAAGCAAGATGAATAGTTAGTACCTTGTGAAAAAGGGTCATAGTGCTCATTATAGTAGTCGTTTAGCTTAGGAAATGTGAGGGTTGAATGATCAAAAGGTGTAGTGAAAAACGGCATTTCAGGGTCCTAACAGCAAGTAGCCATGTAGGAGGAGTATGACTCACTCCTATAGAATTAGACTTGGGATATGGTTCCACCTCCACCGGGGAGGAAACTTGTCAGATGCAAATGGATCTATAGGATGTTCCCTAACTCAATATTCTATGTTTGTTTGCAGCTTTGGAAAGTTATCTTTCGCACCTATTCCAAAGCCCTACAATTAATATAATGTAGGTTTGCTACCAGAAAGTATAATAATGTCTAATCAATTTTTATAAGTGTTTTATTTTTAAGGTTGTTGTTACTCAAAAGGAAAATGGTGTGGACAATATGGTGTTTTGACCGACTCTAAACAATGCAAAGAAATGAGAATGAAAATATTTCACTTCGATGAAAGCTATATTACAAGAAGGAGAAAACGTTTATCATTCCCATATGCACAATGTCCCAAAATTTTATTAGACTCATCAACATCAAGATCTTCAAGAACTGAGAAAAAGAGATTGTACACCAATACATGATTCTTGGCCCCCCCAAAAAACAAAAAACGCCAAAAACACCAAAAATCAAGACCAAAAATGCCAAACATTCAAGACCAAAAATGACAAAAATCATGCAATTTTTCTACTTCAAATGAAAGGATGCCCCCAATCTAATATAAAGCAAGAAATCAATTTTTTTTGTTTCAAAGATAGTTAAAAGCAATAGAAAATATCTATAAAAGAAAGCAACCCAAACAAATTTTCTCTTTTAACACAAACTATTAATTAAAAGAAAAAGTTCTTTCACCAAACAATTCTAAAGAAAAAATAATGCTTTGTAACTGAAATACACTCAAAGAAAGTGACCAAATATTTCAAAATCAAACAAAGAAAAGATGGCTAAAAGATGCTCAAAAAATGTCAAGCACACTGTGAACAGATCATAATCAAAGCCAACAATTCACCTCAAAACCAAATCCAAAATCTGGGTAAGGAAAAACCATCAAAAAAAAAAAAATCACAATCGTCGCAGGTTGTCAAACTAACACAGTGCAGAAATCCATGATTTCCGTAGAGAAAAGAACCAATACCGTGTGGAAATTTGAGGTTTATGTAGGCTAGATATGGGGTAGGATGTGGAGATTCCTCACTAGTCAAAAAGGTAGGGTGCGGAAATCAAATATCGTCGCACTGTCCCTCAAAGCAGGGTGCGGAAATCAAAGTAAAATAGAAAAAATAAAAAGTAAGAAGGTTTTTCTAGTGAACTTAAAGAGTCAATTTAGATCTCCCAATGACTCAAAAAACAAAACCCAAGCAATCAAAGCAAGAAAACAAGACAAACTAGGAAAATGGTCTGTTCCCCAGTAGAGTGGCCAATTTTGTTATCGGGCTAATTGTTAAGTGCAAACACAAATCAATTCCCCTAGATTCACTATGAAACTAGAACAAAACAAGACAATACACTACTCTTTCCTTAGCTTTCAATTATCAAATGAGAAATGAATCTAGATCATACCTTTTAAATATTGAAGATCTGATTTCGCCAATGCAATCCAAGCTTCGTCACGAGGTTTATGAGAAATATCTGGAAATAAACACAAGCCAACGAAGACAAGAATAACAGAGTCTATTTGATATGAAACTATGTACGTGATTAAGGAATCATACAATATGGACAAATAAAATTCATATAGGAAAGAAAAGTATATATGTATTAAAGAGTGTGGAAGAAAGATACAATCAGATGCCTTGACGTTGTCAAGTTCCTTCCAACAATTCCTTGCTTCCCACACACTTCTAACCCATGGATTCTGAGACTGTAGATCTGATAGCTACTCACAATCTATCTTGACAAAGCAAAGCTCAAAGCTAATATACAATCTCAAAAAACTCCAAGCTACAAAACTCAATAACAAGTCAATCTAACTTTCTCCATGAAAGCTCCTCCCCTTTTATAAGCTGAAGAGGATAAGGTGAGGAGGTTAGAATGATCCCACTAAATCATGAAAGCGAATAATATCCAAACCATTCAGAGGCCACCTCACCATAGAAGTTTCTCCTTCTAGAAGCATCGAGAAGACACTCATTTTTCCCACGTACAGGAATTTCCGTACCCTAGCTATAGAGTAACCTGAGGAAACTCTATAACCTAGCTATAGAGGAAGGTGCAGAAATTAGGCATTTCCGCACCTTGTGTATAGTGCAACCTATGGAAATATTCCTTAATAGGGTTTTTTACAAAAAAAAATACAAATTCTTCTCTTAGTAAAAGTTCTTCTCCCTTCTTTCTTCAAGAATTCAGGCCATTGACCCCTCTAAAGGAAACATATAGGTTTACATTATTAACGGTCATAAGGGTGAAAAAAATAATGTGTACATCGGGGAATCTCACTTCGGAAGAATTAGCAGCTTTAACGTCGAATTACTTGAAGCCCGAAATTCGAAATAAATAAGGACCATCGGATCTGGATAAAATGTGATGATCGTTAGATCAGGGAGAACCATGTTAGTAGATCACGTCTACAAAGACATGTGGCAGACCAATTTGGAAGACCACATCAGCAAGGACACATGGCACAATCAGAAAATGACAAGTGTTAATTTGAATCGACACTTTAGGTACATACAAATCATGAATCTTAGTGACACGTGGCAGCTACTCATCTCGTGACATGTCAACAAGTGATGTAAGAAATCTACGTCACTCTGGGAGATTTACTTCGGGAGTTTCATCACCAACAAATGTCAAAAGTCCTGAAGTCTCGAAGGATGAAGGTCCAAAGTTGCTCTCAGCCATCGATCTAAGGTACATTTCAGGAATTAGGACAACCATTAGATCTAGGAGAAGTATAGATCTGATCCCTTGGATTTGAGCATGGATGATCAAGGTTCATTGGATCCAAAGATAAATGAATGAATGTTAAGCCTTTGGATGAGCACAGAAGAGAGGACTCTTCAAAGTCCCGAAGTCCCGAAGTAAGCAGGGACCATCCATTGTCAATACTGACAGGTGGCGCACAATCCACAACTCCAGAGAGAATCACTTCAAGATTTTGTGGTTGGGAAAGAAACTAGATCTCCAAAGACCTGAGGGCCAAAGAATATCCAGGCCATCGGTTTCTAGAAGGATGCATGGCATAAATCTGTACAGTTCAGAGAAAAACACTCTGGGAGAAAGTGAAGGAAGTGAAGTTGAGTTTTGAAATCCATGAATCTCAAAGAGCCGAAGGAGTTGAGGACCTTCGATTTGTAGGAGGACACACATCAATCGATCGTGTACTCCGGTTGGAACACTCCGGGAAAAAGCTTGCAAGGAAAGTTGAGATTTTCGAACCCTGAATACCTGAAGGGATTGTGACTGTTGATTCGAGAATACCATGTGTCAATAGATCATGAATTCTGGGTGGAAGCACCATAGAGAAAGAGGATTTTGAGAATCGTGACTCCCAAAGCCTGAAAGGAGAAATCGATCTCGTCCATCAGTTTGGAGGGCCACACGTCACTTGGTCGTTAAGACTTGGTAGGGCGTGGATCCGAAGAAGAGGAAGGAAATATGAGATATGAGAGTTTTTGATCGAAGGAATCTGTCAGAGACCGCAAGATCCACGATCATGCCTGATTGTGGGACTATAAATTGCTCGAAAGTTAATTTTCTTAAGGCAGGCCGCAATCAAAACCACGTTTTTGGAGAAAGGACACATGGAGGCTTGAGGTAAATTGTGGGGCGAAAAGTAGTTTGATCTCAAGCCACCTTTGGTCATTCCCACATTCACATGGTCACATGATAGAATCACCCAAGGTCACATTAGCGAAAGATAGGGGAAGGAGCTAGTGCTACTAGGCTCCACATCGTAGTTTACACATTGAAAAGTCAAAAATCCTTTACATGTATAATCCAATGACTCTGATCAAACCGAATCTGATTGAAGAGTCTTTGTTTCACTTCATGGTTTATTGATTAGTTACGATTCAATTACACTAAATATATCATTATTCTGGGGCATTGGAATCATGGCTCTTGAGCGTTCTAAGATTTCTTACATGGGCGTTGGAGATTCGAAGAGAAACGAATGATGAGGACATGAATAAAAGAAATATGCCATGACATAGGAAGGTTACTATTTCTCGGTAAAACAATTTGAACTGTATGTGATCAAGAAGACAATAGGAACAACGCGTGAAAGATGCAGAGATGAAGAACATAAGTTGGACAGAGCAGAAATGGTGAAAACAATAAAGTGTACGAGAAATTAAGTGCAAGAAGATATGAGAAGGAACACACTGATGCAGGAAGAGAAGAGCAGTGTAGTCGAACAATGATGAGACTAGTAAGCCATTGATAAATAATGTATCACTGTAATAAATTTTAGAAAGAAAAGATTTGTATCTTAGGGTGGTTGGGTGATGTTAGGGAGGATTGTTGTCCTTAGAGTTTCAAGTGGGTGCTTGAACACAAGGAGTTGTAGCTCCCATCTGGTTGCAGGAAGAAAAACTAGGGTGGTAGGGTGGTGAAAGGGAGAACTATTGTTCTCTGTTGTATAGGTTGGTTCCTGTGTGACTGGAAGTTGGTGCTTCCATCCAGTTGTTGTTGTAACACTCAGAGTGTTGGTTCTTCCTTCTAGTGGGTGATAGAGAAACCAGAGAGTTGGTGCTCTCAGTAATTTGTAGCTTGTAAAACAGAGGTGGTATCCTCACATTGAGTTGGTGCTCAAAGATAGATGATGTACATAACACAAAAAGACTTCCTATCATTCAAAGAAGAAGAGGTTTTCTCCCTTTATGGGTTTCCTCGGGAATATTTGTTTCTATATACTTCATGTGTGTGATTAATGTTGAATACTCTATTGCTTACTTCCTTGAATTATTGTGATCATCATTGAGTGTTCTGTAATGAGTTTAAAATGGGAATAATTGTTTAACCATAGTAACAAATGATTCACCCCCCCCCCTTCTTAGTTGTCTAAAAATTGGTATCAGAGCAGGTTCCTTTTATCTAAGGGTAGATCCTAGAGCTTAAACATGACTATCCATAAAGGAAATTCAACCAATAAGGCCCCCCTGTTCAATGGAACAAACTTTGCCTTCTAGAAAGTTAGGATGAGAACCTACATAATGGCTTTAGGTGCAGATGTCTGGGATGTGGTAGAGACTAGTTATTTGAAGCTAGTTGTACTAGCTCTAAGGATGACAATCTAGAATTCAGCTTCAACGCTAAGGCTATGAATGCTATTCTGAGTGTGCTTGTAGAAGAAGAATTTGTAAAAGTTATGAGCTTAGAATCTACCAAAGAAATGTGGGACAAACACATTTGCATTTATGAAGGTAATGAGAAGGTAAAGGGTGCCAAGCTTCAAACATACATATTATAGTTTGAACAGCTAAAGATGAAAGAGGATGAAACTATTGGGAAGTACTTTTTGATATTTTAAGAACTAGTAAATGCAATGAAAGGACTTGGTGAACAAATTGAGGAAGTCTCTCTAGTCTAGAAAATTTTGAGATCTCTACTAGATAAGTTCAACCCAAAGGTATCTGCTATATAAGAAATTAATGATCTAAAAGCTTTGTCTATTGACCAAATCCTAGGAACTCTAACTTCTTATGAGATGAGTATAGTTAAGGATAAACCCACCTCTAGAGAAGCATCATTTAAAAAAGATAAGAATGAGGATTCTAAGCTTGATGAAATTGAAGAAAAAATTGTGAGAAGACTAAAGAAAGGATCAGGAAAGTACCAAGGCAAGTTTCCCTTCAAATATTTTAACTATGGAAAGATAAGTCACTTTTCATCTAAGTTTCCACACAAGAATAAGGACCAAAACTCTAAAGGTGAAGAGAAGCACAAATTCAAAAGATTTGGTAAAAATAAAAGTTTATGTGTAAACAATGATGACTCTTCAGGAGACACAGATAGTGACTCTTCTTGTGAAGATAAGATTAATGACTTTATTCTTATGACCAAAGAGGATTATGATAATAAAATCACAAGAAGTGATGCTAATTATGAAGAAGTTGTGGTTGACTTGGAAGGAGAACTGATCAGTTCCCTAGAAGAAATTGTTAGACTCGGATTTAAGAAGAAAAAGAAAAAACAATTGTTGATACAGTTCGAGAAAGACAGTAAAAAACCTGATGAAGACTTTGCCCTGCTAAAAGTGGAATTAGAAGAAGCAAAGAAAATAGAGGACATTATAAAACAACAGTTATCAGAGTAGAAGGAAATATGTGAAGCCTTGGAAGAAGAGGTAGTAAAAACCAGAAAATAGATGGAGAAGTCTAAAGCATTGCATCTCCAAAATCTTCCAAGCATTAAAGCCTCAGCAAAACTAAACAAGCAACAAACAACAAACAACTAGAAAGAAAAGAGTTTACGCAACAACCCTACCTCGGCAGGTTCTTCTCGGCCTCCCAGTCTAAGGATCGTTTTTAATATCCCTTTGAGTCTAATTGAATCCTTGATTCCCCGTGGGAATATTCCACACACAAGTGTTTATCCACAAGTCCTTAGAATTTACGCCTATGCGAATAAGCACTAAGCACCAACCTTTAACCATGTGATCAGTTAACATGACCACACTTTTCTCCCGAATGGTATATCGGGTTTCACGAATTTGCAAACCTAGTATGAGTCCCTCGCTCCTTCCGTCCCCGAAACCCCGAAATTCTAATGGGTCCTTTGACTCCTCCCTTGACTTCACTTTATGTTACCTCTATCTAAAACCTGGGGCCAAATCTTTCGCCACTTTGGAATTTTTCTTATCGACGATTCGAAATGAAGAAACACCCTTTGCCGATAATCAAAATCGTGATGACTCCTCCTCACTATTAATGGCTCTGAGCCTCCTGTGACTTGACGGTTCTGATTCTACCTGGACTTCGTGAATCGGTAGTTCGCAATTCTCAACTTCGAGTCACAACGTTTTCCACGCCTGAATTATGAAACGATGAATTTAAGCATGATACCAAGGACCCTCATAGATCCATATCCAACGGCTCCTGAAACGTCGACGATTCTCCCTCTGAGAATTTTGATCATTCGTTTGGAATCCTCAAAGACTTCTGCCCAATTAACTTGGTGTCTTCTTCTTCTGACTTAACTTTTGCGAGGTGACTCTGGACCTCGTTCTTCCATTGAACCTTCAAAGGTTCTAACCCTTCTGAATTTGGACTCTCACTGTAACTCCTAGAATATAAGGAATCCTTGCACGCACACCTTGCAGCATTTACAATAACCCATGGTTATTTCACTCTTCAACTCAATGCACTCATTTTCAAAAGCAGTTCTTCAACCTTTATCCTCGGTTGGAAAAGTCTAAGACTTCAAATCTCCAGTGCACACCTTGCACGGCTCTATACGATACCTGCACTCCAGTTGGTATGAGAACAAATATATTCCTTCTAAGATTTTCTGAGATAAAACTCAGAACTCTGTCAATGCACTCTATGTAGACCTTCACTGCACTCCTTGCAGGAAATCCTCAAGACAAGAAACAATTGAAACTTATACTTATCCTCTCATAGATTTCATACATTCAACATGAAATCAAGAGCGTACACAGACATAGCATTGAAACAAATGCATAGCAGAGAACATAAGCAAAACTATAACCATACCATTAAAATAGATGTAAACAACAACCACCTCAACACCATGAAATGGAATCAAAGCATTGTTATATTAACTCCAGTTCTCCTGTACATGGTTCAATATCAACAACTATTTTCTTATACAATCCTACAATCTTTGTTCTTCTCTATGCTCTTGGTCTCTACAGCTTTACAACTTACAATGAGAATTATTCAACAATGCATATGAGGGTGTCTTTTATGAGTTTTCCCTCCTACAGATCTAAGCTATCTAATCTAATTAAAAGATACAAAAACTTTACATTCATTACAATTAAATGCCTCCATATTTGACAGATGAGAGCAATGCTCAAGATCTATTTTACAATATTAAAACATAAATGAAAATACGTTCTCCTAACTATTACATTAATGTTCCTTCATTCAAATTCAAAATGTCTCGAAATATTCACTAGTGCAATTCCAGTTGTCCTTGCCTTTGTGCTTTCTTTACTGGATCTCTTGTGATGCTCCTGCATCATTTAAATCAGAATTTAAATCACAAATTTCCTTATGTCTCCCCTCACCTACAGAAAGAAATATTGTAGAGCTCTTATACCACCTGACGCAGCACCCCTACCTCGGCAGGTTCTGCTCAACCTCTTGGTTTAAGGATCATTTTTAATCTCCCTTTAAGTCTGATTGACTCCTCGATTCCTCGTGGTAATCTTCCACACAGAAGTGTTTATCCATAGGTCCTTCTTATAATTTACACCTATGCGAATAAGAACTAAGCGCCAACTTCTACCCACGTGATCAACTGACGTGACCGCACTTTTCACCCGAATGGTATATCGAGTTTCCCGGCTTTGCAAACCTAGTATGAGTCCCTGGCTCCTTCCATCCTTGAAACCCTAAAAGGCTAATGTGTCCTTTCACTCCTCACTTGGCTTCACTTGATGTTATCTCTGTCTAAAACCTGAGGAAAAATATTTCGGCACTTCATAATTTTGCTTATCGATGATTCAAAATGCGGCAACACCCTTCGTCGACAACCAAAATCATGATGACTCCTCATCATGATCAATGGCTCTAAGCTTCCTGTGACCTGATGGTCCCGATTCTACTTCGAATTCACGAATCAGGAGTTCACAACTCTCGACTCTGAGTCACAACGTCTTCCATGCCCAAATTCCGAAACGACAAATTTAAGCACGATACCAATGACCCTCATTGATCTAGATCCAACGGCTCGCGAAAATTCGACGACTCTCCCTCTGAGAATTTTGACCGTTCGTTTGGACTCCTCAAATACTTCTACCCAATTACCTTGCCGTCTTCTTCTTATGAATTAACTTCTGCGAGGTGACTCTGGACCTCATTCTTCCTTTGAACCTTCAAAGGTTCTAACCCTTCTGAATTTGGACTCTCACTGTAACTCCTGGAATCTAAGGAATCCTTGTACGCACACCTTACGAAATTTACAATAACCCTTGGTTATTTCACTCTTCAACTCTATGCACTCTTTTGCAACAACAGTTCTTCAAAATTTATCCTCGTTTGTAAAAGTCTAAGACTTCAACTCACGAGTGCACACCTTACACGACTATGTGCGATACCTACACTCCAACTAGTATGAGAACAACGGTATTCCTCCTGAGCGTTTCTGAGATAAAACTCAAAACTATGTCAGTGCACTCTATGTGGACCTTCACTGCACTCCTTGCAAGAAATCATCAGGATGAGAAACAATTGAAACTCATACTTATCCACTCACATACTTCATACATTCAACATGAAATCAAGAGCATACACGCACATAACATTGAAACAAATGCATACCAGAAAACATAAGAAAAACTATAACCATACCATTAAAATAGATGTAAACAACAACTGCCTCAACACCATGAAATGAAATCAAAGCATTGTTATATTAACTCCAATGCTCCTGTACATGGTTCAATAGCAACATCTATCTGCTTATACAATCCTACAATCTTTGTTCTTCTCTATGCTCTTTCTCTCTACATCTCTACAGCTTACAATGAGAATTATTCAACAATGCATAGGAGGGTGTCTTTTACGAGTTTTCCCTCCTACGGATCTAAGCTATCTAACCGAATTAAAATATACAACCACTTTACATTCATTACAATTAAATGCCTCCATATCCGACAGATGAGAGAAACGCTCAAGATTTTTTTTACAATCTTGAAACATAAATGAAAATACATTCTCCTAACTATTACATTAATGTTCCTTCATTCAAATTCAAAATGTCTTGAAATATTCGTTGGTGCAATTACAGTTGTCCTTACCTTTGCACTTTCTTTACTGGCTCTCATATGATGCTCCTGCATCAAGAGCCAGTAAAGATGATCAAGTTTCAAGTCAGCAAACAATTGGACCATGTGAGTACTCTGCCACCAAAAGATAATAAAGACAAGATGGTCCCTAATAAAAAACAAAGATATCAGAAGATGGAGCAAAAAATTCCAAAAAGAAAGGCATCCTTCAAGTACCAAAATTTCTTCCATGGTTACTATTTTTACTGCTCTAATTTTGGTCATAAGATTGCAAATTGTCAAATCAAGTTTAGAGACATACAACTGAGGAGATCAAGAAATAAACAATATTTGCAACATATAACTAAACAACCAATGAGTATACAAATTTGCACCAATCACTTTGACCTATTGAACAATGAGATCAAATGCTATAACTGTCATAAATTCAGCCACAAAGATGCAAACTACCATATGAAGAATTAGAAACAGATCCAAGGATAAAAACCTTAGCTAGAAAAACCAGCACATGGAAAAAGAAATATAGTGAAAAATGTGGTCTAGTACTTTCAGCTCAAAAACAAAAGGACCCCTGGTATATAGACAATGGATGTTCCAAGCACATGACTGGAGACAAGTATAATTTTATGTCTACAAGTAAAAGAAAAACAAGAAATGTGACCTTTGGAAATAATGAACCAAGTGAAATCAAGGATAAAGGGATGGTGAGTTTGAGTAATAGTAAAGGAAAAGCCCAGGATGTTCTTCTTGTAGATGGGCTGAAACATAATTTTCTCAGTGTAAGTCAAATCTGTGACAGAGGGTGTGAAGTGGTGTTCACTTCCAAAGATTGTAAGATAAAGTCGGTAAACTCAGGACAAGTGGTGGCTAAAGGCATAAGGACATATGATAATGTATATGTGTTGAAAGAAGATAGAGAAGAGTGTCGTCTAAGAAAACATGATGAAATTTGGTTATGGCATAGGAGATTTGGACATCTAAAATTTCACCATTTAATCAAGATCAAAAATCTTGAGGCAATAAAAGATCTTCCAAGAATATCAAAGCCACAAGATTCTGTGGGTAAACCCTGCCAAGTAGGAAAGCTAACCAGGAGATAGTTTAGATCCAAGAGCTCTACTTCAACAAATAAACCACTCCAATTAGTTCATATGGATTTATGTGGACCATCAATATAGGAAGGCACAGGGAAGGAAAACTACTTCATGCTGATCATTGATGATTACTCAAGACTCACTTGGGTTGCTTTTCTCATAGAAAATGCTGAAGCATTTGAGAAATTTAAAATATTTAAGGCTTTAACTGAGAATCAAACAGGAAACCGGTTAAAGGAAGTAATATTAGATAGATGAGGAGAATTTATGTCAAGTGATTTAAAGGAATTTTTTGATAAACATGGGATCAAGAGAGAATACACAATCCCAGGAACTCCATAGCAAAATGGAGTAGTTGAGAGGAAAAACAGAACAGATCAGCAAATGTCTAGGTCAATGATGAATGACAAGAACATTAGTCAAACCTACTGGGTAGAAGCAATACACACAACAGTCCATATTCTTAATAAATCCCACCTCAGACCACACAATGACAAGACACCTTATGAACTATGGTATGGAAGACCTGCTTCAATCAAACACTTCAAAGTTTTTGGGAGTAAGTGCTACATAAAGAATAATAATGAAAACCTTGGCAAGTATGATGATAGAGATGATGAAGGCGTCTTCATAGGATATGTTACCAATAGTAAAGGATATAGATGCTTTAATAAAATATTGTCTAAATTAGTTGATTGCATTGACTTAAAGGTTGACGAAGGAGTCCCAGTAAGAGAGGTGAGGAATATTGAGTCTGCTACTGAGGACACAGTTGAAGCTGAAGATAAACAGGTCCAAGAATAAAAAAAAGAAGACTCTAAGTCAGATAAAGATACAAATACTTAGGCAAACTCAAATTAGCAAACAAAATCAAATCCTTACTCTAGAATTACTCAAAAGAATCATCCTGCAAGTCAGATATTTGGTGAGAAAGACAAAGGTGTACAAACCAGGAGAAGGATAATCAAAGACACCGAGCAATCACATATAGCCTTCATATCCATGGTGGAACCCAAGAAATTTAATGAAGCTAACGAAGATTACCATTGGGTTAAAGCCATGAATGATGAACTTGACCAGATTGAAAAAAACAATACTTGGGAGATGGTTCCTAGACTTGAAGGTAAAAATGTCGAAGGTTCCAAATGGGTCTTTAAGAATAAATTGAATGAACAAGGACGAATTGTTAAGAATAAAGCCAGATTGGTCTATAAGGGGTATGCAAAAGTTGAAGGATGAGATTTTGATGAAACCTTTGCACCAGTGGCAAGATTGGAAGCCATCAAAATATTTATTTCCTATGCATGTCATAAGAACTTTAAAGTATATCAGATAGATGTTACGTCAACATTTCTTAATGGAGATCTAGAAGAAGAAGTATATATGGAGAAAAATGAAGGATTTTCACTGATAGATAATCCTAACTATGTCTATAAGTTGAAAAAGACATTATATGGACTGAAATAGGCACCACGTGCCTGGTATTATAGACTGGACAAATTTATACAGGACAAAGGGTTCAAGAAAGGTATTGTTGACAGTAATCTTTACAATAAGTTTGAAGGTGTTGATTTATTAGTTGTTTTGGTTTATGTAGATGACATTATTTTTGGATGCACTAATGAACCTTCAATTCAATGGTTTTATATTTCAATGCAAACTAAGTTTGAGATGTCCTTGATAGGAGAACTATCATATTTTCTTGGCTTACAAATCAATCAGAGTTCTGCAGGGCAATTTATCTCTCAAGAAAAGTATTTGAAAAAGATGTTGAAGAAGTTTCATATGGAATATTACTCTCCTGTTAGTACACCTATGGTGGTTGGTTGCAAGCTAAGTATATATGATATTTCACCTAATGTTGATCAAAGAACATATCGATCAATGATAGGCAGTCTTATGTACATCACAACATCTCGTCTTGATATAATGCAAGTTGTTAGAATGGTAGGTCGTTTTTAGTCTGCTCCTAAACAAAGTCATTTAGCAGCTATCAAAAGGATATTCAAATATTTGAAGGGTACAATGACTTATGGTCTCTGGTATCCTAAAAGTCAAAATTTTCAATTAACTGCATATTCAGATGTTGATTGGGAAAACTGTTTGGATGAGAGAAAGAGCACCAATGGAGGTGAATTCTTCTTAGGTGATTCGTTAGTAGCATGGCTTAGTAAGAAGCATGGATCTATTACATTATCAACTATAGAGGTAGAGTACATTACTGTTGCTACTTGTTGCACTCAGATCTTATGGATGATACAAACTCTTGCAGATTTGAAGGTAACTTATACTGATCCCATTCCACTTCACTGTGATAACACCAGTTCCATTAGTGTCTCAAAGAATCCTATTCTCCATTCAAAGACGAAGCATATACCAATAAAGTATCATTTTCTCAAAGATCAAGTTACAAATAGAGTTGTTCAACTAAATTATATTCCTTTCATAGAACAAATTGCAGACATATTTACTAAACCCCTAGCCAAGACACCATTTGAATATCTCTGTCAGAAGTCGGGCGTCATCCCTTCTTTCACCTAAGAGAGTCCATCCTGTCAGGGGGAGTATGTGTTCGTTGAATATTTGATACCTCCGAAAAAGTATTGCAACAACTCAAGGGGAGCACGTTTTCTTTGAAATTGATGTCAAAGGGGGAGAAAAGGTGTGGTCTGGATGCTACAGTTGGATGCCTAAGTAGCATATTGCAGCCTTTCAAGGTTTCCATCAATGCCAAAGGGGGAGATTGTTGGCATGTTTTTACAGGAAGAGTGTGATTTTCATTGATGGAAAGAATAGCAGTGACGATGACACATAGGAAAATCATAAGCTTAGGAGGAGAAGCGAACAATATGCAGAGATCAAATCTTGGAAGGAAAAGTGTAAGCTCAGGGTGAGAATCCTCAGCAGTTGTCCAATCAAGAAATTGACCATGTTGATTGTCTAATATTATGGATGCCAATCATATGAGTGATTGTGGGCTTGAGGACTATTGGAGGATCACAACCATTGAATCTGCAAGCCAGATCAACGACAGGGATGAATTGCGAAGAGAGAAAGAATAATTAAACAAATCGCTAGTTCTAATTCCTCAATTGGTCTAGATCGTCAGATAACATAAACCCAAATATCGACGATTGTGGTTGATCTAACAAATGATTAGATTAATTCAGATTAAGTCGTGATCATTGAATGCACAAACTCTATATCAACGACAGGGATATGTTGCGGAGATCAAAAGGAGAATTAAATATCATGCTATTTCCAATACCATAATTAGTTAGGACCATCAGATATTATAGCCTCGAATATCAATGATTTTGGTTGACTCACCAACAATGCACAACTTCAAATTCTGGAGTTTTGGTGATGATTTAAATCACTTGCAAGTTGTGGTTCCACAACCATCCTTGATTGTTGATCTGCTTCGAGTGTCTTCATGACTGTTGGATCACTTTTAATTGGAAGGATAGGATAAGATAGAAGAGTAGCACCGAAGATAGATCGAGACATTGATCTAAGAACATGATCAAAGAACAACATTTGATTCATGTCAAAAGTTGTGAGGAGGTTATTGTTTGGGGAATATCACTACAGAAGAATTGGCAACTTGAAAGTTGAATTACCCAAAGCCCAAAATTTGAAATGAATAAGGACCATCGAATCTGGAGAAAATGTGATGACCATTAGATTAGGGAGAACCACATAAGAAAACCACATCTACAAGGACATGTGTGAAACCAATTTGGCAGACCACGTCAGAAGACCATGTTAGAAAGGACACATGGTGCAATCAGACAATGACAAGTGTCAAGTTGAATCAACACTTTAGGTACACACAAATCATGAATCTGAGTGACACGTGGTAGCTACTCGGGTCATGACACATCAAAAAGTGACATAAGCAAGCTACGTCACTCCAGGATATTTACTTCGGGAGTTTCATCACCAAAAAATGTCAAAAGACCCCAAGTCCCAAAGGACGAAGGTCCAATTTTGCTCTCATCCATCGATCTAAGGTACATTTCGCGAGTTAGGACAATCGTTAGATCCAGGAGAAGTAAATATTTGATCCATTGGATCTGAGCACCGAGGATCAATGGTTGTTGGATCTAGAGATAAATGCATGAATGTTAAGCCTTTGGATGAACGCAGGAGAGAAGACTTGTCAAAATCCCAAAGTCCTGAAGTAAGCAACGACCGTCCATTGTCAATATTGATAGGTCGTGCACGATCCACAACTCCAGAGAGAATCACTTCAGGAGTTTGTGGTTGGGAAGGAAACTTGATCGAGGAAGACCTGAGGGCCAAAGAAGATCCAAGCGGTCGGTTGCTAGAAGGATGCATGGAAGAAATATGAGCAGTTCAGGGAAAAACTCTTCGGGAGAAAGTGAAGGAAGCAAAGTTGAGTTTTGAAATCCCTGAAGATCGAAGAGTCGAAGGAGCTGAGGACCATCGTTCTGTCGGAGGACACATGTCAAAAAATCATGTACTCTAGTTGGAACACTTCGAGAAAAAGAGAGTAGGGAAAGTTGAGATTTCTGAACCCCGAATACCCGAAGGGATTGTGACCATTGATTCGAGAAGACCATGTGTCAATAGATCATGAATTCTAGGTGGAAACACCATGGAGAAAGAGAAGTTTGAGAATTGAGAATCCTTAAGCCCAAAATATGATATCAATCTCATCCGTTGGTTTGGAGGGCCACATGTCACTTGGTTGTTAAGACTTAGGAGGCCGTGGATCCGAAGAAGAGGAAGGAAAGATGATAGATCAGAGCCATTGATCAAAGGAATCTATTAGAGACCACGAGATCGACGATCACTCCTGATTGCGGGACCATAAATTTATCGGAATTTAATTTTTTTAAGGTGGGCCGCAATCGAAACCACGGTTTTGGAGAAAGGACACATGGAGGCTCGAGGTAAATTGCAGGGTGAAAAGTAGTTTGATATCAAACCACCTTTGGCTGTGCCCACATTCACATGGTCACATGATAGCATCACCCAAGTTCACATCAGCAGAAGATAGGGAAAGGAGCTAGCACTGCTAGGCTCCACATCGAAGGTTACGCATTGAAAAGTCAAAAATCCTTTGCATGTATAATCCAACGATGATGGTCAAACCAAATCTGATTGAAGGGTTTTTGTTTCACTTCATGGTTTCTTAATCAGTTACAATTCAGTTACACTAATTGAATCATTGTTTTGGGGCATTGGAATCATGGCTCTTGAGCGTTCTGAGATTCCCAAAATGGGCATTGGATATTTAGAGAGTAACGAATGATGAGGGAATGAATAAAAGAAAGATGCCATGATAGAAGAAGGTTGTTGTTTCTCAGTAAAACAAGTCGAACTACATGTTGTTATAACCCTAGATTGCACTATCCCTGCTTACCTGGCATCAGGCCTACTCATGCCTCTTCCTAGCCAAAGCCATGCTGAGCAATTCCTCAAAAAACCACTTAAAACAAGCAACCCGCGCCCTAACTTCTCACTGGGCGCGGGCATCCGCTTACTGTCCTTATACTGCACGCGGGAATCCGCGGGCTAGCCCAATACAGCCCGCGGGTACCTAACAAAGCAAAAAATCAGGAAAGTTTCCGCCGGGACACAAGGCTTTTTGTCAGTTAACTAGAACTCCAAGCCATGC
>JZKD02S0048108.1:0-15875 GCA_000966675.3 Picea glauca
GTTTCTTTGGAGCCCTGCAGTCTTTCTTCAGATGTCCTTTCTTCCCACAATTCCAACACTCTATCTTTCCAAGTCTGGATTTGGATCTGCCCTTCTTAAAATTCCCATGGTTCTATGAGCCCTTTCCTCTATCCTTTTGTCTTCCCTTGTTCTCCATGTTCAACACATTACCTGATGTTTCATCTGTGCTTTTCCATCGCATTTCCTCACTAAGGATAACACCAACAACATCATCAAATTTTAAAGTATTTGAACCAGATAAATAGTTAATTACAGCCATGACCAAGTCGTTCCAGCTTTATGGAAATGAGTAAAATATTAGAAGATCCCTAACCTCATCATCAAAGTCCACTTTTATAGAACTTAGTTGATTAGTAACTGTATTAAATTCATTTAAATGATTTGCAATAGACCCACCTTCTAACATCTTCATATTAAATAATATCTTCATTAGAAATACCTTATTGGATGCCGAGGGTTTTTCATACAGTTTAGCCAACGTGTCCATTAGATCCTTCGTTGTCTTTTCTTTCGAAATATTGAAAGCCATCGACGTTGCCAAGCTCAGCCGAATCGTTCCTAGAGCCCTTATGTCAAGAATATCCCATTCTTCATCCTTCATGGTTGTCGGCTTCTTTGCTACTCCTCTCAATGGTAGAAATAGATCCTTCTGATATAAATAATCTTCCATCTGTATCTTCCATAACTTGTAGTTTTGGCTATTAAATTTCTCGACCCAAAACTTTCCATCTTCCGACATTGCTCCCACTCAAAACAGGAATCCTCTTTTCCTGCAAGTTACCTTTCGCTTTGATACCAGTTGTTATAAAAATAGGACCGCTGAGAAATAAAATAAAACAAATGTGGAAACAAAAAACAGAAGATACAAAATACAAGAGAGACACAGATTTACGTGGTTCACCCAGTGTGGGCTACGCCCACCAGATAAATTGACAGGTCCTTCCTTTATTATTATCTAGAAAATGAAGGGATACAACCTACAACAAAACCTGTCATAACTTCCTCTTCTTTATTTCATAGTCTCCTCTCTCAGAATACAATACTCACCATCATACATAGCCACAATACATTTCCCTCATAAAAGAGGGCTTCCTTCTATGGAAAAAAACCCTAACATAATGTCTACCATTATATCTGTGACCTTATAATGAATGGTCCAGATTTACAATGAAATTACAATATACTTTTACAAGGCAATTTTTCCTTCAGGGGATTTTCCCCCGAACCCCCCAGCTAGGGGGATAGCCCCCCTGGACCCTGCAGAGGGGGTACCCGCCTTTGCACTCCCCTGCGTGGAAGAGTGTACATACTTATGGGTTGTAAATTCTTCATGGGGTATAAACATGGATGAAAAACACAAGACCTCTGAGTCAGGAAGATAATTAGGCTCCACAACCAACAAAAACAACCCTACAAGAAGAAGAAAGACTCAAAGACCCAAGTCGCATATTCAGAAAAATAAAAAATCCCAAGAGATTCTCTAGCTATGCAACATGTATGAAAAAGCTTCTAAACGAAGAACCCACCACATTTGAAGAGGCAACTCAGAAGAAACAATGGAAAGAAACCATGACAGAAGAACAACAATCCATCATAAAAAATGATTTATGGGAAATTGTTCCTAGACCTAAAGAAAAATCAGTAGTAACTTCAAAATGGGTCTATAATATCAAACATGCAACAGACGAAAGCATGGAAAAGTATAAAGAAAGGTTCATAGCTAGAGGGTTCTCCCAAAAGGAGGGAGAAGACTATGACGAGACATTCGCTCCTATCTCTAGATATACTTATATTTGAGCTATTATGTCTCTTGTTGCTTCCATTGGATGGAGTTTACATCAGATGGATGTAAACTTAACTTTCCTCAATGGAGCAATCGAAGAATAAGTATACATTGAAGAACCTCAAGGATTTGAAGTACACTCCAGATACACTCATGTTTGCAGACTAAAGAAATATTTATATGGACTCAAGCAAGCTCCAAGAGCTTGGTATGCTAGAATAGACAACTACTTTATAAGACTTGGTTTCTCCAAGAGTCATGCAGATCCAAATTTTTACTACAAATTCGTGAACAATGCACCTATGATTCTACTGCTATATGTTGACGATTTATTCTTGACAGGTGAAGAGTCTCTCATCATCCAGTTTAAAAAGGAACTAGCTTGTGAGTTCGATATGAAAGATCTTGGTCTCATGCACTATTAGTTGGGACTAGAAGTATGGCAGAAGCATGGTGAGGTATTCATTGGACAAGGAAAGTATGCATTGAATATTCTTTAGAAGTTTTGAATGATGAATTGAAAATACATGGACAATTCTATGACCATAGATATAATAAAAGTAAGAGACTCAAATTCTGATCGAGTAGTCTCGTCCCTATATCGACAATTGATTGGATCATTGATGTATTTAGTAAATACTTGACCAGATATTTTCTTTGTCGTAAATACACAAAGCCAGTTCTAGGTGGAACCCAGACATGAGCCTTGGATAGCTGGAAAGCATGTTCTAAGATATATTTGTGGGACACTGAAATATGGTTTAAGATATACCACATCTAGTGATATACAACTTCATGGATTCACAGATTTAGATTGCGTAGGAAGTACAAAATACATAAGGAGTACTTCAGGGATGTGTTTTAGCTTGGGCTCCACTATGATATCTTGGGGCAGAAGGAAACATAAGTTTGTCACACTTAGCACAACAGAAGAAGAATGTATCACATCATTTGAGGCATGTACAAAAGCAATATGGATGAGAAAGTTGATTTCTTGTACAGAAGCAGTATGGCTGAGAACGCTGATTTCTGGATTATTAGATCAGGTTCCAGATTCGACCATAATATACTATGACAATCAGAGTTGTATAAGGCTATCAAAACACCCAGTGTTTCATGAACGATTGAAACAAATTTGATCAAATACTACTTTATTCGAGATAAAGTCCAAGAAGGAGAAGTGAAGCTCTAGTATATCCCCATAGATGATCAGACAACATATATCTTGACAAAGTCTCTGTTCATAATAAAGTTTGCATACTTACGAGACAAGTTGGGGATCATGGAAATAACTCCCTTAGTTGAAAGGGAAGAAATGGATCTCCAGGTTGGGAGGGAGCACTGATATATCATTGATTTATGGACAATCATTTTCCATCTTGGAAAATGGTCCAGGATGGGAAATTCCTTTCTAGTTTGTAAAGTGGTTTGAGATTTCTGACAGACATGCATTTTCCAGTTCTAAAAATGGTCCAAATCAAATGATCATTTTCATAATGAAAATGGTTTGATAGATTGTTGATGTACCATAGACAATGATTCCCCTTATGGAGAGTTTGACGGAATGATCTAGGATAGTATTTATTCTTATAAATCACTCTCAGTAGTGGTCAAGACGAATGGCATACCTTGTTGGGCAGTCATTCTTTCGAGGTTCATAGTTGTGAGCGGTTTCGAAGAATGGTTTGTTTTGGAGGTTGGTGCAAGACAATCATTTCCTTAGGAAATGGTCAGGACAGTCATTCCTTAGGGAAAACTCATTCTCTCCAGGTTGCACTTTGTTTAGTGCCATATGAATGGCCCAGTTAGGTGAATGGTCCAGGTTCAACAATCAGGGATATGCATTCCTTAGGGAAGATTCATTCTCTCCATGTTTCATTTTTTTTAGTGCCGGAGGAATGGCCCAGTTAGGTGAATGGTCTAGGCTCAGAAATTATGGACAATTATTCTTCCATGCATGGGAAGAATAGTATAGATAGCCCATGATTGATATTTTTACTTTCTGAGGGCATATTTTATTCTAAATCTCACATATGTGAGTGGAATAATGGCCCAAATGACTCATTTTATATCATGGTATTGTTTTTTGTGCAAGTTGATATTAGATGATATGATCGCTATGGAGAGTGTATGTCTCTAGACAATAGATATATGCTATTGTGGTGGATATGTTCCACTGATTATGACTATGTGTCACTAATTGAGTAGTCGTGTACTACTTGGTGTGGTTGTGTACCCTTGAATAGTAGTTGTGTACTGCTATGGATAGACACAATTGTGTTCTATTAGATGACATTGCACTAATTGTCATGGATATTATCCAGTTGGATAATGATGATGGTTCTCGTGATTTGATCATGAGATAGCCTCTGTGGCTATAATGATGCTACCAGTTGAATGGTCTGTTTATGCTCAAGACCATTACCTATTATACCTCCCTATCTAGGAGGGAGTGTTGATATTATGGTAGCTACAGGAGGTATTAACCTCCATTTGTGACCTTTGATGAGATTATAATATTCCAAAAGCAAGAAAAGACTTGGATATAACTCTAGAAGAGAAGTCATCTAAAGAACATATTTATATTAAGTCTTTAGCACCCAAAAAGAGAAGTTGGACCAGACAACCTGGAAAAAGCAATATAAATATAGGACACTAGTTTTCATTTGAGTCAGATTTCTCGAAATTGTAGAAATCCACTTATGCGCATTGCAGAAGTCTAGTAGTGCGCAAGTCTGAGGAGCAGTTGTTGTCACAGTTCTGTAATTCACATTTTTTATTTTTTTAGGTTGGACTCTCTGATCAGTTTTGGTTGTGTTTTCTTCGTGCAGTAGCCTTGGTTGACTATTGGTTTTCTACTAGAATTCTTCTCTCTATCAAGGTCAATGTGCTCGGGGGTGGAATTAGTGCCTATGGTTGGGTGACGATATTTCTATATTGTCTATGGTTAAATGAGAACACCCACTTTACTAAAAGAACTGACTATCCCTAATTTCCCATGGAATTCGCTCCATCATCGAGCACTTTTCCTCTCACAATAGGTATTTGAACCTCCTTACCAAGCCCCCTTGTGCTCAATCGAAACCAAGGATTTTATTCCTCTAGGGCATATTGATTGGTTCAAAAACCCTATTCCTACCCCCAATGCTTTTGGAGAAGGAAACATGGCCAAAATCTCCCCCACAGTCAAAATTGACATTTCCATTAAACCAGGCATCATAGAAGAGATCATCATAGGCGCCACATGCTCCCCTGAAGAAATCATTGCTTACAAAGCTCTCTTTCAATAATACCGAGATATGTTTTCCCGGTCATATACAAAGATGCATGACCTCAATCCTTCTATAGTAGAACATCGAATCAACACATTGTCGGGTATCTCCCCTACTCGTCAAAATAAATGTCCCCTCCACCCATCCAAAATTGCGGCTATCAAAGACGAAATTGAAAAATTACGCACTGTCGGGTTCATTTACCCCATTGATTACACTTCTTGGGTCTCCAACCTCGTCCCTGTTAACAAAAAATAGGGAACTATTTGTGTCTGCACAAACTTTCACAACCTCAACCAATCTTGTCCCAAAGACAACTTCCCAACCCATTTCATCGACCAAATAATCGATAATTGTGTCAGCCATGAGGCACTTTCCTTTATGGATGGATTCTACGACTGCAATCAAATTCAAATACACCTAGTAGATCAGTACAAAACCTCTTTTACAACCCCTTGGGGCACCTTTTCTTATCGCGTCATACCCTTTGGGCTCAAAAAATTTGGTGCTACTTTCCAATGGGCCATGACCTACATTTTTCATGATCTTTTTCGCATCATTCTTGTTTATTTGGACGACCTCACTCCTCGATCCAAAAAGTGAACCCAACATTTTGTTAGGTATATAGGGAGGTAGTAGGGGGGGAAGAGGGCCCATAATGATAATAGTGGAGGTCATTCAATGTAAGGTGGACTAGGTCCACTATATTGTTAAATAAGGCCCACTACGATAGTTATATATAATAAATGGGTAGTTATATATAATAAATGTAAGAGGACTTCTTAGAAGGTTCTACTTCTAGAAGATTCCTCCTCTAGAATGTTCTTAGGTGATGGTAGAAATATATAAAGGGGTTCAAGCAATGTAATGGGANATCGACGCACTTCATGTTCATATATGAAGCTTTTTATGATTAATTTGTAAAAACAAATTGGTCATTTGAATTCCTCTTGGAAAAATACCCAATTTCAAAAAACAAATCAACCGAAACGGAGTCCAAGAAGTAAAGTTATGAGCATTTTAAATTCAACAGTTTTTCAAGGTTTTTCTGAAAAAAGGCACGATTTTCTGTAATAATTTATTGTTCTATTTTTTTTTGGTTTTTTCATGATGAATGTTGAAACATATAATTTTCTTAACTTTAGACTATAATAATTTTCATTTGAATAAGAATAAAACTCGCCTGAGTCTCACTATGGATAAAGTCTTCTGATGTATCTAATGACCTAAAATTCCTAAAGGTGATGGAGCCGCCCTTTCATTAAAAAGTCAGATCGCTAATGATGACATTTTAAAATGTTGGTTTTCAGGGTTTCACAATACTAACAATTCAACATGTAAAGAACCCCAAAATCCCGATAAACGAAGTCGCGAAATTAGTTTAAACGTAAACTTTGTTAATTAAACGATTAAAAATGATTAACGAAAATTTAATATTGTCATAATTTCACATTTCAGGAATATTGACCCAAACAACATCTTCAAATACTGATACACAAATTCACAAAACCCTTATTAATCACGATTAATTAAAAAAAAAGTTAAACATGATTAATATCACTAAATCTTTTCACACTTCAGAAATTGGGAGTTTACCATTCATTACATTCAAAAACCCCAAAATCTGAGGCCCTGAAAGATTTGAGTTCTTAAGAATGATTAATTTATCTTTTAAATGAAAATTAATTATGTAAATTGATATTTCACACATTCACGTTTCAGGATATTTCAATGTTGTTACACCCAAAACTCCCGGTCGTGAAAAGCCGAAATTTGGTAATATTTATTATGGATCAACGTAAATATTTTCTAGCATAAGGTGCATATCTCCAGATGTACCCTCCTCATTAAAAAAAAAAAATTCATCAGCCGTAGAAAGACGCTCGAATTAATGCAAACTGAGATCAAATAGAATTTTCTATTTCGAATTTCATTTTTGCTTTCAGCAAAGTAATAAGTTTTACTCAAGGAAAGATTACGCATTCTCCTCTGTAACAGGTATTCGTGTTTTATTACAGGCATCATGGCACCCAGGAAAACCTTGAAGAAGAGTAATGAGGTCGGTGAAGGCTCAAATCCAAACTCAGACGTTCTGTCTGATACCACACCACATGTTGTATATTCAATTAGGTCCTGGATGTAGATTTTCGAAATCTTGGAGCGCGAAGTCATAAATTTCCCAGAGGATTCTGGAGAGGAAACGACTAACAAGCTCATAACTAAAATCAGAGTTATAGCAGAGTCTGAACTTCATAAAATAGCTACATGACCTAAACTCATGTCATACAATGACATGATAAGCTGGGCTCTGGAGCACATCGATGTCCAGACTAGGAGCATCATAAATCACCAAAAGGCCATTGTCGGATCTTTCAGGTTGGAACACATCCAAGTAATGTAAAATCTATCCCTTGATCCTAAATATATTTGTAATGTTGCATTTGTAGAATATTTTCAACGAAAAGAATGTGCAGGATGTGACCATACCTACCCAGATATAGTTACAACATGGTGGAGAATTCCAACAAAATTCAAAGATGATTCTCATGGTATTTATTCCACCACATCATTAAACTAATATATGGTTTATGTAGCCATGATTCTAGTTATAATTTTTGGAAGGAAAATCCCTACTCATTTCCCCATGGAATGGGTATCAATCATGAATGAGGTAGCCAAGGGTTTCACTTTCGATTGGGCTAAGATTCTGTCAAATAACCTAAAAAAATAAATTAATGTGTATCAAATGGAAAAGTCAAAAGTCCAACATACCCCTTTTTTTATGTTTCCATATGTCATGGATGCCATATGTTAAATGAATCCATTTCCATTGATGAATTGGAGCTGGAACCCAACCTGTGCAGAACCTATGCATGTTTATCATTCTAAACTATGGGAGGAAAAGGTCAAATATTTATTTTATGAAATCTGTCATAATGTAGTGATCCTTGTTCATCAAACCTTATATGGTTATTCACCCCCTCGGATTTCAGAGAAAATTATGGGAAACCTTAAAATGGTTGCAGATTGGTTTATTGAAGAAAATTTCTCTTATATCAGGGTTTTCGGGTGGTCAATTTCCCCCCATGATCTACCAAAGTTTCTGCCTGATAGACTTGTGTGCAGAGAAGTGGCTTACCAAATGGTAATAGGATGCATTGGAAAAGAGATAAAAGTAGTTTAGAAGTAATTTTAGCCAGCGTTCCCTTTACAAGTTGGAAGGTTTTCATTGCTAAATTTTGGCCATTCCAAGGTAGAAGTTGCAGCATTAGAGGATGTTAAACTGGTAGACATTGAATTCATAAGGCATGATCCATATCAAATTGTGGGGAATCACCTAGCTCAATGCAATATGAAAACATATGAGCATGAAGACTCCCCCTATGACAACATATTCAAGGGAATCAAAGATTATGAGGAGGTACTAGACAGAGTCCAAACATTATCCCCTAACCAATAGGAAAACCTTTTTACTTTCCAAAGACACATATGAAGTGGGTTTCCCAAGATACTACAAGGAGAATTGACAATCACTCCTCTAGAACAGGGATCTATACCTCCAGGTTTTGAACCAAAGTCCTCTGGTAAAAAGACTACCAGAGAATCGCCAAAGAATCCCGAATTGTCTTCATGAGGATTAGAAACCTCGCAGGTATAAAATCTAGAGTCTGAGACAGAGGTTCAATTTGAGACACTTCTAAAATAGAATCAAGTGATACTCCCTTTATTGCTAGCTACTCCTGCTGATACCTCCAGAAAAACAGAAGGAATGCAATTCATAGAGGTATGAATTCCTATTACAACATTAACCCATTTTCAATCAAGTTTTGGGACTCCCAGTCTCGAAATTATATATGCAAGCGATGTTTTCCTGATCCCGCTTGAAGATATACCTCCTTCAAAAATTTTCTTTAATACAAAAAGGAGGGCCATACTTAAAAGAGAATCACAATAGAAAGAAGGGATAATAACCAAAAGGAAAAGGATGATATTTGATGGGCAAGGCTTGGAAGATTCAGAGCTCGCCAAGGAGATGGCCGGGTCACTAGGTTCCTTTGATATGAAAAATTAGTGGTCGGTCGACAAACTAACAAAACAATTACGAAAGAGAAATATATTGATAGGTCAATTACCGAGTCAGATAAGGGCTATAGAAAAGAACGTAAGAAAAGAGGTCAACAAAGAACTTGAACAGGGTAGAGCCAATGACATAATAGAAATCAAACAACTTAAATCCAATCTTAAAGAGATACATAAGAATTCCCAAGCAAGCCAAGGGAGGGTCATCCAACAAGAAGAGTTAGTAAGGCAGCTACAAGCTAAATTAAGTACTACCGAAAGCAAGGTTGTAAATATAATAGTGTTTCAAGCTCAGCCACTGAAAGTACAACATAAACTGGAAGCAACACAAAAAATCCTTCTTTCTAAGGTACATATAATCCAAAATCATTTTTAGGAAGTAAATCAATCATTAGATAATATTGGTTTCAAAGAAAGAGAGGCTACTTCAACCCAGATCACTTTTCAAAAAGCGATCATGTCATCGGCTAGAGAAGAAGTACCTATAATTCCCATATTGATTGTTGTAGAAAAAATCAGAGGTGATGTAATATTGAAGATATGGGAGGCCAATATAGCCAAGAGTAAAAGAATGTCCAAAGTAATAAAAGAGGATTGTGAAAAGGTTTTTTACTTGTAGAATAAAGAATCACTAGGAATTGAAAAGGATGATTGTTTTGAAATACTAGGATGAATCAACATTATAACGCATCAACTTGACATCAAAGAAAGCTTAAAGGAGGTCCAGATTGACATTTCACAACTGCAGTAGGTTAACATCGCTCAAATAGGTAGATGGTTGGTAAAGCCAAATTTACAGTTACAATCAATGACTTCTGAAGATAAAAGGATAGAAGACAGTTTTCCACAATTATAGAAAAAACTATATCTTTTTGAGGTGAAATATGTGGCAGAACCTTCAATACTAGTAGTACAATTCTTAAGAAGCTGCATCACATGTCTCGAGCAAGGTGAAGGAAATACTTCAAAGAATCAATGAAGTAACATATGCATACCTGTTCTGCCGGTATGAGAGATATATAGAAAAGAACCAAGTGAAACGGTTCAGGTTTTCATTTTTGTAACCGTTACTATCTAGGAATAACGAGAATTCCAACCACCCAGGGTTGATAACTTTTTGTATAAATATATTTTCAAAATTCTAAAAGTAGGTTGCTTCTGGCCGATTGTAATAGAGAAATCTCTCCTCTTTGAGAATTAATACAGGTGCAGACTAGAGACTCCATATTTCGTCAATTTTGAGTTATGTGTTCTTCTGTTCTTTCATATTCCAACACCTTTATTCAAATGTCTTTGATGAATTCTTGATCACAATTTAGTACAACTTCTATTGTGGTTATATGTTTCATCTAGTTATCTGATTGCTTACAGATTTTCCTCTGTGTTTGCTATTAGCAAATAAAAGACCCGTGAGTTAGTTAGATTGCTATATTTTATGCTTCATTAAAGATTACATCATCTGTTTCTTCTTCTATAGAAGAGTAATATTCTTTTATTATTGATTCCTTGCTTTGTTTAAACAACTTTATGTTTTTCTCTCATTAAATTCATTATTTTCAAGTTTAACTCAGATACGAAAAACAACCTCTGAGCTGTTATACCATTAATTCAATTTTAGGAACTTTTCTCGTTTGATTGAAAATAGAAAAAAAAAATATTAAAAACAACAGATCCTTTGACTGTTTCTTTTCTCCATGATTGTACCTGTGCAAGGAAACCCAATATTGAGCCCGGTCTTAAATATCATACCAACTTTACTTTAACCTTGTTTAATACCATATTATTAGAGACTGCTAATACCTGGTTTGAGACTGAACTCTCATGGGCAGTGATTGAACAAGACATAAGTGTCCATGAACGTTGGGAAGCTGGGCAAAGAAAGCTTAGGAATCAACCATAGCTTCTCTTTTATAAAAGTATCGATCTTCTTTTCATATAAAAAACTCTCTTTATTTTGAATGCCTTGAAATTATACTTTGAAGCCTTAAGTATAAACTCAGGAACAACATCTTTTTGGTGCCATTTCCGGGGACGAAGAATAGAAGTTATTTTTCCCTGGGAGAATGACATTGGTAAATTTTTCTCNAATACCATATTATTAGAGACTGCTAATACCTGGTTTGAGACTGAACTCTCATGGGCAGTGATTGAACAAGACATAAGTGTCCGCGAACGTTGGGAAGCTGGGAAAAGACAGCTTAGGAATCAACCATAGCTTCTCTTTTATAAAAGTATCGATCTTCTTTTCATATAAAAAACTCTCTTTATTTTGAATGCCTTGACATTATACTTTGAAGCCTTAAGTATAAACTCAGGAACAACATCTATTTGGCGCCATTGTCGGGGACGGAGAATAGAAGTTATTTTTCCCTGGGAGAACGACATTGGTAAATTTTTCTCTTTGATAGTGAACAAAGATTGAATACATTGTAAGGCTAATTTTTATCTTTCACTTGGTGACTCCACAACTAATAAACTGGCATTTAATCGAAAAAATATGAGAAAGAATCCCGACGATAAGCAGACCTCACCTATATCCGATCCTGAAAAACTTCTGAAACTAAGAAGATACCTTAAACAGACTACTTCATCAACAAGTAATATTTATCAACCCAAATATATGCATTCAAATACTAAGAGTCTACTTGAGCATTTATCTTGAAAAAAAGGTTCCACCCAATTCCTTTTCAGAGAGACATCCACCGATAAAATCGAAACCCTAGAACCTGAGTTGGTTTTACCCAATTTTAAAGTCGATACTTTTCCAACTGTCTCTTTGACCAATAGAGTTAAAAGATCTATCTCACTTCCCACTTTGATTGGCAGTTCATTAGTTCTCGAAGTTCAGTTTCCAACCCCTCAAAATTTAGAAGAGTATATCTTATACCTTGATTCAACTCCTATTGGTTCTCCTGTGAACACGTCCTGTGAGTCCGAAGAAACCAATCCTCATTTTCCAAGTCCCTCTTTTTCAAATTTCTTTTCCCCTGACGGTCAGTTTCCTGAAACCTTTCCGCTTCATCCAGCCACAACCGAAGGGTCACCACACATCTCTAAAAGTCTTCTCTATAATCTCCCAGTTTCACCCTCTAAATTATCAATGGTTGTGTCCAAAAGAGGTGGTGTTGGAGGAGGAGGAGGAGGCGGTGGTGGTGGTGTTGCAGGAGGAGGCGGAGGCAGTCAAGTACCACCTCCATTTCCTATAATTGTTTCCAAAGTATTTTAAGAACTGACTATCAATATAGCATTAAAAAACCTCAGAATAAGTACTCAATGCCTTGAAGAAGAGATAATTTCAGATAATAAGCCTCTTCGAGGGGGAAACCTCCTTTTACCCCACATAAATGTTCAAGTACAATATGATTCCAAATGAAAATGTCTCCTTGGAATATATCGGAGACTAGGAGGTATAATTACAACTAATGGAATAAAGCCAACATAAATAAAATAACATTACTAATGTAATATGCCCCAATTAATGGGTAATTAGCCAATATTAGGGCTTAACATGCCCCTCACCTTGAGACAAGTGTTTTCTGCAATGCTTGAGTAACTTTGGATGCTTTTGTATAAAAGACTCATCTTCCCAAGTGGAATATTCAACTGGTATTTTCCTCCATTTAATGAGATGCTTTGAAATGGATCTATTCCTCAGCTGGTGAATTCTTGTGTCAGTGATGGCTTCAGACTCCAATATGATTTTTCCTTCCTCTTCAAGTTCTGGAAATATAGTTTGAACTGGGATCTTGTTGCATATAACCTTCTTTAATCATGAAACATGGAAAACTGAGTGTACTCGTGAAGATGCAGGCAACTCCAATTCATATGCCATAATACCAATCTTTTTCAACACCTTATAAGGGCCATAGTACTTTGGTGATAATTTATTATCCTTCTTGGCTTTCTTGAGGGACATCTGTTTGTATGGTTTAGTCTTAAAAAAACCCAATCCCCTACTCCAAAACTTCTTTCACTACAATGTTGATCTACTTGTTGTTTCATGCGATTTTGTGCCATGGTCAAGTTGCCCTTTAAGATTTTTATTTTAGAGAAGAATTAATGGAAGGAAGGTCGTATCCATAGAGTGCCATAAATGGTGTCATTTTTGTTGAAGTATGAAAGGAAGTGTTATACCACCATTCTGCCAAGGGTAACCATTTGAACCATTGTGTTTGTTTATTAGAGACANATTGTAAGGCTAATTTTTATCTTTCACTTGGTGACTCCGCAACTAATAAACTGGCATTTAATCGAAAAAATACGAGAAAGAATCTTGACGATAAGCAGACCTCATTTGTATCCGATCCTGAAAAACTTTTGAAACCAAGAAGATACCTTAAACAGACTACTTCATCAACAAGTAATATTTATCAACCCAAATATATGCATTCAAATACTAAGAGTCTACTTGAGAATTTATCTTGACAAAAAGGTTGCACCCAATTCCTTTTCAGAGAGACATCCACCGATAAAATCGAAACACTAGAACCTGAGTTGGTTTTACCCAATTTTAAAGCTGAGACTTTTCCAGCTGTCTCTTTGACCAATAGAGTTAAAAGATCTATCTCACTTCCCACTTTGATTGGCAGTTCATCAGTTCTCGAAGTTCAGTTTCCAACCCCTCAAAATTTAGAAGAGTATATCTTATACCTTGATTCAACTCCTGTTGGTTCTCCTATGAACACGTCCTGTGTGTCCGAAGAAACCAATTCTCATTTTCCAAGTCCCTCTTTTTCAAATTTCTTGTCCCCTGACGGTCAGTTTCCTGAAACCTTTCCGCTTCATCCAGCCACAACCGAAGGGTCACCACACATCTCTAAAAGTATTCTCTATAATCTCCCAGTTTCACCCTCTAAATTATCAATGGTTGTGTCCAAAGGAGGTGGTGCTGGAGGAGGAGGAGGAGGCGGTGGTGGTGGTGTTGCAGGAGGAGGAGGAGGCAGTCAAGTACCACCTCCATTTCCTATAATTGTTTCCAAATTATTTTAAGAACCAAATATCAATATAGCATTAAAAAACCTCAGAATAAGTACTCAATTCCTTGAAGAAGAGATAATTTCAGATAATAAGCCTCTTCAAGGGGGAAACCTCATTTTACCCCACATAAATGTTCAAGTACAAGATGATTTCAAATGAAAATGTCTCCTTGGAATATATCGGAGACTAGGAGGTATAATTACAACTAATGGAATAAAGCCAACATAAATAAAATAACATTACTAATGTAATATACCCCAATTAATGGGTAATCAGCCAATATTAGGGCTTAACATGCCCCTCCCCTTAAGACAAGTGTTTTCTGCAATGCTTGAGTAACTTTGGATGCTTCTGTATAAAATACTCATCTTCCCAAGTGGAATATTCAGCTGGTAGTTTCCTCCATTTAATGAGATGCTTTGAAATGGATCTATTCCTCAGCTGGTGAATTCTTGTGTCAGTGATGGCTTCAGGCTCCAATATGATTTTTCCTTCCTCTTCAAGTTCTAGAAATATAGTTTGAACTGGGATCTTGTTGCCTATAACATTCTTTAATAATGAAACATGGAAAACTAAGTGTACTCGTGAAGATGCAGGAAACTCCAATTCGTATGCCATAATACCAATATTTTGCAACACCTTATAAGGGCCATAGTACTTTGGTGATAATTTATTATCCTTATTGGCTTGATTGAGGGACATCTGTTTGTATGGTTTAGTCTTAAAAAAACCCAATCCCCTACTCCAAAACTTCTTTCACTACAATGTTTATCTGCTTGTTGTTTCATGCGATTTTGTGCCATGGTCAGGTTGCCCTTTAAGATTTTTATTTTAGAGAAGAAGTGATGGAAGGAAGGTTGTATCCATAGAGTGCCATAAATGGTGTCATTTTTGTTGAAGTATGAAAGGAAGTGTTATACCACCATTCTGCCAAGGGTAACCATTTGAACCATTGTGTTTGTTTATTAGAGACANACTGTCTCCATGAATGTGGTGGCAACTGTACTAGATTTGAAGGGATCAGAGAGTGCACAAAAGTGTGTGTACTTGGTCAGTCTATCAACAATCACCATGATGACACTCTTTCCTTAAAACTTCGTTAACCCTGTGATGAAATCCATGGAAATATCCTCCCAGCATTGACATGGGATGGCTAATGGTTGTAAAAGAACTGGGGTCTTAATTGTTTCCACCTTATTTTGTTGAAAAACCAAACATTCTGCCACAAACCTTTTGTTGGAAATATGGCTACAGCAGAGATGATACAGATGATCAAGGTTGTCATTGATGGCAATCGATTGTTTATGGAGAACAGAGGCAGGAACATAGAAGCTGAAACACAAACACTGCAACACAAATGCGAACTGCTGAAACACAAATGTTGAATCACAGCGATTGTTTATGGAGAACAGAGGCAGGAACATAGAAGCTGAAACACAAACGCTGCAACACAAATGCGAACTGCTGAAACACAAATGTTGAATCACAGATGCTGAAACGTAGATGCTGAAACACAAATGTTGAATCACAGATGTTGAAACGTAGATGCTGGAACACGACTGCTGGAACACGACTGCTGGAACACGACTGCTGGAACACGGATGCTGGAACACGACTGCTGGAACATGACTGCTGGAACACGACTGCTGGAACACGGATGCTGGAACACGACTGCTGGAACACAGTGTTGCATGAGGTGGCATGTGTAGAGGAGGCAGAGTAAAGAGCCAGTTCAGAAAATC
>JZKD02S0048108.1:15885-26021 GCA_000966675.3 Picea glauca
GGATGATCAAGATAGCACAGAGAAAGGCCTCAACATCTTCATCCTTTCTTGAGAGTGCATCTACCACAACATTTTGCTTCCCCTTTTTATAGACAATTTCAAAATCATAACCCAACATCTTGGTTACCCATTTTTGTTGTTCTTATGAATATAGTCTTTGTTCCAAGAAGTATTTAAGACTATCATGATCTTTTTTGACCTTGAAGTGCCTACCTATTAGGTAAGGACTCCATTTCTTCAATGCATCTTTTATTTCCATCATTTCCTTCTCATAAATGGGTTTGTGTAAGTCCTTTCCCTTGAGTGGTCAACTTTCAAAAGCTAGGGGCCTTCCTTCTTGCATTACGACAGCACCAATTCCATTTCCCGAGGCATCACATTCCACAATAAAGGTTTTTGTGAAGTCTAGAGTGGTAAAGACATGAGCTTTGCAAATCACCTCTTTAAGTTGTTCAAAATCTTTAGTTGCCTCTGGAGTCCATGAAAATGCATACTTCTTAGATAGTTCCATTAAAGGTGTTTCTATTCTTCCATAGTGCCGAACAAACTTGCGGTAGTAACCTGTCAAACCCAAAAATCCTCTACGATTATTCAATGTTTTGGGAATCGTCTAGTCCATCATGGCCTTAATCTTGTTAGGGTCTACCTTGACACCTTCATGAGATACAATATGACCCAAATACTTAACCTCCTTCACTCCAAATAAACATTTGGATGGTTTGGCNCTTGTCAACATGTCGCACATGATCCTCCCAAGACTTGCTATAGATTAGCATATCATCAAAAAATACTAACACAAATTTTCGAAGGAAGGGCTTGAAAATGGAATTCATCAACCCTCGGAATGTGGAAGGTGGATTTGTAAGGCCAAAAGGCATGACCAAAAATTCATAATGGCCTTCATGAGTTCGGAATGTTGTTTTTGGGATATCTTCTTCCTTCATTATAATATGATGATACCCTAAACATAGATCCAATTTTGTGAAACAGATCACTCCATTTAGTTCATATAACAATTCATCACTGACGGGAATGGGAAACTTATCTTTAATAGCGATCTTGTTGAGCTCTCTATAATCTGGACACATACGCCATGAGATATCTTTCTTGAATACCATTGAGCTCTCTATAATCTAGACACATACGCCATGAGATATATTTCTTGAATACCATTATCACTGGTGCGGAGTAAGAACTTTGGCTAGGTATAATAATGCTAGCCTCTAACATTTATTCAACCATGCGCTCAATTTCACTCTTCTGGGCATAAGGGTATCTGTATGGCTTGATGTTAGGAGGGACACTCCCAGGAATTAGGTGAATTTCATGATCATGATTTCGAGTGGGTGGAAGACCTTTGAGAATATCTTCAAATACTTTGGAATTCTTATCAATGATCCCTTGGAGATCATGAGAAATAGATGGCTTAGATGTTTGAACATCTAGTGAGCATAGTTGTGCAATAACGCCTTGATGCCCCTTTTTCGATAATTTGTTCATGCCATTAGAGCTTATCACCTTACCGGGTTCCCCTGTGATACCTCTTAACTCAATTTCTTTTCCTTCCAATGAAAATTTCATGAAAAGTTCTTGAAAATTAAACTCCATTGATCCTAATGATTGTAACCATTGGATTCCTAGTACAACATCAACACCACCCCTGGGTATAGAAATCATTGTAATATTCATTACATATTACCCCATAGTAAGATTGGTCTTATTACATTTTCTTGAGCAGTTGATAGTTCCTCCATATGCAATCATTGCTTGAAACTATGGCATTGGATATACAAAGAAATTGAGAGATTTAGCTAATTTATAGTGAATGAAATTATTAGTACTGCCAGAATCAATTAGGACTATTACCTTTTTCTTTTTGATGTATCCTTCGATCTTGAGGGTTTGAGGAGTGATAATTCTAGCCAATGCATTACATGATATCATGGAAGTCAACTCTTCAGACGAAATTGCTTCTACGTTTTCATCTTGAGATGGTTCTTGTTCTTGTTCTTCTTCATCTTCACAATCTATGTAGAATAATTTCTTCTCACCACACTTATGTCCCTTACTGTACTTGTTGCCACAATTAAAGCATAAACGTTTTTCTTTTCTTTCCTCCAATTGTCGAGGTGTCAACATTGTAGGTTGACGTGTTTTATAAGAATGATCATTATTCTCTCTATAGATGTTAGGATTGGGCCTTCTAGTAGCCATAGCCATATTTTTACTTTCAACATTTCTTGCCACCTTAAATGCATTCTCCAATGATTTGGGTTCCCAAAGNAAGAAGGTATTGCTCCTTGTATCCTCATAGTGTGCTATCATTTCTTCCATGAAAATTGTCCAAGTGACAAGTTATTTGTGAGAACAAAGACATCGATACCATACAAATTGATTGGGTTCTAAATATAAAGAAGCAATTCGTACCATTTGTGTAAGTGGCACATTATGTAGATCAAAGAATTGCTCCATCTGAAGTATCCATGTGATTGGGTGCTTTCCATCAAACTTCCTCACATCGATCTTAGGAACGTGGTTGGTCTTCAAGACAAAGTTGGAGTTTCTCCATTATTGATTCACCTTCCTTGTGTCCTCATCATGAATTTCTTGGGATACATTTTCACTTTCAGGTGTCCTCTCTATTAGGAAAATTTTCAATCCTTCCATGATCTCCCCTTTTAAAGCACCCATCTTAGTATTTATTACCTCAATCTTAGCTTCTGTTGAATCCATCATCTCTTGTAGTTCATATTTTCTTATTGTCTTGTTTTGTAAATCGTTTATGTCCCTACGCATTTATTCACCTTCATCAAGAGTCCAAGTAGGATTGTATGGAGGCTTATTTGGTGTAGAAGTTCCCTTTTTTGGTGGCAAGTTGGCTAAGTATCACTTCAAACCTTGATTTTGAGGTGGTTCTTCTAGACAATCTTCCTTTTATTGTATCTCCAAAATTTTGGCCCTTCTGAGTATGAAATTTTATTTTTTATAGGTCTCTGATATTTCTTATCTTCAATGCCATAGGTCTAATAAAAATTGGATGTGCCAAGTGGAATTTATGGTAACTTCCCCACAACTTGTTGAGTTTTGTCCTTTCCAGTATATCTAACTTGTATAGCATGCCGCACACAAAATAATTGATATAAAATTATTAAACTCATACACAAACTACTACAGTCTATCCTCTATCTAATGAAACTAGTCTCACTCAATTTGGATACTATAGGAAGAATTTATGATTGTTTTACCTGGAACACCATCTTGAGACTAGTTAGATACCCTATCTTCCACAGCGTGTATCTACAAATTCAAGATGAAACATAAGATGAAATTTCTACCACGGATACCTTACTAATTTCTGAGAATATCCTCCAGCGTTCAGGGTTTGAAACATTACAGAAAAAAGTTTATAGCGACAATTTTGCAATGGCTCAATTCAGGGTTATTCCAGAACCCTATCTTACAAAGGTTGTATCTCCGAAAGTATAAGGCCTGAGGAGGTGAATTTTTAACCCAACATACCTTGATCTGTATAATAAATATCTTCCAAGTTGTTCCTTCTGAATCATTGTAGAAAAAATGTTATGGAAAAATTTCCACGGTGTCTCAAATGTAGGAGAGAAACCCCAAGACCTTGAGCTCTGATACCATATGTTAAGAACCGAATATCAATATATCATAGAAAAACCTCAGAATAAGTACTCAACGCCTTGAAGAAGAAATAATTTTAGATAATAAGCCTCTTCGAGGGGGAAACCTCCTTTTACCCCACATAAATGTTCAAGTACAAGATGTTTCCAAATGAAAATGTCTCCTTGGTATATATCGAAGACTAGGAGGTATAATTACAACTAATGGAATAAATCCGACATAAATAAAATAACATTACTAATGTAATATGACCTAATTAGGGGTAATGAGCCAATACTAGGGCTTAACAAAGTAGTTGCTAGTTATGCTCCTTTGGTCCTCCTAGTTCCTCTCCATGATCTACCTGAAATTTATATGAAAAACCTGTCGAAATTCACAGGAGAGGGAAATTTAACCACGGTTGAACACATAAATGCTTTCGATCAATTTGTTTATATCCTTGGCCTTGAACACAAGGATGTTTATTCAAGACTCCTAGTTCAGAATTTTGAAGGACAGGTGAGAAATTGGTTCTAAGGACTGCTGGAAAATTCCATAGGATCATATGACGAGTTAGAAAGCACCTTTCTCAGACAATGGGGAGAGAGAAAATATAAGCTTTATTATCTAACCGAGTTTGGTTCTTTAAGAAAGAAAACTTCAGAAACAGTTCTCAAAATTACTCAAAGATTTAATAAATTATATAACAAGATTCCAACTGAGGTTTAACCATCCTAGCCTGCAGCAAAAGTAACCTATCCCGGTACTTTTGACCCCGATTTTTCTTTATTATTGAGAGAAAGAAGATCCGTCGATCTCACCAAAATGCAGGATGATGCTATGAAAATTGAGTCAAACATGATGGAATCAAGGAAGTTAAAAGAGAAATTTGAGACGGGAAATAAAGAAACTAGGCGATTCAGGAAACAAGCAGGACCCTCCAGAGTTGGAAGGTCCTCGGAAGATAAGATGGATGACATGGCTAAAATAATCAAAGAATTGTCGAATAAAATATTGAGAATGGAATTGGACTAATCAAAGAATGAGAAGTTCCCTAGAAAGGATTTCAGAAGGAATCCTAACCCTCAAATACAAAAAAGACAAATTAATAATGAAGAACAAAAGATTCAAGCCCCCTTTAAGAATGAAAATTTTATAGGAGGAGAATACATGNAAGAAGGTATTGCTCCTTGTATCCTCATAGTGTGCTATCATTTCTTCCATGAAAATTGTCCAAGTGACAAGTTATTTGTGAGAACAAAGACATCGATACCATACAAATTGATTGGTTTCTAAATATAAAGAAGCAATTCGTACCATTTGTGTAAGTGGCACATTATGTAGATCAAATAATTGCTCCATCTAAAGTATCCATGTGATTGGGTCCTTTCCATCAAACTTCCTCACATCGATCTTAGGAACGTGATTGGTCTTCAAGAAAAATTTGGAGTTTCTCCATTATTGATTCACCTTCCTTGTGTCCTCATCATGAATTTCTTGGGATACATTTTCACTTTCAGGTGTCTTCTCTATTAGGAAAATTTTCAATCCTTCCATGATCTCCCCTTTTAAAGCGCCCATCTTAGTATTTATTACCTCAATCTTAGCTTCTGTTGAATCCATCATCTCTTGTAGTACATATTTTCTTATTTTCTTGTTTTGTAAATCATTTATGTCCCTACGCATTTATTTACCTTCATCAAGAGTCCAAGTAGGATTGTATGGAGGCTTATTTGGTGTAGAAGTTCCCTTTTTTGGTGGAAAGTTGGCCAAGTATCACTTCAAACCTTGATTTTGAGGTGGTTCTTCTAGACAATCATCCTTTTATTGTATCTCCAAAATTTTGGCCCTTCTGAGTATGAAATTTTATTTTTTATAGGTCTCTGATATTTCTTATCTTCAATGCCACAGGTCTGATAAAAATTGGATGTGCCAAGTGGAATTTATGGTAACTTCCCCACAACTTGTTGATTTTTTTCCTTTCCAGTATATCTAACTTGTATAGCATGCCACACACAAAACTAGTCTCACTCAATTTGGATACTATAGGAAGAATTTATGATTGTTTTACCTGGAACACCATCTTGAGACTAGTTAGATACCCTATCTTCCACAGGGTGTATCTACAAATTCAAGATGAAACATAAGATGAAATTTCTACCACAAATACCTTACTAATTTTTGAGAATATCTTCCAGAGTTTAGGGTTTGAAACATTACAAAAAAAAAATTATAGCGACAATTTTGCAATGGCTCAATTCAGGGTTATTCCAGAACCCTATCTTACAAAGGCTGTATCTCCGAAAGTATAAGGCCTGAGGAGGTGAATTTTTAACCCAACATACCTTGATCTGTATAATAAATATCTTCCAAGTTGTTCCTTCTAAATCATTGTAGAAAAAATGTTATAGCAAAAATTCCACGGTGTCTCAGATGTAGGAGAGAAACCCCAAGACCTTGAGCTCTGATATCATATGTTAAGAACCAAATATCAATATATCATAGAAAAACCTCAGAATAAGTACTCAACGCCTTGAAGAAGAAATAATTTTAGATAATAAGCCTCTTCGAGGGGGAAACCTCCTTTTACCCCACATAAATGTTCAAGTACAAGATGTTTCCAAATGAAAATGTCTCCTTGGTATATATCGAAGACTAGGAGGTATAATTACAACTAATGGAATAAATCCGACATAAATAAAATAACATTACTAATGTAATATGACCTAATTAGGGGTAATGAGCCAATACTAGGGCTTAACAAAGTAGTTGCTAGTTATGCTCCTTTGGTCCTCCTAGTTCCTCTCCATGATCTACCTGAAATTTATATGAAAAACCTGTCGAAATTCACAGGAGAGGGAAATTTAACCACGGTTGAACACATAAATGCTTTCGATCAATTTGTTTATATCCTTGGCCTTGAACACAAGGATGTTTATTCAAGACTCCTAGTTCAGAATTTTGAAGGACAGGTGAGAAATTGGTTCTAAGGACTGCTGGAAAATTCCATAGGATCATATGACGAGTTAGAAAGCACCTTTCTCAGACAATGGGGAGAGAGAAAATATAAGCTTTATTATCTAACCGAGTTTGGTTCTTTAAGAAAGAAAACTTCAGAAACAGTTCTCAAAATTACTCAAAGATTTAATAAATTATATAACAAGATTCCAACTGAGGTTTAACCATCCTAGCCTGCAGCAAAAGTAACCTATCCCGGTACTTTTGACCCCGATTTTTCTTTATTATTGAGAGAAAGAAGATCCGTCGATCTCACCAAAATGCAGGATGATGCTATGAAAATTGAGTCAAACATGATGGAATCAAGGAAGTTAAAAGAGAAATTTGAGACGGGAAATAAAGAAACTAGGCGATTCAGGAAACAAGCAGGACCCTCCAGAGTTGGAAGGTCCTCGGAAGATAAGATGGATGACATGGCTAAAATAATCAAAGAATTGTCGAATAAAATATTGAGAATGGAATTGGACTAATCAAAGAATGAGAAGTTCCCTAGAAAGGATTTCAGAAGGAATCCTAACCCTCAAATACAAAAAAGACAAATTAATAATGAAGAACAAAAGATTCAAGCCCCCTTTAAGAATGAAAATTTTATAGGAGGAGAATACATGAAAATTTTTGAGAAGTTCAACGAAGATATCAATAATCTTGGCGAGGATTGTCAAGAAATTTATTTGAAGAGACAATATTATGAAAAATATCTAAACGCAAAAGGTTGGTCTAATAACAATGAGAGTATGAATATTACAAATTATTCTACTTATTAAGGAATCACTGATAATATAATGCCTGAGTTCCAACAAAATTATAATCTAAGGACTAGAAACAGAAATGTCACAACTGCCCTACCGAAGAAAATTTTGTCAAGAGGAGAAACAGACAAGGAAGCTCCAAAAGCTGCTGAAAAATAGAATGTTAAAACCAAGGTTGTTGACACACAGTTTACCAAGACAAAGGCAGCAGAAACATGAGTTGTTAATACAAGAATAGCGGAAATTCCCATGGTAGAAAGAAAAACAGCCGAAACAAAAGAAACACAAATTAATAAAAAAAAAAAAAGGGAAATAGAAATCCAAACTAGAGAAGCAGATATAATAGTGGGAGGTTTTAATCTAGAGAATGAGATTAATAAAATCAAGATCCTTGTACCTCTGGTCGAACTAGCAAAAAACCCTACATATAGGTAACAAATTGCCAAAATGATAAATTTTTCGGATACTGAGAGTCAGGCTGGCATTATAAATTTGGAAGATGATAAACCAAAATTAATCTTTGGCCCACACTTTGAAGGTGCCAGAGATACCACCACTCCTTTTTATATTACGCTAAATGTACATGATCATCTGCTTCATAATTGCATGTTGGATTCTGGAGATTCTCACAATGTGATGCCCAAAGGAATTATGGATAGACCGGGTCTCAAAATTACTCAACCATATGGAGATATGTACTCTTTCGATTCGAGAAAAGTCAAATGTGTGGGTATGATTAAATATTTAGTGGTTAATCTTGCACAGATTCCTGTAAAAAGTGTTCTGATGGATGTGGTTGTTGTTGATATACCTCCAAAGTATGACATGTTGTTATCCAGGTCTTAGGGCTCAAAACTTGGAGGATCCCTTCAACTCGATATGAAATACGATACAATCCCAGTTTTCGGCAGACAGTTCACCGACTTGTATAAAGAAACAAGGCTAGCATTTAGAGTAAGTGATCTGTTGAGTCCAAATAAATACCATGTTTATATCACAGATCAAGATTTAGGAAACTGTATTTTATCAATAAATGATGACTTAGAGGATTGTACAGAAGAGGATTGTATAGAAAAGGATTGTACAGAAAAAGAAAAAACAGAGAAACCAAATAGAGATGTATATGGTACTGGAGTTTGGAAAATGTATTTCGATGATGCCTCATCTTGTGAAGGAGTAGGAGCTGGAGTGTTGTTCGTAGCTCCTAATGACGAGTTAGTTATCCATTTCTCTTACAGTTTACAGTGGGATATTGATTACACAAATAATGTATGTGAATATGAAGCCCTATTTTTAGGATTAGAAGCTGTCAGGAAGTTGAAAATTAAAAAATTGGAAGTCTATGGTGATACAAAATTAATTATAAAACAGATAAATCATCAGTTCCAGGCTAAACAACCAAGGTTAAAGTCTTACAAAAATTGTTCCTGGGACCTGATTGAAATTGTTTTCTCATCGGTTAATATTCACTACATTCTGTTAAGCCCTAATATTGGCTCAGTACCCCTTAATTGGGGCATATTATATTAGTAATTTTATTTTATTTATGTCGGACTTAGGCCATTAGTTGTAATTATACCTCCTAGTCTCCTATATATACCAAGGAGACATTTTCATTTTGAATCATCTTGTACTTGAACATTTTAAGAGGGGTAAAAGGAGGTTGCCCTCTTGAAGAGGCTTATTATCTGAAATTATCTCTTTTTCAAGGTGTTGAGTACTTTTTATGAAGTTTTTCTATGCCATATTGATATTTGGTTCTTAACATATGGTATTAGAGCTCAAGGTCTCGGGGTTTCGCTGCTACATCTGAGACACCTTGGAATTTTCTCTATAACTTTTTTTTACAACGTTTCAGAAGGAACGAATTGGAATATATTTAGTATATGGATCAAGGTACGTTGGGTTCAAAATCTCCCAAGGCCTTATACTTTCGTAGATACATCCTGTACAAGATAGGGTTTTGGAATCATCCTGAAATGAGTCATTGCGGAATTTTCGCTATAAAAAAATTTCTGTAACTTTTCATACCCTGAACTCCAGAGGCTATTTATAGAAATTAGTAAGGTATCTATGGTAAACATTTTAGCTTTTGGTTCATCATAAATTTGTAGATACACCCTATGTAAGATAGGGTATCTGACTAGTCCTATTGACTAGTCTCAAGAAGGTGTTCCAAGTAAAACAATCATAACTTCTTCCTAGAGTATCCAAATTGAGTGGGACTAGTTTCATTGGATCATGAACAGTCTATAGTATTTCTGGTGTGAGTTTTAGAATTTTATATCAAATATTTTGTGTGGGGCATGCTATACAAGTGAGATCTCCTGGAAAGGCCAAAAATCGGCAAGTTGTGGGGAATTTACCATAAATTCCACTTGGCACATCCAATTTTGATTAGACCTATGGCATTACAGAGAAGAAATATCAAAGAACTACATAAAATAAATTTTGATACCCAGAAGGGCTGAAACTTGGGAGATACAACAGAAAAAATATTGTCTAGTAGAACCACCTCAAAATCAAGGTTCAAAAGTGATACTTGGCCAACATGCCACCAAAAAGGGGAACTTCTACACCAAATAAGCCTCCAGAAAATCTTACTTGGACTCTTGATGAAGGTGAAAAAATGTGTAGGGACATAAATGAACTACAAAAGAATATGGATTCAATGGAATCTATGTTGGATACTAAGATGGATGGTTTAAAAGGGGAGATCATGGAAGTATTGAAAAATTTCGT
>JZKD02S0048119.1:0-10342 GCA_000966675.3 Picea glauca
TTGAACTATTGTGATATATATATATATATTATATATATATATAAAGTATTATTAAGTATTATTGCATAAAATTTGTATTTATTAAATGCATTAATAAATACATTACTAAGGTAGTAATACATTGACCTTAATTAATGTATTTTGTAATACATTATTAAAGTAGTAATGTATTGATAAAGTATTAATATATAAATATAATGTAATAATCTCAATCCTAACTATTAATACATTATTAATATATTTGATTTATTATTATTATTATTATTAAACATTAATATATTATTTATTAAATATATTAATACATTAATAAGTTATAAAAAATATTATTAATTAGAAGTAATGTAGAAATAATTAATATAATTATTATAAACTAAAAAATTAATGAAATAATAAATTTATATTAATTATTAGTAATCATAAATATTTTAATTTTAATAATAAATATATATGACAATTATAAATTAATAAAAAATAATAAACATTCAAATACATTCAAATTTGAAAAGGGAAAAATATCACTAACTTATTATAATAACTGATATAATATCTCACTTGCCATCGTGCACATTTGCATGAGATATTAACTATCCATTTTTAATTTTTTGCAAGTTTGTTTGCCATTGTGGGAGCCCCTCCATTGCCCTCTCCCGATATCTCCTTTGAAATGCACCCTAGGATTAGTCATTGCAATTATAAATGATTATTTTGTCTGCCATTATTGTATTTACTATTTCCAAATAATCAAATAATTTGATAACATTTTTCATTTAAAAAATTCAGGCCACAATGTGATATTGAATCTAAAATAAAAGGATATTGAATCTGAAACAAAAGGGTGATTGAACAACCCATATAAAATGAAAACACAAATCAATTCATTACGAATCAATAACTACTTCAAATGAAAACACAAATCAATTCATTACGAACAAAATTACACAAATGAATTCATCACCCTGAAACTTTGATTTCTTCACTCGAAACTCTTCTCATTAATTCATCAAAAGAATTAAATACATCAACTCAGGTCATTGTTTTCTCATTGATGTATTTAATTCATCAAAAGAATTAAATACATCAACTCAGGTCATTGTTTTCTCATTAAACAAATTCAGGTTGTCCACTAGATAGAGGGAATATAGATTGTTCCCTCAGATCGAATAGATAATCACTAGATAATACATTATGTAAGTATTAATGAGAATAATAGAAATTGTGTTACCATAAAAGATTACGATGGTGGTGAGAAGAATATAACAACTGCAATAAGGAAGATGGAATTCTATAACTCTAATTCACAGGATGTCCAGCCTGCATGTCTAACCTATCATAGGAATGCATTAGAACTAAATCAAGATTTTATAATGAAAATGAAAGACAAAATTCAATGTTGAGTTCGATGAGAAATTCCAGTGGGGCAAGTAGCCAGCCATTAAATTATAAATTACTGTTTGCATTGTGAATATGAAAAGTTCTGATAAATTATAGTTTCACTATAAATTCAACCATAAATTACATTTTCATTATGAAAGTAATGAAAATGTAATTCTGTGATAAACAGTTTCATTGCGATAAATTATGTCCTAAACAATTTCTTAGGAAAATGGAATGAAGGAAATATCCATTGATGCAAGAGCATCCCTCACAACAAGCAAAACCAACGGGGAAGCAGAAGCCAGTTGGAAGACGTCCAGCGCAAGTTTCTAAATTTTTAAATTTTCCCTTGAAGTTGATGCGCTGAACATAAATGAGATCAATTAATTTAGGCACCTTGGTTAAAATGTAATCAGACCTCGAGCCATACGCTCTCATCTGAGATAGACAGAGGCATTTATAGTAGTAGTTGCAGGTAGATAGAATTGAATTCTTAGATTAGACAGTTCTAGAAGAAAGGGGGAAAACGGGATATAGACACCCTCATTGTATATTGTAAGATAGTTCAGAACAGGAGAAAGGAGGGTCAAGAGCATAGGAGAACAACAGAGAGTTGTAGAAACCCACCCATGTATAGATCTTAAATTAATAGAAGAAGTTGACATAGATTCATGGTTGTTGTGTTATTCTCTGTGTATGTGTGTTGAATTCTCTACTTATGAGAACTACTTCCTGTTATGCATTTGTTATTATACTGTGTGTATGATTTCATGTGTCGAGACTGAAATTTGAGAGGAAGTGAAATGAGTTTCAATTGTTTCTCTACTTGAGAAAGGATTCCTGGAAGGAGTCCAGTTGAAGTCATCCGCAAGGAGTGCGTTGACAGAAGGCTCAGAGAGTGAACTCTTGTTCTCATACCACCAGGAGTGAGATTGGGTTATACAAGCCGTGCAAGGAGGACACATGCTAAGGAGAGTCTCGGTTGTGAAACTGAGCAGAAGTGTTGAAGGACTGCTGCTACGGGTATACGCAGAGTCAAAGGAAGCTCGAATAGTTGAAGTGTTTGTAGGCTTGCCGCAAGGAGTGAATGCAAGGAACCTCATTGAGGTTTAAGTAATTCGGCAAAGCTCAGGAAGGATAGGCCTTTGAGTCGCTGAAGATCAGCGTAGACAAGTGTGATTTGAAGTCGGGGAGAAACGTCACAAGTTGGCAAAGCGACGAAGGAATCTCGTGGAGAGATACCCTTTTTCATTTCATGGATTAACCAAGGAAGAATGGATGGTCAAAATATTCTGAAGAGACTTCACGAAGTTCTGAGGACCGTCAGATCTTGCAGAGGTTCAAGGAGGTTATGGCGAGAAGATTCTGAAGGGAGTTGAAGCCCCGAAAGTTGTGTAGCAAGAGCAGCGATATCGCGAGACGCAATATCCTTACAAGATCAGAGTCGTTCATTGAGGAAGACGCGTGTCAGGATATTCTCATCTCGGAGACTCAGGTATTGGAGGACCGAAAGGGAAACCCTTTAGCTTTGCGAGTGGCGAAAGGATCGTAGCCTTCCATCTGAGAGGACAGGTGGTAGAGATCAGAGATCTCACGAACTCGGGAGCTCGCAGGGTAAAGTCCCAAGTATTGGGTGTTCAAAGTTGTGAGGCGCGAGGACGCGAGGCGACGAAGTGGAGAGAGAATCGTAGCCATTCATCTGAGGACAGGTGGCGAGAGATCGAGAGATCTTGTGAACTTGAGAGTTCGCAGGTTGAGAGTCCAAGCATTGGGTACTCCAAGTCCCGAGGTGGTGAGGTGGTGAGAGAAGGACAGTCGTTCGACCTGGATCACACGTGGACTGTTAGATCTGCGTGAGGGATCGTGTTTCGGGACCTCGAAAGAAAAGGTCTGAGAATTTTTCCATGGGGATCATGAGGTTGCGAGATAGCGATATCCTGACAGCTAGAAAGCAGTGTGGACCATAGAGGAGCACGAGTGGAATACATGTGGCACAAAGGATTCACGAGTCGCGAAATGCTGAGGAGTCGAGATTCGTGTGGATGCGTGGCAGAGCATAAGGTAGGACCGTACAGCCTAAGGGTGGACATGTGCTTCCTGGGGACAGGAGTCAATACTCCGTTGAATTCTTTCATCTCGGAGACTCGCGGACTAGGAGGGTGAAAACTCGACGGTTCAACCGTCGAGGTTGCGAGGTCGTGAGATTAGGAAGTTGCGAAGTTGTGAGAGGCGCTAACAGTTAATCCTTGCCCACGGTTGCATGTGGAAGGATCTATACCCATATTGCCAAATCGGGTATCGCAAGATTTGAAAGGAAAGTTTGGTCACGAACTCGCGAGATAGCAAGATTTTGTTGATCTCCTGGTAATAAAGGGGAGATCTCGGGAAAGAGTGTTCTGGGTGCAGATTTCCTGACAGGGAAATAGAAGAACCATCGAGTTCTTCGGGCTGAGAAGAAGAAGGTCCTATGAAAGCGGACGTGCCTGGGTGGCGTGTTTGCGTCAGAGTGGTATCAGAGTGTAGAAAAGTTTCCTTGCTTTCTGTAGCAGAGGAAAAGGAGAATTCACCATGATGCCAAGGAGAAGAGGTAGACAATCACCCGATCTAGAGGAGGAGAGGAAAATGTCTAGAGAGAGAGGTAGGAAAGTTGATGCAGGAGCATCCGAATTTCATCGTGCGAGCCAGTGCGTGGAGGAAAAGGAACAACTGGAAAGCGCCAGCATCCAAAGTTTTGAACCATTGTAATATATGGCTGCGCCAAGCATTAATGTTTGATGTGATGAAGTGCACTTTTAGATTGTAACGGACCTTGAGCGGATAAGCTCTCGTCCTTAGGTAGTTGAGGCATTTACTTAGATTTAGTGCAGGTAGATAGAATAATTAAATATAGATTAGACAGTCACCGTTTGAGAGGGAAAACGGAGTATAGACACCCTCCCTTGTATCATTGTAACATACGCATTCATTCATACAGGAGAAAGAGAGAGCAGAGCAGAGAGTTTGTGAAGAAACCTCCATGTACAATTATTGAATTAATAGGAAGAGCCCTGATTCAATTCCATGGACGCGTTTGATCTCTGTGTGTTTTTGATATTATGCTTGTGCATGTTTGCTTCCTTCTATGCTTATTTGTTATATGCTGCTTATGTGATTGCATATCAGGTTCGAAACCAAAGAGAGTGAAGGAATGGGTTTCCATTGTTTCTCTGTTTAGGCCGGGAGATTCCTGCATCGAGGCAGTTGAATACCTCCGCCTAGAGCGCGTCGAGGAGGCTAAACAGTTGAACCTTTGTTCTCACTTCGTTCAGAGTGAAGTTGGGTTATTCAAGCCGTGCAGGTGAGTGCAGGTCGAGGGTGAACCTCAGTGGTAAGCCTGGGAAGAGGAAAGGGCGAACTGTTGCAAGAGTGAATGCACGGGAGCCGAAAGACTTCATAACTAAGGAAGTGATTGAAGATCGTGCATAGGGTGCAGGTTCGAGAATTCCTTGAAGGAGTTCGAGCTAGTGAAAGCTCAGGAGGGATAGCTCCTTTCGTCCGCTGGAGAATTCGACCCAGTTGAAGTCGCACAGGATAAAGGTGACGGAGTAGAGATCTTTTCGTAGAGGAAGAGAATCGACGACTTGAATTCGTCCTGGAGAATCGCGAAGCCCCGTGGATCGTTGAATCTGGGAGAAGGAGCGAGGAGGTTAACCCTCAGGCAGTGAAAGAACCCTTGGCCATCATTTATCGGAGAATCGGGGTTGGCGAGTGCAAGAATTACGTGCACGACGAAATCGCGAAGTGCAATTTCCCGACTCGATTGGGGCCATCGATTCTTGGAGGGACAGGTGGCACAGATCCGGAAGCATCGAGGTTTCGGCATTCAGGGTTTCCAGCAGCAGGAGACTTGGAGTCGCGGACCCGCGAGCCGCGAAGTCCCGACGTGACGTGGCAGTGTGGGACCCGGAAGTCAGGGGGAGACACGTGGAAGCATATCGGAACATCGGTGCTCGGGGTGTTCGAAGGGTAAGTATCTCACTACCCTTCATCCACCGAGTTCCCGATAGGAAAATCCCCGAGACCGAGAGCATTGACTATTGACCATTCGGAGTTCGGGTCTCGGAGGTTGGAGCTGTTAGTGCATTGTACCCGCATGTATCGCGAACCCCCGAGCCGCGATATCCCGATTTCCGAAGGGGTTGCTGTGGGTGACTCGGGACTCCCTAAGGAGTCGAAGAGTGTTGACTCTTCGGGCCCATGAGAAACAGAAGGTCCTGTTGGAGCGACCGCCTGCTGGGTGAGAGAGGGGTTGCGTCAGAGTGGTATCAGAGCGGGAGTTGGAATTCCCTTGTTCAGTTAACAGAGGGAAGATACACAATGCCGCCCAGAAGAGAGAGACAGTCACCTGATCGTGAAGACAGGGATGTGCGAAGAAGGGGTAGGCACGTAGGAAATCCAGTAGGTAATGCTGAGATGGAATGTCAGATTCGAGATCTCAGGGCGAGACTCGAGGATATGGAGACTACCCAAAGGCGTGGAGCCGACGCAGAGGAGTTCAGCGATCCTGAGATTGAGGAGGAAGCTGGACATGATGAAGGGGAAGTCTCAGTAGAGGATGTTGCAACCGAAAGGCTGATCAAAGCCATTTCGAGGATGAGCTCGAAGACGAAGATGGACATCCCGACTTATGAGGGAAGTCTAAATGCGGAAGACTTGCTGGATTGGATCCGAGCATTGGATACCTACTTCGATTATGAAGACATCGAAGAGGATAAGAAAATAAGACATGCTATCACCAAGCTGAAGGGGCATGCAGCCTTATGGTGGGACGAGCTGCAGGCAGACAGACGTTCCAAGGGAAAACAGAAGATAAAAAGCTGGGATCGGATGATCGCCAAGTTGAAGGCGAAGTTTATTCCGAGAGATTACCAGATCACGCTGTTCAGGCGCATGCAGAACCTGAGACAGAAGTTAATGACGGTGAAGGAATACACCGAGGAATTCTATAGGCTCAACATTCGAGCTGGTCATCGGGAGAGTGATGACGAAAAGGTGGCGAGATACCTGAATGGCCTCAGGTATGATATTCAGGATGAATTGAGCATGCTGACTATACGCACTGTTGAGGATGCGTATCAGATGGCTCTGAAGGCCGAAGAAAAGATGAGCCGCAAGCAAGGTCAGCGAGGCCGAGGCAGAAGCCAGCCTAGAGGTAAAGCTGTTGTTCCAGAGAGAACACAGAAACCCAAGGAGGAGTGGAAGAGGCCTCAGGGTAGAGCTGAGAGAGGTGGAACCTCACAGCAGAGACAGCAAATTGCTGAGCCGAGGAGGTAGCAAGAGGATTAGCAGGGTGGATACGCTGACGCAAATACCTTTCCTCGTACCCGAGGTAGAGGAAGAGGCAGAGGCAGAGGAGGAGTTATCACATGTTTTACGTGTGGTAAAGATGGACACAAAGCCGTTGACTATCCAGAGAGGAAAATGGACGGAGGAAAAGCTCACGTCGCTGAGGCGCAGAGGCATGACGTGGACAACGAAGATGCAACCAGCGGGAGGTCGCTGGGGATGCATAAGATCCTTTTGGCACCTAAAAAGGAGGTGGATAGCTCAGTGCAGTGGAGCAGACTGTTCAGGACGGCTTGCGCAGCCAAGGACAGAAAATGCAAAGTCATCATTGACAGCAGGAGCACCGATAATCTCGTTTCAACTGAGATGGTGGAGAAATTGGAGCTGCCAACGACTAAGCACCCGAGTCCATATAAAGTCTCGTGGTTACAGAAGGGACACCGGGTAAGTGTCACAAACCAATGTTTAGTCAAATTTAGAATTGGGAATTACCATGATGAGATCCTATGCGATGTTATTCCCATGGACGTGTGCCACATACTGTTGGGTAGACCATGGCAGTATGATAGGAATGTTGTTCATGATGGGAGGATGAACACATACACCTTGGAGAAGGATGGAAGATATCATAAACTGCTACCGATAAAAGATAAGGAAGTGAAACCAGAGGTTAGCAGCACGATACTTCTTATGAGTGGGAAGGAGCTTCTCATAGAGTTGGAGAAGAATGAGGATCCACAGTTCCTTGTTGTCAGGAAACCGAGAATTGTTCTGACAAGCACAAGGGTGGACGACTTGCCAGAGGAGATTCAGAAACTGCTGGGAGAGTTTGCTGATATCATCGTGGATGAACTGCCGCGTTCATTGCCACCGATGAGGAGTGTGAGTCATCACATTGACCTCATACCCGGAGCAAGTTTGCCAAATAACGCAGCGTATAGATTGACGCCTCAGGAGAACGAGGAAGTCAAAAGACAGGTTCAGGATCTGCAGGATAAAGGACTGGTGAGGGAGATTCTTAGTCCATGTGTCGTTCCCACGGTACTGAGCCCAAAGAAGGATGGAGGCTGGAGGATGTGTACAGACTCCAGGGCCATAAACAAGATCACCATCAGGTACAGGTTCCCATTGCCAAGAATGGACGACTTGATGGATTGCCTGAGTGGGGAAAATTATTTCTCCAAGATAGATCTCAAGAGCGGATACCATCAAATCCGAATGAGAGAGGGAGATGAATGGAAGACAGCGTTCAAGACAAACGAGGGTTTGTATGAATGGTTGGTCATGCCGTTTGGCTTGACAAATGCACCCAGCACATTTATGAGGCTGATGAATGAAGTCCTGCGGGATTTCATTGGCAAGTTTGTAGTGGTGTATCTGGATGATATACTGATTTTCAGTAAGACCAGGGAAGAGCACTTGAGGCATTTGGCCATGGTGATGAGAAGATTACAGCAGGAGAAGCTGCTGGTAAATTTGAAGAAATGCTCGTTCATGCAGACAGAACTCATACACCTGGGTTTTGTAATTTCGGCGAATGAGTTAAAGATGGATCCTGAGAAGGTGAACGTGATCAGGAAGTGGCCATCGCCGAGAAATGTTTTTGAGGTAAGGAGCTTCCATGGTTTAGCAAGCTTCTACAGGAAATTCATATGGAATTTCAGCGGAATCAGCGCAGCGATGATGGACACTGTGAAAAAATGGCATAAGATTTTTCAGTGGACAGTCGAGGCTTAGAAAAGCTTCAATCTGTTGAAGCGGAAGATAACTAAGCAGCCAATTCTGGTGCTGCCGGATTTTCAGAAAACCTTCCAGGTGAAATGTGATGCCAGTGGATATGCTGTTGGAGGAGTGCTGAGTCAAGATGACAGACCTGTGGCATACTACAGCGAGAAGCTGGATGAGGTGAAGATAAAGTACTCCACGTACGATAAAGAGTTCTATGCCATTATCTAGGCATTGAAAAAATGGAGGCACTATCTTATACCCAAAGAATTTGTGTTGTACAGTGATAATCACGCATTGCAATTTGTGAGCCAGCAGGAGAAGCTGAATCAGAAGCATGCTAAGTGGGTAGAGTATATGCAGAATTTCACGTTCGTGATCAAGCATATTTCAGGGACTGCGAACAAGGTAGCTGATGCCTTGAGCAGGAAGTGCTTGTTGCTGCAGGAGTTCAGGGTCAAGACCTTAGGTTTTGAAAATTTAAAGGACATGTATGCAGGTGATGCTGATTTTGGAGAAGCTTACGAAGCCGCTGAGAACCCGGTTCTCAGAGACAGGAGCCCATGGATAGATTTCTTGATATAGGATGGGTTTCTTTTTAAAGGCAATCAACTGTGCATTCCAGATTGCTCCATGAGAGAGAATTTGGTAAAGGAGAAGCATAGCGGGGGCTTAGCAGGTCATTTTGGACATGACAAAACATACGCCAAGATGAGCGAGTCATATTTTTGGTCGGGCATGCATGCAGATGTGAAGAGGTTCATTGACAGGTGCAGGATATGTCAACACGCGAAGGGTCGACGACAGAATGCTGGGTTATATCAGCCACTGCCCATACCTGAGAGGCCTTGGGAGGCGATCAGTATGGATTTTGTGTTGGGCTTGCCGAGAACACAGAGAGGTGTGGATTCCATCTTTGTGGTGCTGGACAGATTCTCGAAGATGGCACATTTCCTTCCGTGTCATAAGACCAGCGATGCCACACACATCGCCAACTTGTTTTTCAAAGAGATCGTGCGATTGCATGGATTTCCCAGAAGCATCGTCTCAGACAGGGATACAAAGTTCATAGGTCATTTTTGGAGGACGCTATGGAAGAAGCTGGGCACGGACTTAGCTTTTAGTTCTGCTTACCATCCGCAGACAGATGGGCAGACCAAAGTAGTCAACAGAAGTTTGGGGGATCTGTTGAGGGGCCTTGTGACAGAGCATCACGGCAGTTGGGATCAGATCCTACCACAGGAAGAATTTGCGTACAACGATTCGGTGAATCGAAGTACAGGGAAGAGCCCATTTCAGATTCTGTATGGGATATAGCCGAGAGGAGTGTCTGAACTCAGGGAGCCAGAACAAGCTGAAACTAGCAGCGCGAGGGCTGAAGAATTCGCTGAGGCAATACAAGAACTTCACGCAGAGGTGAAGCAGCGGCTGCAGAAATCCAATCAAGAATACAAGCGCAGAGCCGATCAGAGGAAGAGACAAATTCAGTTTGAAGTTGGAGACATGGTTCTGGCACACCTAAGAAAAGAAAGGTTCCCAAGAGGAACATACAACAAGCTCAAGATGAAGAAAATTGGACCGTGCAAAGTCCTGAAGAAATTCGGAGAGAATGCATATGAGCTTGAGTTGCCAGAGGGCATTGGAATATCTCCGATCTTCAACATATCGGATTTATACCCGTATAAAACTGATGGAGCAGACGCTGGAACTGATGAACCAGTAGTCCAGTGGCAGAAGCAGTTACGAGTTGCACAGAAGCCGCAGATGGAGTTTATACTGAGGAAGAGAGCAGGTAAAAAGACCAGGAGGAAGCAATATTTTGAATATCTGGTCAAATGGAAGAACCACCCAGTGGAGGATGCCAGCTGGGAGACAGAGGCAATTATACAAAAACATGGGCAGACTGTACAGGAGCTCA
>JZKD02S0048163.1:0-26019 GCA_000966675.3 Picea glauca
CTATAAAAATTTAGAAATAAATTTTTGGACCTCTTCCTATCACCTAAAATTTGACAAAATGATAGTGCTATTTTAGGAGATAACACCGAGAAGGAATAAAAACATAATGTTTTTCCTAAAATTTTAGAAAACACACACACTTATCTGTTGAATGTTGCAAACTAAACAACTAGCTGAGAGAGTTATTTCCCCCCAATTGTAGGTAGTCCGTTGTGGACACCACCCCCTAGCTGGGCTATGATACCACCAGGTTGAAGTAGGAAAACAAGCTCCAAGTTTCAAAATTAATAGGACCAACCCAAGTGATTTTTACTGTTGATCTTCTTGAAGATAAATCATCTCTTAGACACCCACATTACCTTCCCCACACAACACAAGGATTACCTCCTTCTATTCTACACAATACCTTAGAAAATTTTCCCTATAGTTCTATTCATCATGTGCATAGAAAGGACCAGGTTGACATCTCAAGCTTAATGCATAATTCCATTAGTTTCTTGAAACTTTTTATAGATATAATAGATTCCTTTCATGGTTGGCTTTTTCTATCACATAATTGTGTCTCTTTTTCTATTGTCTAATACTATAAAACTCTCCTCCCTCCTTTTTCCAATAGCCTCCTTCTTCCCATTTGAATTTCCCATCCATGAATGATGGAAAGAGAATTCCAATTCAACTTCTTTCTTAGTTCCAAGAATGTAGGGGAGACACCTTGATATTTTTTAGGAAGTGATGGCTTAGATTGAAGAATGTGTTTCCTCCACTCCTCTTAACCTCTTTTAAATTTTCAAATCATATTTTGAAATGGGTGAAGGTATATTTTTTAGGCATAAACCCCCCTTAGACCCCGTGACCTTTCTCCTATTGTGGTATCGTATCCCCTTTAGGTGCTCTTTGTTTGTCGGCATTGGTCATTTTTTATTAAATCTAGAAACAAAATACTTACAATATTCAAGAGGGTCAAAATGGGATGTTACACCCCCCCCCTGGAATAACACCGTCCTCATTGTTCTATTACTCGAACAATGTTTATGTCATCATTATTCAGCTATACCTGCAATGTTATTATCTTCCTTGTCTTGGTACATCTCTAATATTTTAGCATTTTAGAATATCCCTACAACATTCATGAAACCAAACATACATTTCATAGGTAAATATACATTTCATAGGCTTTTCTATGCACTAAATCTTTCATCGATATGAATCCAATCTATGAATTTTATTTCACATATGGAATGTAAATAATTCAAGATAAAGTATTCAATCCAGTACAATACTTATTTGTATGAACATATATCTTCTCCATATGGTTTCCATGGATAGAACCCATCTCATTGTTTTCTCAAATTCACCCAATGCACTCATGATCCCARCTAGCATGTAACATGAATCTTTAAAGTCTCATCTTCCTTGTACTCACTCACCCTCTAGGAATATGCATCCCCTTCTCTATTACATAGTCCCTCAGGCGATCCATCATTTTCCAAGACTTTCTCCCATAAGAAAAGTACAACTAATAATATATTCTTATAGCCAAGGCACCCCTTTGGCTTTCTCTAACATAGAATATCACATATCAATGAAAATCAAGGCATATCTGTAATACCCTAGTTTTGATTCCCCAGATTAATAATGTATTTTCTTTTTTTGATGAAAGTTTGGAGTTCTTGAACAATTGAAAGGGGATGGAGTTCCTAGGAAATGTAATACTATGAACATTGTTAATAATAAAATACATATCTAGTTGCGAGACAAACAAGGAATATATATATATGTGTGTGTGTGTGTGTGTGTGGGGCAAACTAAACTACTAGATGAGAAAGTGATTTCCACCCAATTGTAGGTAGTCTGTTGTGGACACCACCCCCTAGCTAGGCTATGATACCACTAGGGTGAATTATGAAAATAAACTCCGAACTTCAAAATAAACAAGACCAAACCAAGTGATTTTTACTGTTTATATTATTGAAGATAGAGAATATCTTAGGAACCCACATTACTCTCCCCACACAACACAAGGAATACCTCCTTCTTTTCTACACAATACCTTAGAAAATCCTCCCTATATTTCTACTCAACATGTGCATAGAAAGGACCAAGTTGGTATCTCAAGATTAATGCATAATCACCTTAGTTTCTTGGAACTTTTTCTAGATCTAATAGCTTCCTTTCATGGTTGGTTTGTTCTATCATAGACTTACCTCTCTTTTTCTATTATATAATACTCTAAAACTCTCCACCCTTCTTTTTCCAACAACCTCCTCCTTCCCATACGAATTTCCCATCCATGCATGATAGAAAGAAAATTACAATTCAACTAATTTCTTAGTTCCAAGAATGTAGGGTATTGGCCATGGAGCCTGATTATCTTCCTGATTCGTAGGTCTTTGTTTTCAGCTGTTTTTATACCCCATGAATACTGTACACCCTGAAATAATATACACCCCTCCATGCAGGGGGGTTGCAGGGGGGGATTCCCCACCCCTGCAAGGTCCAGGTGCAAGTGGGCCCCTGAAGGAAAATTTTCCTTGTAAATGTATATTGTAATTTCATAGTAAATCTGGACCATTCATTATAGGGTCACAGATCTGATGGTAGAATTTATGTTATGGTTTTTTTCCCTAGAAGGAAACCCTATTTTATGAGGGAAATTTATTGCGGCTATGCATCATTGTGAATATTGTATTCTGAGAGTGGAGACTGTGAGAGAAAGAAGAGGAAGTTACAACAGGTGTGTTGTAGAATGTATCCCTTCATTTTGCTGGATAATAAAAAGGAAGGACCTGAAAATTTCTCCGGTGGATGTAGCCCACACTGGGTGAACCACATATATCTGTGTCTCTATTGTATTGTGTATCTTCTGTGTTTTATTTCTTCATTTGTCTTATTTTTATTTCTCTGTGATCCTATTTTTATAACATAGGGGAGACACCTTGCTAGTTTTTAGGAAGTGATGGCTTAGATTGAAGAATTTTTTTCCTCCACTCCTCTTAAACTACTTTAATGAAACTCATATTTTGAAATGGGTGAAGTTTCAAGGTAACATAAGGTAGATGTTTAAGGAATAAACCCCCTTTATACCCCCTCATGTTTCACCTATTGTGGTATCATATCCCCTTTACGTGTTCTTTCTCTGTCGGCCTTGGTCATTTTTTATTAACTATAGAAATAAAATACTTGCAATATTCAAGAGGGTCAAAATCAGATGTTACCCCCCCCTCCCAGAATAACACCATCCTCGGTGTTCTGTTACTTGAACAATGTTTATGTCATAATTATTTAGCTATACCTACAATGTTATTATCTTCTTTGTCTTGATATGTCTCCAATCTTTTAGCATTTTATCATATCCCTACAATAGTCATGAAAGTAAACATAGATTTCATAGGCTTTTCTATGCACTAAATCTTTCATCCATATGAATCCAATCTATGAATTTCATTTCACATATTAAATGTAAATAATTCAAGATAAAGTATTCAATCCAGTACAATAATTATTTGTATAAATATGTATATGCTCCATATGGTTTCCATGGATAGAACCCAACTCGTTGTTTTCTCAAATTCACCCAATGCACTCATGATCCTAGCTAGCATGTAGCATGAATATTTCAAGTATCCTCTTCCTTGTAGTCACTCACCCTCTAGGAACATGCATCCCCTTCTCTGTTACATAGTCCCTCGGGAGATCCATCACTTTCCAAGGCTTCCTCACATAGGAAAAGTATAGAGAATTACATATTCTTATAGCCAAGGCATCCCTTTGGATTTCTCTAGCATATAATATAACATATCAATGACAATCAAGGAATACCTATAATACCTTGGCTTTGAGTCCCTGAATTAATAATGTATTTTATTTATTTGATAAAATTTTGGAGTGCTTGAACAATTGAAAGGGGTCAAATTTCCTAGGAAATGTAATACTTTGAACATTGTTAATAATAAAATACATCACTAGCTACGTGACAAACAAGGAAAAGAGTTATAGGGGGCTATGATTCCATGAGAAGAGGGGGGGGTGAGGGGGTAAGCCTTTATATTTTTAATTATTTTGTTTACCCACCTTTGAATTTTTATAGAAAAGACGGGGTTACATGGGATTTTTGAGGGAAGGTCATGCTATGCATTGGATGATTTAAACCTTGTTATCGATTTTTTGGGGGGTTGGCCATTCATTGCTACTCATTTATTTTTGGAGATTTTCCTCTCTTATTCATTCTTCTTTCTCATTCTTGGTATAGCATGGGGCATGAAAAATGAATTGTTGGGGGTAGTGAGCCACGGTTGGTTGGGTGTATGAACTACTAGTGTATTCTAGCAAGGAATGGATGCTTGTGTGCATGTGATTGTTGATAGTTGTGATAGGACACTCCATAATTGAGAATCCTTGGAGTTTCCAGTTTTGAGATGTCCTAACCAGTAGCACTAAGATCCCTAGAAAGAGGTGGAACAACCTAAGGGAATGAACTACAAAGAATGGGTTTCATCTCTTTGGTTGTGCAGGATGAATGGGAAAGAGATATGGAAAATAGGGATTGTTGTGTGATTGAGAAACCCGTGATATCTTGATTGATGGATGGTTAGGGAAACAAAGTGTCAAACTGAGACTTGTGTATTCATAGCCTCAAATTGAGGGTGGCATGTTGTAGAGATTTTATGTGCAACTAAGCCTAAGGTTGGGTGGAACGTATGAAATTTGTAGCCAATTGGTATAATCAAATTTTAAAGATAAGTTCTTTGTCATTTGTTTCTCTGCTTGCATATTTATTTCCACTATGTATTTGATATTATCTCTTTGATGTGTTTATGGTATGCTTGTTTGTTGGTATTGTTGTGCATGACATGTTAAGAATTATTTTATGGATATGCATGGTTCTTGATTACTGCATTTTCATTTATTACATTTCTTGAATTAAAATAATGGAATAGTAATTTTAAATTAGTCCAAGAAGTGAATTTTAGAAGTACCCTGGAAATGGGTATGTTTTAGATTTGCAATTGAGAAAATTATCAATTCTTTTGGTAACAAGGTATGTTATAGATTGGTATCAAAGTGAGGTTTATATAAATAGGGACTTATAGGATGAATACAAGTGGAAATATTGTCTTCAATGTAGAGGCCGAGTTGATAAGTTCTTGGGTGATCGAACCATTTCTTCGAAATTAGAGAAATTTTGTGAAAATTGGAAAAATTATAAAATTTATATTTCTCTTATCGTACAATGACATGGAAGTAGCTACACGTACTTCCATAGTGGTGGGGTGATATTCCATGGTGGTAGATCGGTGGGAAAGTTAATAGCCATGTAGTTTCTCATCACAGAGAATATGGATTGAGTGAGAGATCACTAGCCGCCAGATCTCTCAGATGAAGGCTCACGAGAGGAGGCCCCAAGTATACATATTGAAAGTCATGAAAGGATTGAAAAGGCATGCCAAATTTCTTTCCATGGGAGAATTCCATGAGAGAAATCTTGAGGGAATTTGGACCATCCATCACATAAGAAGAAACCCTAGTCTTCCATGAGACTTAGGCTTGCGGGATAAAGTTTATGGGTTGTAGAGTTCATGCGACGAAATTAGATTGGTCTTCGAGTCACTAGCTATGGGAGAAATGAGAATCCTACAGTGGGGGAACTAATGGAAAAAGTTCATGCACATACTTAGAATGATAAGGACTGTGGATGTACGAAATATTGGATCTAGACCGTTGGATCTATCATATGTGCTTTTTAACCTGAGAAGGCAAGATGTAGAAGAGGAAACCACGTCAACATATCGAGTTAGATTCCATTTCAGTAAGTGATGATGTGGGTGGCACATCATATGGGGTATAGGTGGAAACCCATTATTAGGGACATTCCATCAAGAGTAGGTGTTGTTACAGATAAAATATCACCAATTGGATAGTAAGATCTCCCTAGGATCTTCGTATTGATCCTAGACAGGCAGTGGGGTAGACTTCTATGGTTCTCCCTAGAAACACGAAATTATATTCAAAATCACACCAAGAGATGATAGGATACCATACCTTAATTTTGAAGGTCGTCCTCACATATCCTAGTTGTTTTAGTCTCGAAGTTCCTACTCTAGCTCCTACAACCCACTTCCTCCACATAAGTAATAGATAATTCCTTTCTATTTCTTTTCTTAGCATTAGAATCCTAGATCTAGTTTGGATGTGACCTAATCTATGAAAAAATAAATCATATTTTAACATTCATGAATGAAATACAAATATTCATAGGGAAAAACCATTGATATATTAATTCAAATGAGAGAAATACATCAATGTGATTACCTTAGGTGTATATGCACTCCTCCTTGCGCCTTCCTCCTTAATTATCCTTTATTTCTTAACCAGACTAGGAAATATGAATATTCCTATTGTAGAATGGAGAAGTACCTCTGAATTTTGGCGGCATGTATCTGTAAATGATTTTTCCTCGTTCATGCTCAAGATAGGCCTTCCTTATATAGATTCCTGGAAAAGGCCTGGGAGAGCTTATAGATCTTCAAGATATCAATGGAGAATTGAATGCTATGAGTTCCAAGGTTTGTGCCATGAATAACCAACTCATCCATCGCTCATATATTTGAAAATCCACAAATATAGAAGGTACAGGGGCTGTATCTTGTTGTACACTAATGACAAGCAACATGTCACTGGTTGTCCGAAATATGACTAGCGACACCCTTCAAAAATTGATTGAAACTTGAGCAGTAAAGTGTGTCTCAACTATAATCTTTTGTTGTGTTTCTCTTGACACCATAGGGTGGAAGTTAAGGCTACAATATATCCCCCCTAATGTGTGAGGTCAAGAAAGGAATGGATGGCTAAAACACATTACAATAAACTATGAGGCAACATAAGGAGAGAACAAAGAGGCCCAGAGGTCAAAGAGTACCTATAATCAAACACCAAGGATAAATACATGTATATACAATCCCCAAGGTAGACATACCCAAAATCTAAAGAGTATCAAAGCATGGCCACTAGAAAAATACACTACAGATCCATGACATGAAATGCAGGATCATGGCCACAAAAAAATACATGGTGGATCCATGTCATAAATGAGATCATAGCCATGATAAAATAAAATGCGAATCTATGTCACACCATATAGATTATGAAGACAACGAGAAGTGAGGAGAGTGACCCCAAAGTCTTCAAAGTACCCATATAAAAGTGATATATTCCATCGACGCTTGGGAGGGGTGTTGTGAAGGAATGATGTGGCCCCAAACACAAGGTCTCCATCCCAAACCTTGATGGTACAATTATACAACATGTGAATATTGTTAAGAATTGAACACAAGTAAGACGAGACAATAAATGATAGAAAAGGCCTTAAGACATCCTATTTGCACATTTTATTGATCTGATGATATGAATTTACAGTACATAGATTGGACCACTTTTATATCTATATCTAGATCTCACTAATAACTCATCAGTGTTTCAAGACAACACCTCATCAACATATAAGGTTTACAACTCATATCAATATGTTTTAGGAATCTGTGATTGTCTAGAGACTCACAATATAACATCTCTCCCCCTCAATCACAAGTATGAATAATTGTACCAATAACAAAAAGATAACAAATATCATCTTTAATATGAAACTACTGAACTGATCTTTGATGAAGATATGCCTGAAAAGATGCCAATATCTGGATAGTTCATTTGGAAGTGAACAACTACCATGTCAAAACATTCCCATTCTTTTTATTTGAGGAGTTCACTTGAAATGATGGAATTCCCAAATGTTGATTGATTTTTATGATTGATAGGACTTCAAATCTTGAATCTCGACTATCATCATTGATGTCTGATATACCCACATGTTAGGTGGAAGGTGAGAAGTTTGTTGAATTTGGTTGATAGGATCCAAGATTGAGCTTTGGATTCTTTTCTTCTTCAATGATTCATGGTTGAAGGATTCCAAGATTAACCTTTTGGATTCTTTAAGTGGTGGTTTTGGATGATCACTAACCAATTTGATTTGAGCAATGTCATGGTTTCAGATTACCACTAACAATTTTCACTAATATTTGAACAATGTGGTGGTTTTTTATTACCACTAACCATTTTCACCCCCCTGCCCCCCTAAAGGTGTAGGAGAGTATTCATTTTCATGAATGTGCTCGCCCACTTGAGGCGTGGAGAGTACCATATTTTATTCATGTTTTGATTTTAGATAACATATATAATTGGATCTTGGTCATCACCAAAATAATATGGAATAGTTGTTTGAAAGATTTTCACTGTTGTCATTTCTCCATGCAGTTGTGGCTTTACCTCTATCTTGACTAAATAGTAAGACCAATGTAGATTCTTTAAATTTTTATTCCATTTCCATGAATTTATCCATATATAATGAATTGTTTTCTTAAATTGCTTCTTCTTTTGACACTTTCTTGAGAGATGATTTGTCTTCCCATAATGAAGACGGGGATGGAGATCAAAACATTGTTTCTCCAAGTGACCAACTTTGTGACAATGTTGGCATTTATTACCAATATTCTTCACTTCTTCAAGAAATCTTGCACTCACAAATTGAATTGGTTTGGAGTAGTCTGGGATATGAAATTTGTTGCCTTTGTCAAATCCTAAGCTGTGTTGATTTTTGTTGAATGATAATTCTTTCCAAGGTCTGACAACTATCTTGGAAAGATAATTTTTGAATCTTAACTTTCTTGCTTTTATATTTTCAAATTTCTTGTTGATGTTGTTGTTTCTTAGATTCTATGCTTATGACTCATCTTTGATAAATATTTACTCTATCAATTGAATGGAATATGCCATATCTTATGTGTCTTTTATGTCAGCCATCAAGTTCTATGTATCATATTTAGCATCAACCATATTTACTATGTTTTGTGTGTCACAAGCCACATCAACCTTTTTCAGGAATGCATTTATATCACATGTTGCATCAATCATTTGGATAAACTCTTATGTAGCACATGTTGCATAAATATTCTCTATTAGAACTTTTATGTCACAACTTGCATCAATCTTGTGTATGAGGTTATTTTTTGCAAATGTTGCATCATTCATGTCATCAATTCTATTATGTTTTTCTCTTATTTTTATCTGAAGTGCATCAATCAATTGATCCTTCACATCTATTTGATTTTGAAGATAATCTGCTAACTATACTGTATCAACCATGTGATCAATTAGTTTTTTCTTTTGAATTAATGTCCACTCAATTTTTTCAACTCGATTTTTCAATTCATGGTTGTACTTTTGCAATTCCTTGATTTCTTGATAGGCGTTTTATAAATGTTTTCCTCCTTTTCCCATGTGTTATTATTCTCTTTCTCACTTGTCATGCTCGCTTCCACTCACTCACTTGTACTTGTTTCTTTTTATTTTGTTTGCATGCTCGCTTGATTTGATGTTGCACTGAGGGTGTCGGGGACTACCGATAATGCACCCTAAAGTGTGGTTACAATGACTTGAATTTGACAATTCACTTGACCTCCTTATTTAAAATTTAGGCAGGTCTTGATGATAATTGTCACACTTGACTTCGAAAGACCTAGAAAGTTTTTTTCAACTTTTTCCATTATACAATTCAATGTTAAAATTCAAAAGATTTATCCTTCAAATTTTTACAATTCAATGATCAATTTAGTGCTTCAAAAGACTATATGAACAAACCACAATTTGCTATCTACATACTTTTAATTCCCAGTTGCAATCACTATTATCTTTTTGATAATCCACCATTATCCTTCATGGGTGCATGAGGATTGTGTGCTTGATTTTGTTTGTCGGTATTAAATTTGTGTCACACTAGACAACATAAGACTAAAATGAAATAACTACCATCACACACAAGTACAGGTGTCCTTGTATCCCCTTATTCCATTTCAGGCGGATCTAGGATATGGAGCAAAAAAAAATGGTTTTATTATAGGATATCCTTCTTGTGAACACACAAATGTGCCCAAATACAATGAGAATTCTTCAACATTCTTTCTCTTTGACAATGATTTTACAAGATTTTTAAATTCACAACATTCTCCTTTTATAAAAAATTTGGATATAATTCCAAAAACCTCCAAAGACCTTTAATTTTTTTTTCTCTACCTTGTACCTTTAGCATGGAGCAAAAACCATGTTAAGAAGAGAAAAAACCAATCACTTTGGTTTTGAGGAATGCCCTTTTAATTTCAAAAGGAAATTTGTTCAAGAATTGTTGGCACTCCACTATTTCACATACAGTTCCCCTCTTTTTTTAAATATCAAAGGTACTAAAGGCAAACTTTATGAAAACATTCATGTGAAACTTTTTCTAGAAACCCCCACTAAATTATTTAATTTAGTTTCATATAAGCACAATTTAACTTTTTGAATTTTATTTCTAATATATGAAACTTTTCATTGGACTGTAAAAAATTAAAACACTTTCCAGATGAATACCTTGAAGGAGAGGTTGCCCAAGCTTGAAACCGCCATTCAGTAACACGCACACAGAGATCTTTGAACCTATAAGGAGAGTTTCAGCCAATGAGAAAATTGTGGAGCATCACTGAGTAAAATATGTTGAGATAGATGAGGGTTCGTCCAATTATTGAAGAAACTTCAACAAATCAGTTTTAAAAAAATGGATGTTCTCGGCCCCAGGTTTGAAAATATCTTCTTTTTTATTTAAATATNCTAGCATGTAACATGAATCTTTAAAGTCTCATCTTCCTTGTACTCACTCACCCTCTAGGAATATGCATCCCCTTCTCTATTACATAGTCCCTCAGGCGATCCATCATTTTCCAAGACTTTCTCCCATAAGAAAAGTACAACTAATAATATATTCTTATAGCCAAGGCACCCCTTTGGCTTTCTCTAACATAGAATATCACATATCAATGAAAATCAAGGCATATCTGTAATACCCTAGTTTTGATTCCCCAGATTAATAATGTATTTTCTTTTTTTGATGAAAGTTTGGAGTTCTTGAACAATTGAAAGGGGATGGAGTTCCTAGGAAATGTAATACTATGAACATTGTTAATAATAAAATACATATCTAGTTGCGAGACAAACAAGGAATATATATATATGTGTGTGTGTGTGTGTGTGTGGGGCAAACTAAACTACTAGATGAGAAAGTGATTTCCACCCAATTGTAGGTAGTCTGTTGTGGACACCACCCCCTAGCTAGGCTATGATACCACTAGGGTGAATTATGAAAATAAACTCCGAACTTCAAAATAAACAAGACCAAACCAAGTGATTTTTACTGTTTATATTATTGAAGATAGAGAATATCTTAGGAACCCACATTACTCTCCCCACACAACACAAGGAATACCTCCTTCTTTTCTACACAATACCTTAGAAAATCCTCCCTATATTTCTACTCAACATGTGCATAGAAAGGACCAAGTTGGTATCTCAAGATTAATGCATAATCACCTTAGTTTCTTGGAACTTTTTCTAGATCTAATAGCTTCCTTTCATGGTTGGTTTGTTCTATCATAGACTTACCTCTCTTTTTCTATTATATAATACTCTAAAACTCTCCACCCTTCTTTTTCCAACAACCTCCTCCTTCCCATACGAATTTCCCATCCATGCATGATAGAAAGAAAATTACAATTCAACTAATTTCTTAGTTCCAAGAATGTAGGGTATTGGCCATGGAGCCTGATTATCTTCCTGATTCGTAGGTCTTTGTTTTCAGCTGTTTTTATACCCCATGAATACTGTACACCCTGAAATAATATACACCCCTCCATGCAGGGGGGTTGCAGGGGGGGATTCCCCACCCCTGCAAGGTCCAGGTGCAAGTGGGCCCCTGAAGGAAAATTTTCCTTGTAAATGTATATTGTAATTTCATAGTAAATCTGGACCATTCATTATAGGGTCACAGATCTGATGGTAGAATTTATGTTATGGTTTTTTTCCCTAGAAGGAAACCCTATTTTATGAGGGAAATTTATTGCGGCTATGCATCATTGTGAATATTGTATTCTGAGAGTGGAGACTGTGAGAGAAAGAAGAGGAAGTTACAACAGGTGTGTTGTAGAATGTATCCCTTCATTTTGCTGGATAATAAAAAGGAAGGACCTGAAAATTTCTCCGGTGGATGTAGCCCACACTGGGTGAACCACATATATCTGTGTCTCTATTGTATTGTGTATCTTCTGTGTTTTATTTCTGCATTTGTCTTATTTTTATTTCTCTGTGATCCTATTTTTATAACATAGGGGAGACACCTTGCTAGTTTTTAGGAAGTGATGGCTTAGATTGAAGAATTTGTTTCCTCCACTCCTCTTAAACTACTTTAATGAAACTCATATTTTGAAATGGGTGAAGTTTCAAGGTAACATAAGGTAGATGTTTAAGGAATAAACCCCCTTTATACCCCCTCACGTTTCGCCTATTGTGGTATCATATCCCCTTTACGTGTTTTTTCTCTGTCGGCCTTGGTCATTTTTTATTAACTATAGAAATAAAATACTTGCAATATTCAAGAGGGTCAAAATCAGATGTTACCCCCCCCTCCCGAAATAACACCATCCTCGGTGTTCTGTTACTTGAACAATGTTTATGTCATAATTATTTAGCTATACCTACAATGTTATTATCTTCTTTGTCTTGATATATCTCCAATCTTTTAGCATTTTATCATATCCCTACAATAGTCATGAAAGTAAACATAGATTTCATAGGCTTTTCTATGCACTAAATCTTTCATCCATATGAATCCAATCTATGAATTTCATTTCACATATTAAATGTAAATAATTCAAGATAAAGTATTCAATCCAGTACAATAATTATTTGTATAAATATGTATATGCTCCATATGGTTTCCATGGATAGAACCCAACTCGTTGTTTTCTCAAATTCACCCAATGCACTCATGATCCTAGCTAGCATGTAGCATGAATATTTCAAGTATCCTCTTCCTTGTAGTCACTCACCCTCTAGGAACATGCATCCCCTTCTCTGTTACATAGTCCCTCGGGAGATCCATCACTTTCCAAGGCTTCCTCACATAGGAAAAGTATAGAGAATTACATATTCTTATAGCCAAGGCATCCCTTTGGATTTCTCTAGCATATAATATAACATATCAATGACAATCAAGGAATACCTATAATACCTTGGCTTTGAGTCCCTGAATTAATAATGTATTTTATTTATTTGATAAAATTTTGGAGTGCTTGAACAATTGAAAGGGGTCAAATTTCCTAGGAAATGTAATACTTTGAACATTGTTAATAATAAAATACATCACTAGCTACGTGACAAACAAGGAAAAGAGTTATAGGGGGCTATGATTCCATGAGAAGAGGGGGGGGTGAGGGGGTAAGCCTTTATATTTTTAATTATTTTGTTTACCCACCTTTGAATTTTTATAGAAAAGACGGGGTTACATGGGATTTTTGAGGGAAGGTCATGCTATGCATTGGATGATTTAAACCTTGTTATCGATTTTTTGGGGGGTTGGCCATTCATTGCTACTCATTTATTTTTGGAGATTTTCCTCTCTTATTCATTCTTCTTTCTCATTCTTGGTATAGCATGGGGCATGAAAAATGAATTGTTGGGGGTAGTGAGCCACGGTTGGTTGGGTGTATGAACTACTAGTGTATTCTAGCAAGGAATGGATGCTTGTGTGCATGTGATTGTTGATAGTTGTGATAGGACACTCCATAATTGAGAATCCTTGGAGTTTCCAGTTTTGAGATGTCCTAACCAGTAGCACTAAGATCCCTAGAAAGAGGTGGAACAACCTAAGGGAATGAACTACAAAGAATGGGTTTCATCTCTTTGGTTGTGCAGGATGAATGGGAAAGAGATATGGAAAATAGGGATTGTTGTGTGATTGAGAAACCCGTGATATCTTGATTGATGGATGGTTAGGGAAACAAAGTGTCAAACTGAGACTTGTGTATTCATAGCCTCAAATTGAGGGTGGCATGTTGTAGAGATTTTATGTGCAACTAAGCCTAAGGTTGGGTGGAACGTATGAAATTTGTAGCCAATTGGTATAATCAAATTTTAAAGATAAGTTCTTTGTCATTTGTTTCTCTGCTTGCATATTTATTTCCACTATGTATTTGATATTATCTCTTTGATGTGTTTATGGTATGCTTGTTTGTTGGTATTGTTGTGCATGACATGTTAAGAATTATTTTATGGATATGCATGGTTCTTGATTACTGCATTTTCATTTATTACATTTCTTGAATTAAAATAATGGAATAGTAATTTTAAATTAGTCCAAGAAGTGAATTTTAGAAGTACCCTGGAAATGGGTATGTTTTAGATTTGCAATTGAGAAAATTATCAATTCTTTTGGTAACAAGGTATGTTATAGATTGGTATCAAAGTGAGGTTTATATAAATAGGGACTTATAGGATGAATACAAGTGGAAATATTGTCTTCAATGTAGAGGCCGAGTTGATAAGTTCTTGGGTGATCGAACCATTTCTTCGAAATTAGAGAAATTTTGTGAAAATTGGAAAAATTATAAAATTTATATTTCTCTTATCGTACAATGACATGGAAGTAGCTACACGTACTTCCATAGTGGTGGGGTGATATTCCATGGTGGTAGATCGGTGGGAAAGTTAATAGCCATGTAGTTTCTCATCACAGAGAATATGGATTGAGTGAGAGATCACTAGCCGCCAGATCTCTCAGATGAAGGCTCACGAGAGGAGGCCCCAAGTATACATATTGAAAGTCATGAAAGGATTGAAAAGGCATGCCAAATTTCTTTCCATGGGAGAATTCCATGAGAGAAATCTTGAGGGAATTTGGACCATCCATCACATAAGAAGAAACCCTAGTCTTCCATGAGACTTAGGCTTGCGGGATAAAGTTTATGGGTTGTAGAGTTCATGCGACGAAATTAGATTGGTCTTCGAGTCACTAGCTATGGGAGAAATGAGAATCCTACAGTGGGGGAACTAATGGAAAAAGTTCATGCACATACTTAGAATGATAAGGACTGTGGATGTACGAAATATTGGATCTAGACCGTTGGATCTATCATATGTGCTTTTTAACCTGAGAAGGCAAGATGTAGAAGAGGAAACCACGTCAACATATCGAGTTAGATTCCATTTCAGTAAGTGATGATGTGGGTGGCACATCATATGGGGTATAGGTGGAAACCCATTATTAGGGACATTCCATCAAGAGTAGGTGTTGTTACAGATAAAATATCACCAATTGGATAGTAAGATCTCCCTAGGATCTTCGTATTGATCCTAGACAGGCAGTGGGGTAGACTTCTATGGTTCTCCCTAGAAACACGAAATTATATTCAAAATCACACCAAGAGATGATAGGATACCATACCTTAATTTTGAAGGTCGTCCTCACATATCCTAGTTGTTTTAGTCTCGAAGTTCCTACTCTAGCTCCTACAACCCACTTCCTCCACATAAGTAATAGATAATTCCTTTCTATTTCTTTTCTTAGCATTAGAATCCTAGATCTAGTTTGGATGTGACCTAATCTATGAAAAAATAAATCATATTTTAACATTCATGAATGAAATACAAATATTCATAGGGAAAAACCATTGATATATTAATTCAAATGAGAGAAATACATCAATGTGATTACCTTAGGTGTATATGCACTCCTCCTTGCGCCTTCCTCCTTAATTATCCTTTATTTCTTAACCAGACTAGGAAATATGAATATTCCTATTGTAGAATGGAGAAGTACCTCTGAATTTTGGCGGCATGTATCTGTAAATGATTTTTCCTCGTTCATGCTCAAGATAGGCCTTCCTTATATAGATTCCTGGAAAAGGCCTGGGAGAGCTTATAGATCTTCAAGATATCAATGGAGAATTGAATGCTATGAGTTCCAAGGTTTGTGCCATGAATAACCAACTCATCCATCGCTCATATATTTGAAAATCCACAAATATAGAAGGTACAGGGGCTGTATCTTGTTGTACACTAATGACAAGCAACATGTCACTGGTTGTCCGAAATATGACTAGCGACACCCTTCAAAAATTGATTGAAACTTGAGCAGTAAAGTGTGTCTCAACTATAATCTTTTGTTGTGTTTCTCTTGACACCATAGGGTGGAAGTTAAGGCTACAATATATCCCCCCTAATGTGTGAGGTCAAGAAAGGAATGGATGGCTAAAACACATTACAATAAACTATGAGGCAACATAAGGAGAGAACAAAGAGGCCCAGAGGTCAAAGAGTACCTATAATCAAACACCAAGGATAAATACATGTATATACAATCCCCAAGGTAGACATACCCAAAATCTAAAGAGTATCAAAGCATGGCCACTAGAAAAATACACTACAGATCCATGACATGAAATGCAGGATCATGGCCACAAAAAAATACATGGTGGATCCATGTCATAAATGAGATCATAGCCATGATAAAATAAAATGCGAATCTATGTCACACCATATAGATTATGAAGACAACGAGAAGTGAGGAGAGTGACCCCAAAGTCTTCAAAGTACCCATATAAAAGTGATATATTCCATCGACGCTTGGGAGGGGTGTTGTGAAGGAATGATGTGGCCCCAAACACAAGGTCTCCATCCCAAACCTTGATGGTACAATTATACAACATGTGAATATTGTTAAGAATTGAACACAAGTAAGACGAGACAATAAATGATAGAAAAGGCCTTAAGACATCCTATTTGCACATTTTATTGATCTGATGATATGAATTTACAGTACATAGATTGGACCACTTTTATATCTATATCTAGATCTCACTAATAACTCATCAGTGTTTCAAGACAACACCTCATCAACATATAAGGTTTACAACTCATATCAATATGTTTTAGGAATCTGTGATTGTCTAGAGACTCACAATATAACATCTCTCCCCCTCAATCACAAGTATGAATAATTGTACCAATAACAAAAAGATAACAAATATCATCTTTAATATGAAACTACTGAACTGATCTTTGATGAAGATATGCCTGAAAAGATGCCAATATCTGGATAGTTCATTTGGAAGTGAACAACTACCATGTCAAAACATTCCCATTCTTTTTATTTGAGGAGTTCACTTGAAATGATGGAATTCCCAAATGTTGATTGATTTTTATGATTGATAGGACTTCAAATCTTGAATCTCGACTATCATCATTGATGTCTGATATACCCACATGTTAGGTGGAAGGTGAGAAGTTTGTTGAATTTGGTTGATAGGATCCAAGATTGAGCTTTGGATTCTTTTCTTCTTCAATGATTCATGGTTGAAGGATTCCAAGATTAACCTTTTGGATTCTTTAAGTGGTGGTTTTGGATGATCACTAACCAATTTGATTTGAGCAATGTCATGGTTTCAGATTACCACTAACAATTTTCACTAATATTTGAACAATGTGGTGGTTTTTTATTACCACTAACCATTTTCACCCCCCTGCCCCCCTAAAGGTGTAGGAGAGTATTCATTTTCATGAATGTGCTCGCCCACTTGAGGCGTGGAGAGTACCATATTTTATTCATGTTTTGATTTTAGATAACATATATAATTGGATCTTGGTCATCACCAAAATAATATGGAATAGTTGTTTGAAAGATTTTCACTGTTGTCATTTCTCCATGCAGTTGTGGCTTTACCTCTATCTTGACTAAATAGTAAGACCAATGTAGATTCTTTAAATTTTTATTCCATTTCCATGAATTTATCCATATATAATGAATTGTTTTCTTAAATTGCTTCTTCTTTTGACACTTTCTTGAGAGATGATTTGTCTTCCCATAATGAAGACGGGGATGGAGATCAAAACATTGTTTCTCCAAGTGACCAACTTTGTGACAATGTTGGCATTTATTACCAATATTCTTCACTTCTTCAAGAAATCTTGCACTCACAAATTGAATTGGTTTGGAGTAGTCTGGGATATGAAATTTGTTGCCTTTGTCAAATCCTAAGCTGTGTTGATTTTTGTTGAATGATAATTCTTTCCAAGGTCTGACAACTATCTTGGAAAGATAATTTTTGAATCTTAACTTTCTTGCTTTTATATTTTCAAATTTCTTGTTGATGTTGTTGTTTCTTAGATTCTATGCTTATGACTCATCTTTGATAAATATTTACTCTATCAATTGAATGGAATATGCCATATCTTATGTGTCTTTTATGTCAGCCATCAAGTTCTATGTATCATATTTAGCATCAACCATATTTACTATGTTTTGTGTGTCACAAGCCACATCAACCTTTTTCAGGAATGCATTTATATCACATGTTGCATCAATCATTTGGATAAACTCTTATGTAGCACATGTTGCATAAATATTCTCTATTAGAACTTTTATGTCACAACTTGCATCAATCTTGTGTATGAGGTTATTTTTTGCAAATGTTGCATCATTCATGTCATCAATTCTATTATGTTTTTCTCTTATTTTTATCTGAAGTGCATCAATCAATTGATCCTTCACATCTATTTGATTTTGAAGATAATCTGCTAACTATACTGTATCAACCATGTGATCAATTAGTTTTTTCTTTTGAATTAATGTCCACTCAATTTTTTCAACTCGATTTTTCAATTCATGGTTGTACTTTTGCAATTCCTTGATTTCTTGATAGGCGTTTTATAAATGTTTTCCTCCTTTTCCCATGTGTTATTATTCTCTTTCTCACTTGTCATGCTCGCTTCCACTCACTCACTTGTACTTGTTTCTTTTTATTTTGTTTGCATGCTCGCTTGATTTGATGTTGCACTGAGGGTGTCGGGGACTACCGATAATGCACCCTAAAGTGTGGTTACAATGACTTGAATTTGACAATTCACTTGACCTCCTTATTTAAAATTTAGGCAGGTCTTGATGATAATTGTCACACTTGACTTCGAAAGACCTAGAAAGTTTTTTTCAACTTTTTCCATTATACAATTCAATGTTAAAATTCAAAAGATTTATCCTTCAAATTTTTACAATTCAATGATCAATTTAGTGCTTCAAAAGACTATATGAACAAACCACAATTTGCTATCTACATACTTTTAATTCCCAGTTGCAATCACTATTATCTTTTTGATAATCCACCATTATCCTTCATGGGTGCATGAGGATTGTGTGCTTGATTTTGTTTGTCGGTATTAAATTTGTGTCACACTAGACAACATAAGACTAAAATGAAATAACTACCATCACACACAAGTACAGGTGTCCTTGTATCCCCTTATTCCATTTCAGGCGGATCTAGGATATGGAGCAAAAAAAAATGGTTTTATTATAGGATATCCTTCTTGTGAACACACAAATGTGCCCAAATACAATGAGAATTCTTCAACATTCTTTCTCTTTGACAATGATTTTACAAGATTTTTAAATTCACAACATTCTCCTTTTATAAAAAATTTGGATATAATTCCAAAAACCTCCAAAGACCTTTAATTTTTTTTTCTCTACCTTGTACCTTTAGCATGGAGCAAAAACCATGTTAAGAAGAGAAAAAACCAATCACTTTGGTTTTGAGGAATGCCCTTTTAATTTCAAAAGGAAATTTGTTCAAGAATTGTTGGCACTCCACTATTTCACATACAGTTCCCCTCTTTTTTTAAATATCAAAGGTACTAAAGGCAAACTTTATGAAAACATTCATGTGAAACTTTTTCTAGAAACCCCCACTAAATTATTTAATTTAGTTTCATATAAGCACAATTTAACTTTTTGAATTTTATTTCTAATATATGAAACTTTTCATTGGACTGTAAAAAATTAAAACACTTTCCAGATGAATACCTTGAAGGAGAGGTTGCCCAAGCTTGAAACCGCCATTCAGTAACACGCACACAGAGATCTTTGAACCTATAAGGAGAGTTTCAGCCAATGAGAAAATTGTGGAGCATCACTGAGTAAAATATGTTGAGATAGATGAGGGTTCGTCCAATTATTGAAGAAACTTCAACAAATCAGTTTTAAAAAAATGGATGTTCTCGGCCCCAGGTTTGAAAATATCTTCTTTTTTATTTAAATATCAGTGGAGGTGAACAATTTCTGGACCCAAACCTGTATGGGTGGATCACTACTGTTGGAATATATAATCCCTACTTATCTAATATGATGTATTAAGAAGTAGAGTCAATCTCTACGTGAGTTGTGTGATCTTATTATTAGGAGTTTGTTAGGGAGTTGGATTTATGAGATCCTAGATTCATGTTTATGGTTGAGATATTTTCTCAACCTCTCATCCTATATTTGGAATAAGTTAGATTTGATAAGTATCAGTGAGCTCTATATAATGAGCCACAAATGTATTGTATAAGGTATCAAGTAATCTAATAGTGTTGTGTTATAATGTCTCTTTCATTTGTTAATTTGGTATCAGAGCTTGGACAGGCCTAGCTCTCTCATGAGAGGGCCTAGATCATGAGAGAGAGAATGATGTGTGTTAATCATTAGCATAGGAGAGTAGATCTGCTGGGTTGATTGTAGAAAGTTTGAAATCCAGACACCGCGAAGAAAGTTAGCTGCACTGTGGAGAGACTGAGATTGATGTTTGCTGTGGAGGACACCGTGGAAACAGGTTGTTGAAAGTTTTCTTCGATGAAAGGATCCATGTAAAAGGAACATGCACAAGAAGACTATGTGGTGTTGGCATATTTTAGAAGAATTCTATCACCCAAGCTAAGCAATAACATCCATCATTCAAGTCTTGATCTGGATGTTGGAAGCACAGATCTGTCGCTGATGAGTGCTCTAATATGCTGCATGCAGAGGTGGAGATCGATTTTCTAATGATAGCACACCATGTTTGGTTTTTGCCTGGTTGAGGGATAGATCAGTGCACGAGAAAACCTGTGGTAGCATGGAAAGATTGGAATCTCTATTGATAGATCCAACAAATTAAGAGAAAAAGAGTGAGATTGTTGGGTGGATTTGAGGCTACGGAGGATCTGCCCGTGTAAGCACAACATAAATACCTGCTAGAAGAGGATATGTGGCATAGATACCATAATACATACCCAGACAACATTTTGTGAATGAAGATCTCGCTACAGAAAAGTTTGATTGTTTGTTGGATGAAGCATCAGGGTCTGTTTTATTGTCATTGCAGAGCTCCAAGATATCAGGGCGAAGCCACATGTACAGAGCCGAGCCATGAAGCCAAGGGCTCTACCACGCATATCAAGGGCCAAGTACTTAGAGTGTAGTCGTATGCAGAAAGACCGAGTTCATTTTGAACAGATGATCATTGCTGTGTGTTAGTGGTTTGTGCCATTACTGGAAGAAGTCGTTGGTAAGTTTACTGATATTGCCTGAATTAATTTGTAGAGATCCAAGCGTAAAAGAGGTCTGCTAAGGAATTGTCTTCTCCTGCATGGAGGAGATCCTATCATTTTGTTGGAGTGATAAATATCACTATTGGACTTGCATCAGCGTTGTGAAGGTGTGCCAGAAGATTTGTGCCTGTAATCGCAAGGTGTGCATGGAAGTACTTTGGTGTTTTGCTGAGGGAGACAACCACTTCAGAGAAGCCTGTGCATTGCTTCATTATAAAAGACTGTTATCGCAGGAGCCACGTGCAGGAGAGCAGAATTTCTGTTGTTATTTTGTTTTTTCTTGGTGTCAATTGCATGTGTTTCTGTATACAGTCAAATGAAGAAGATTGATAGTTGAATTTGCAGAGTTTGCAGTGTAGAAGGAGTCATTTGGAGTCACCACCAAAGAGAACAACTATCTGTTCTTGCCATTTGTATTAAGTCATCGGCTACTGGAGAGGTACTAGAGGAACGCTCCACTTGGACCTGTTGTGTGAATGCCTGTAGAAGAACATGGGTTGTGCATGTGCAAGATCACCTCAATGTTAGAAAAATGCTACCTGTGTGTAGAGATTGTTAGAGCTATTGTTGATGTTGTTGAAGGAAAATCTCCCTGTGGACACGTAGATCTCCTCAAAGAGATAGAATCTTAACTCTAAGACAAAAAGTGCTTATCATGGTCGCTAACTTCCTTTTAGATCTAGGTGGAGTAGTGTGTGAGGAGGAAGGAGAAAAGAAGTACCTTTTACCGGTGTTTGTCCCTGCATGCTCTGAGTTGAGCTCCAATATTTTGCTCTTTGATAAGCCCTGTAGACAAACAAAGTACAACTACTTCCTACTCTATCAAGATTAGTCCGAAATAGGTATATCTACTAAAGAGACAAATTCATGTGAGATTGAACATGAATTAGAAAGAAAATGGCCAAGCAAATTATATTAATGAGGAAAAAACATTGCTTATAGCCATAGATGAATTTCAACAGTTTTGTGAAGTCCTCCTTGTCTACCCCTTGCTCAAAAGATCCACGATCCGAATGATGATAGCTTCACTGATTGCTCCGTATGAGATCATAGGTCTCTTGCCTCCAAAATATCTCTGTTCCAACGCCACTTATAAGATCATAAGTTTGGTGTGATACTCCCTTTTCATTCCTCCTTTCACCATGAGAAAGTTTGTTTATATAGCCTTGGAGAGGCTCAACAACTTGAGATATCCTTGGGGAAGGTGAGGATTTTTCTCCTTCAGTTGAGGATATTCCCTAAGATCATGGATGGACTAGGGATTCGAGCTCAACTGCCTTCTAAGAATGAAAAGATCCTTCCCCCATTCATCTCAACAACTCAACTACTGCCTAAAATAGGTAGCGCTCCCTCAAAAGGGCCATCAGAGCATTGTAGCGCTCCCTAGTAGGCTTAAGGGGGGTGCCAACACTCTTAAATACACCAACGCTCCCTCAAAAGGGCCAAAGGAGCTTTATAATGCTCCCATATAGTGTAAGGGGGAGCACCAATGCTCCCAGAAGAGGTATAGGGGAGAGCTCTCCTCCAAAACTTAGTTTTTGAGGTGCTTTCAGATGGCAAAAGGTTTGTAAGTCTTCTGACTCATTTCTCCTCTTCCAAATCAAGTGTTTGAGGTGTTTCAAATGTCCTTCTCATGTCATTATAGGCACAACATAGGCATCATGGAAATATGCTTTATTTAACACTTGTGACACTTGTGAGCAAAGTGTGACACTTGCGATCCTCGTAATGACGACACTTGTGACACTATCAAAGTGATTATTTTTTATGTGTAACAGATTGCCCCCCAAAGTATGAAGTTAGAAAACAAGAACTGATAATTTAAATTCTTTGTATACTTTCAAGCAAGGGTATAGACGCACAAAACCTGACAAAAGTTGCACACAAACATCCAACATATATTATGACATGTTTCAAACCCAAGGCATACATACCTATGCTTGGGTGATAAAGACTTGCAAGATATGGCCGCCATAAAATACACTGCGGATCCATAATTGTATTGATAAAAAGGTATAGCCACTGAAAATAAACTGTGGATCTATACTCTTATGACATGAACTGATCGTAGCCATGAAGAATACACAGTGGATCTACGAGATGACAAGACATAGCCACGACCAATACAATGTGGATCTATGCAACAATATATGTGTCATTATTCAAGAGAAACTCCTTCGCAACCTGGGCAAAGTACATATCAAAGTGATCTCTCAACCCAGGGTCTTCTTACCGATCCCGATGTAGTATGAATCTAACCATGTGAATAGATATCCTGATGTCGAACATGGCAGAAACCACTTGATTACCAATCAATGATGTAAACCGTTAACAAGCGCGAGGGAAATCACCATTAATGCTAATGATTCCCAAGGTATTCTAGTACATTCCAACGAATGTGAATGGATGAGATGAAGTCAAACATCCGTGGAATCATCCGATCAGAGGTCAATGATGTAAACCCACTGTTGAACGTGAGGAGGCCTGCCATTGAGGCATGCAAGTCCCAAATTACTAACTGGTTTCTGAGTCTGATTCCCGGATAATGTGTTGAAGTTGACAAGAATAGGCTCGTCGAAGGAGGGCCTTGATGTATCCCCCATCAACGAAATGAAACGGACATAGAGATGTAATTGGTAGATCAAATGAACATGGAATGACATAGGTATTGAGACAAGGTATTTTGGATGGCTGACCCTCGAGGCGGTTACTTCCCTTGAACACTGAGGCACAACAGCAGAAACGTGACATGGACCAAAACACGATACTGTAGTGGATAATGTGACTTTCATCGGGTGACCCAAAGGATTAAGAAAAACTCAGAGGATTGGCTCAGTGCAAAGGTTCAGTGGATTAATATGTGTGAAAAGACAAAGTGCCATGTTCAAGGGCGACTCTAAGAGTTATTTGGTAATGTTCTCAAAAAACTACTTGGCTTGTTTCTTTCAATTTTCCCCCCCATCCAGATAGACCAGTACCTCTTTTTAATTTAATGAGCTCGAGGAGGGTAACACATGCTCAATAAAACTCACCTTCAGTAAGTTCCTCTTCCTTTGTTTAACAAACTGGAAGAATTAAGGGTTCGATCCCATATGGGTCTGTCGATGTTTTGATTAGCGAGTCCAAAGACAGAAAACTCGAAGGTTTTTCATGATTATAGAGTCTAGAAAAACACTTAAAAGAGAACTCTCTCAGTTCCTTTTTCGTAAAGTAGTCTAACGAGATTGAAAAAGAGATAAGCTATCACTCAACAGATGTTTTCTTCAAATACTTTAATGAGTGTGAAGAGAACAAGGTCGCTTGGTAATCTTTTCATCTTTAGAGAGTCTGAAAATAACTTAAAGGTGACTCCAATGTTGTCCTTTTTAGTAATGTTAGCCTCGTGAGGTTGAAAAAGAGATAAATTATCACTCGAAAGATGCCCTTTCAAACCATTTAACGAGTGGGAAAGGAAGCAAGATCACTCGACAATCTTTTCATGTTTAGAGAGTCTGAAAAGAGCTTAAAGGAGACTCCAAGGGGTTCCTTTTTCGTGTATCCATACAGGTCCGAAAAAAAGATAAAAGTCTACTGGGATGCATTCTCATGTATTTACGAGCACGATAAAGAATAAATACTAATATCAGTATGCCCCCATCTTAAAAGCTGGTGACATAGCTCTATAATGATCGACAAAGGATGGAGACATGCCCTCCAAGCTTCAATTCATTCACTGGCTCTAAGGTCATCACCAATTTCTCTAGGATAGGAGAAAAAGGAGAAGGGTGGATGAAAAGAAGGTTCAAGAGAGGTGACTGTTTCATTTTTTAACGAGCTTGACATAGAAAAAGAACTATGCTCAAGGCCTCTGTTTCATTTTTTAACGAGCTTGCCACAGAGAAGAGAAACTATGCTCGTGGTTTCATCCGGATCATGGCTTCCAAGAGGATAATGATTTGGAAGGATACCATGTCAATGGAGAAAACGTGGTCATGGCCTCCAGGATATCTCTGCTGGATGGAAGATAATCACTCTAGAAGGAACACATGTCGAGGGTCGTGATAGGGGTAAGGAGATCGAGCTCTAATAACCCTACTGAAGAGATCACCATGTCAACTACCGGATCCAAATCATCGGAAGTTGAGGTCATGCGAGACAACGCCACATAATTGACATGCGGCGGGGGTGATACTGTTTGCATATAAGAACCACTTAGGGAGGTAACCCAGTCGGGTCCGATGAATGAAAGTTGATCAATAGTCACAATTATTCCATCATGAGGGAAAGATATCACACGAAAAAGGGTGGATACAAGAGCTTTCATAGCATATACATAATCCCGCCCAAGGAGTAAAGAGAAATCCAAGGGGTCTCAGACTACCATGACATCGATAAAGACAGTTTTCCCTCCCAAAGTTACAGGAAACTGAGGAAGGACCCCTAAAGGTTGACTAGTTCTTCTGTTAAAAGCTAATAGATTCTGTGTAACCGGTGGAAGCTGCGGACAACCCAAAGCGTACCAAGAAACATAAGACAAAATAATAACGGATGCACCTTCATCTATTAGCGTTTGAGGAACGTCTCGACCATGAACCTGTACTGTAATCTAGAAAGGAATGTGAGAGGGAAGATGAGGTCTAGTTAGCACACCCCAATAAAAAAGGATGGCTTCAGTACTTAGAGGGGGTTTTGCAGAAGAATGAGGGATGCCCCCCGACATGATAGAGTCTGTAT
>JZKD02S0048174.1:49317-73770 GCA_000966675.3 Picea glauca
TATATATATATATATATATATAACTTGGTCCAATGCGCACTTTAAGGTAATCCCACACGCATACTCAAGTGCGAGCAACACTGTGAAATGTGTGCACCCTTTCTTTGATGTGCAACCATGTGCACCTACCCAGGTGCATGCAACACTATAAATGGGAACACCCTTTCTTTGATTACAATCCTTATGCTCTAATTAGGTGCACACAAAACAAAAATTGGTGCTAATGGCTCACCAACCTATATGTACAGTTATATTTTCAATTGGTACGAATGGCTCACCAGCGTATATGTACAATTAAAAAAGGGTTCAGATTAGGGACATTACAAGTCTTACGATGACACCTCCACTAGGAATCACCATTTGTGTTTCTTGATTGTGGTAGCACGCGTCTGTCTTCTTTATTTAGCAAGCAGAGTGTACCCAATAACCACCACCAATACTATTGGCATACATTATGTCTGACTTGTACTCCATGTACAATTATCGCATGACCAAATGAACTTATTTCGGTGTGCATCCCAAATCCTCAAGTCATTCTACAGTAATTTGGAAGTTGTGTATCACCATGGCCTTCCTACAAAATTTCACGATTGCTATTGGGTGTTAGTATTCAACTCCTACCTCTTCCATAGTCATCTCCAAATATGGTTGAGTAAGTGCCTCTACACATTGTCTTGGCTCAACTCTTGGACTCTTTGTTGTGAGTAAGTCTACTACCCAATATTCCACAATGTCTGTAATATGTTGTTAATGAATATTTACTTGGTGATTTTCCTCCTTCTCCTTGGTAAGTGAATATTCCAACTCTCTCTTACACTCATGTTCATGGTTCTGTGGGTTCCTTAATTGACCAACCTTCCCCATGGTTGTCTTCAACAAAGTCTTCGTCACAATTATTTATTGTTCTTCTTTCCCAACACTACTCAAAGATGTTGTGGTGTGGATGGATTCTTGTTGTCATGTCACATTTCAAGGCTTGTCGGTCCTCCCACTAACTCCTTCTATCAACCTGATCACATATATCCTAGGCATCCTCTTGAGCTTCCTCTTCATCATTAGGGGTGTTCTTGGTATTCTGGCCCCATCCAAGAAAACTAAGTGACTTTCATGAATGAGTGGAGAGGATTTGGAAATTTTGAGGAAGCCTAAGCCCAATATGATTGTATGATATTCCAATGGAGCTATCAATAGATCCATGTTTCCAAACCACTCCCCAACCCTCAATGGTGTTGAATGAACAATTCCCGTCACTGACATCACTGTTGGCTTCAACACTTTACAAGTTCCAATGCAATTCGTAGGTTTTTGATGAAAGACTTAATGAATCGTTCACTGACAAAAATATGCATTTGCCCAGTGTCAACCAAGGTTTTCATCCTTAGCCCACCTATGTTGTGTCCATAAATTAGAGTCCTTCAATTTCTTCACTTAGTGAAAATTTTCCTTGACCTCTTGTCTTGAACTATTGCATGTGTTCCACCAATGTCTCCATGGATTCACTCATCTCTTATGTCATTTTTTGTGCTTGAACCATCTCTGCCAAGGGTTTTGACTCCTCCATTGTTGGTGTGAGTCGAGCTTCCTCTTCAACCAACAAATCCAATCTTCCTTTCATTAGAAAGTTCCTCATAAAATGATTTTGCGAAAAGAGGTAACACTCATTCATCCTAACTTTTGTCACGAGTGCATTCTTTGTTGTTTCATTGCCTTCATGTTGGATGCTCTCCTCCCTCATTGGTCCCAATGTAGTTGACATAAAAGTCTCAGCCTCCCATTTCAATTTCTTCAATATTTTGATCTTGGACTCTATATGTGCATCAAATTCGTCCATAATTTCTAAAGCCTCTTGTAGTTTCTCAAATCATTGAGTTACATTGTCTCTCTTGACCTTCCAAGTTTCATCACTTGCACCGTCCATTTCACTGCTTGACCCTCATCACTTGGTCTTCTCAAGAGTTTTGTGAAACTCCTCCGCACTGTTCCAAGTCTGCAATGAGTCCTTTGACTCTCTACACATCCAAGTGCTCAGTTCACCCTCATGAACTTCACCCCTGATATGTGTATGCACATAAGACTATGCCCAAACTACTTGTTATGAAACAACCCATCATGTCAAACCATTCACCAAAGTTTGCGCCCAACTTTCTCTACTGACAACTCTATGTTTGGGTCCACAATAGTCATTTGTTCGTATTCCTTGCCCAAGTTCTCTATTCACCCATGAAAATATACACTTGGCCTACTCAAGGGGTGTGCCCAGTTCTATACACAAGTCATGGCTTCATCTTTAACTCAACCCTTCACTTCCATCACAAACTACAAGTATGTGCTCAGGTTTCCTCTGTGATGGGTCAATCTGTTGAACCTTCGCCAAGATTGCGCTCATACTGTCTTTCCAACAAGTACACCCCTCCAAATTTTGTTTCGACCACAGTAGTGGAGAAGATATAAATAGGCTCTGATACCATCTATAGTCAAGATAATGGTGAAGATCTCCCCAACCCTTCTCCAAAATATGCAACGAATAAGATCTAGGTGATCAAGATAGTGGTGAAGATATCACCAACCCTTCTCCAAAATATTCAACGAATCACTTATGATACCACCTATCATGGCCCCATAGGAAACTTTTTCATATCTTGTGATTGTTCACCACTTGGGGGCATACAACACTATGACGATTCTTACTTGGTTTCTTGGCACACACTAAATACTTCATTTGGACTACACCTCTTCACCTAGGGCATACCCATACTCTATTCTTGGCTATGAATGAGTCACACTCCTACTCTAATGCAACTCATGTATACTTAGACAATTGCTAGCAATTTAACACTTAGTCATATATAAGAATATTTTCATGAACATGAGAAACCAAGAGAACAAATACAAAAAAAAACAAAAGACAAACACAGAAATAGTGCAGGCAACACAAATCATGCCTAACACACAGCTAAGTATTTGTTATTGTGAAATAGTTACAATATGAGCATTACTGTCTTGGTTTACAACTTTAGCAGAGTCACACAACTTGCCTCACCTCACCAAGACACTCATAAACAAAATCATCACACTAAGACTTTTTGTTGCAACCATCTCTACAATATCTTGCGTGCACCTCATATGTGCCTACAACCGCACACTTGCTTTCCCTTCGTTTCTGTAGAATTTCACTAAGATAACATAGATTTCAGTTGTACCTCACAGAGTCATCCACAGATATGTGTTTCCATACTTCCCCACAACCTCCTAGAGAGTCCCACTCTTGGATACTTGTATTCCATCTTGGCAACTTTTCCTTAGTTCGTTGCCTCATACTTGCCTCAAATTTTTTCTCTCCAAATCCTTGGCAATCTTCTATGCCTTCCTTTGGTTTTGCACCCTTTCTCTTATAGGAAATCCAAGGGTCACTTGCGAGAAACATTATGTCTTTTTGGTGTGTCCTTGGGCATGCACCCCTTGCCTTGTGCGTTCTCTCATGCCAATTGTCGTGACTCCTTGTGGGTGTACCAATGGGCTTGTCCAACTGTCTGGTGTGCCCATGTTACCGAGGGAAGACGAGTCCACTCCTTGGGAATGCTCCCAAGTTGTTCCTCCCTTTCCAAAATGCAACGCAAGTCTCCATCAATAGTTTTTAGGAAAGTAAGGTGTGTTCACCCTTGGTGCCGCACGTCACCATTGTGCACCCAATGTGTTCTTTCTCACACCCAAACGTCTTTGTTCATCCAACCGATCACTTCTTCCTTGTGCTCTTCATTCTTTCCATCATCGAATCTTCCCAAGGAGTGTTAATGCTCGGTGGGTGTTATGGGAGACCTTATATATAGTACAAAATAAGCTCCAAAAGATCCATGGAAATCCATCTTTGTAATATTTCTAATCAATAGAATGGATAACAACAAGGGTTACATAGGCTCTAAAGAAGGTTAGTACCCTAAATGGATAGTAAAAAATAAGATCCATGAGAGCCATGGAAAATGAACTTACATTGAATACACTATGTGAGTTTGTGATTTCCCAATTTACTTAATGGATTGACTAATCTCCTTTTCTCCACAACAATTAAACATTTATCAACCCTAAAGCACAATCACAAGAACTTAAAAGGACAGATCTAGTATCAAATCAGGGTTTTACATAGTATATGAAATGATAAAATGAGTGTTAGATATTGATATATGATAAAACATTCTTAACCCCAAACTATAATGACAAGAGATTAAAAAAAAAGATCAAGTATCAAGACTCATTACATTAGATAAAAACAAGAAAAAAATAGATCAAGCATGGAACCTAATTTTCTATTTGTAGTGAGCACTTGTTGAAGGAGAACTAGTGAAAATACTTGACCTACTTTTGTTTCTCTCCATCATGCTTGCTAAAATTGATAAAAGGGAATCTTGCTACAAAATATTACTTCTAAAACACTTTAATATACCATAATATGCCAAAAATTAAAGTAATTATTTTCATATAAATAATTCGTTTGACCTAAAAAAACTCAAATTTAATATTTTAACTTAAAAATATATTCATTTCTGAAAATTAAAGAATTATTTTAATATAAAGAATTCATCAAAGCTAAACAAAACTCCTAAAATTTAACATTTTAACAATATTTAACCTTAAAAAAATTCATGGATTATTTTTTTAAACACAATCCCTGGTAATGGCTGAAATTTGTCCCCTTTACTTGAAAATAGCAAAAACATGATTCCAAATTTCTCTTTTCTCCTTGAAAATAGACAAATATGGTTCATCATCTGATATATTGTTTGGTTATCTATATCTAAAAAATAACAACAGGGGTTTGAGATGCAGCTAAATATAATATTTTTAAATAATATAAAATATTTTCCATCCTTAAAAAAATATTCTAAATTTTTTCCGTTTGGCTACAATTCGCCCCTAAAAAATACCCCACCTATAATCCATGTGTGGGGTGTATTAGGTGTGGTTAATGATAATCTATGATGTCTTCGATTAAAATCAGGTAAATGTCTTAGGTGGATGAAATTGGTATGATAACAAATGCTCTATAAATGTCTTAGGTGGATGAAATTGGTATGATAAGAAATGCTCCTTGTTGTAGGACATTAGGAACACATCATATAGTTGAAATACATTACATGTTTATTTATAAATATGAGGGAGAGAAAGAGCTTAAATTGAAGGAAGGAACCTCGATTGAGAGAGAAATGAAACCACCTACAAAAAAAAACAATGATGAGGTGATACATGTATATAAAGGCTCCTTATAAACAAGGTGGCATATCCATGCTTGTTAAATAGTCAAGACAAGTATAAAATGGGACCATTTCTAGTGGAGTTAGGAAATGATACATCTAAAAGTGAATGATTCTTCTATCTAAAATGCATGAGATGATAATGTCACCCTCGGGGGAAAGAATTGCAACAAAGGAGTCCTACTAAAGACAGGGCTAGCATATGGAAAGAGTTGACTTAATGTAAGGTTAAATTGAAGGCTCAATTTTTGTTTTGAAAAAGAGCCATACATGTCCTTGGTCTTCAATTGGATTTGGAACACTACAACCACTAAGTACAAATCCCCTCATTGCTATAATGAGTTATGGTCGAACATGGGATAAATTAGGTAGAAATCAATAATGAAAACCACTACCATACACAAGGTAAATCACTAATACTAATAATATGTACCAAGATATGAGTATGAATAACCGTAGTGCGAGTAAATGTGTTGAAGTCAAACACTAGAAGGAACCATGCACTTAGGGATCAATGATGATTATCCACCATTGTATGAAATGTAAAACACCATTGATGAAAACAATAAATGATGTATCAAGCCTCTAAATCAAATCGATGGAGTCAAATTCAATTCAATTCCTATCATAGGAAAAAGTGATCAATTTGATGCTATGGATCATTCCTTGTCATATGTTTTGCAACATAGAGATTTTGAATTGAATTTGAACATTCAAAATGATGTACATATGGCGGTGGAATATTTTTTGAATCTCAATATGAGAGCTCATGTAGGATTTCCCTTTCACTCTCACACTTTTTATGATATTAGAGAGGCAATAAAGAGGGATAATAAGAAATGATTTGGATTACTGCAGGAAAATGGTGTTCTCCTAATTAGATCAAACCAAGAACATGGCATGGAGTTGATAGGATCGGATGGGTTTTTGAAACCTATCTTATGTGATAAATAAGTTTCAATGTGTGTACATGGAACTTTTTGGAAGATCCTAAAGTTACTTAACTTAACAAGACTACCCTCTACGATATGAAAATGAGTCAAGTTTAGTTTGCAAGTGGTTTATAGAAAAACAATGGTGTAATTAGTAGGATTCCAAGTGACTGTGAAATGTTGATATATTTGGATGTACAAAAGGATTTAAAATATGGAATGAATCTTTTCATTTATGAAAACAAAGTGATTTTGACATAGAGGTTTAATGGTGTTGTAACACCTAAATATTTTGTAAAGATAGAGACAATTAAGTGTAAGAGAAATAAAATATATTGAAGGAAGTGTTTCATTTAAAGTACTTAGGGTAGTGAATTGTAGATGAAGGAAACCAACTATCAACTATAGTAGGATATCAATAGAATATTTTTGGCCATTGTTGGGCATGGAATTGTAGTTGAATTACATTAATTGTTATCCACCATTTTTTTCATAACTAATGTTTTCAAACATGTTGTTGCCTAGGTTGGATGATACATGAAGCCCTTATTTTGTGCTTTTCAATGCAAGTCCAATAAATTTGAACAAGTTTGTAAAGGTGAGATGCTAGTTGAGTTTCTAATGCAATTTATCTTAGTCATATTGCAAATAAAAATTGATTGAAAGAATAAATAATACTTTTCATGTATATTGAGAAATTCATATGTAGGGTGATACAAAATATCAGGATTTGTAGGATAGTTGAAATTTAACATGTCATGTTACAATTAGAGAGGCACAACAAACGAATGGTGGGCCCGTCACCCATAGGTTACATAATAAAAAGAATTGGCTCTTGTACATTTAGTTGTTAAATATATACTTCGTTTAAGCAATATTTATAGTTTCACTTGCATGATTATATGGAAATTCAACTCAACACAATAAGCCAATTCCAACACATAATTAATTTGATTTAAAATAAGTCTATCAATCATTAAATGACATATAAATAAAATATATCACCAAACATAATGAAATTCTACTTAACGTAGTGAATTTTAAACCAATGAATCCCTCTTGCATGTCTCTCAAGGCTTCCAAATTAGATGATTCACTTGCGATGCCTATGCTTGGTTAAAATAAAATATAAAAATATTATAAAATTATATAAATTTAATATCAAACTGTTCATAAAATAATAATGATATGACTCATTAAATATGTAATTCAAATTTGGTGCTATACAAAGTATAACCTACTACAAATGATATAGAGCGTTGTTGTAACATGGCGCAACCTGCCCCTCAGTGGACGGTCGCTCCTCCAGGATCTTCTCTTCCTCTAACGGCCCGAAGAGTCAATGCTCTTCCAACTCCTTCAGGAGTTCTTTACCCACAACAATACTCCTTCGGCGATCTCCCCTTCGGATATCGAAAGATCGGATCTCGCGATCTCGCGAGTCTTGCAACACTATCCCATGCAACCAAATGCCGAGACTCCGAGTCCCGATGGTCAACGGTCAACCTCGGGATATCGCCACTCGCGATGTCGAGTCTTTATACTTCAAATCCCCGAGTGTCGAAGTGCCGAGACCACGTTTCATACTCCACCCAGCTTCCGTGGACCCGTCGCGACTCGGGACTTCGCTATCTCTCCGTGCTCCTTCTGGCTTCGAAAACGCCGAAGGGCCGAACCCCGACTCCTCGGGATCTTTTGCCACCTGTCTGTGCTCGGATCGACGGTCCCGATCAGATCGGGAAATCACACCCCGCGATTTCAACGTGCACGCGTTTCTAGCACTCGCCGACTCCGATTTGCCAATATGCAATGGCAAATAATTCTTTCTGCGCCTGAGGGATTAACTTCCTCGCTCCTTCTCCCAGATCTAACGATCCATGGGACTTCACGAGTCTTCACGACAAATTCAAGTCGCCGATTCTCTTCCTCTGGAGAATCCTCCGTTCTCCACCTTTTGTCCTGCGCAACTGAAACAAAGGGACTATCCCTCTTGAGCTTTTGTCAACCCGGATCTCCTCAAGGATTTCTCGTACACGCTCCCTGCGCTCGTCCTTCAATCCTTCCAAAAGTGTTGAAGTCTTCCGGCCCTTGCGCATTCATGCTCGCAACGCTTCAACTTTCCCCCTCTCAGACTTGCATCTGAGACTCCAGTTCGACCTGCACTTCACCTGCACGGCTCGAACAACTCAATCCAACTCTGGACGAAGTGAGAACAAAGGTTCAACTACTTAGCCTCCTCGACGCACTCTATGCGGAGGTATTCGACTGCACCTATGCAGGAATCTCCTGGCCTAAGCAGAGAAACAATTGAAACTCATTCTCTCAGGTTTCGAACCTGATATGCAATCACATAAGCAACATATAACAGATAAGCATAGAAAGAAGAAAACATGCACAAGCATAATATCAGCAACACACAGAGATCAAACACATCCATGGAATTGAATCAGGGCTCTTCCTATTAATTCAATGTTTGTACATGGAGGTTCTTCACAACTCTCTGCTCGACTCTCTGCTTGCTCTCCACACTAATACTGAATGAATTGTTATGTTACAATGATACAAGGGAGGGTGTCTATACTCCGTTTTCCCTCTCGAAAGCTAAAACTGTCTAATCTATAGTTAATTCCCTATCTACCTGCATTAAAACTAAATAAATGCCTCAGCTACTTAAGGACGAGAGCTTATCCGCTCAAGGTCCGTTACATATACAAAGTGCGCTTCATCACATCAAAACATTAATGCTTGGCGCAGCCATATTACAATGTTTCAAAATTTGAATGCTGGCGCTGTCCAGCTGTTCCTTTTCCTCCTCGTGCTGGCTCGCTTGAAAGGGGGAGCGATGCTCCTGCATCATACTCCTCGGCTCAAAAGATTTCATGGGCTCCTGCTCATGAGATCCTGTATAGTCTTCCCATGTTTTTGTATAACTTCCTCTGTCTCCCAGCTGGCATCCTCCACTGGGTGATTCTTCTATTTGACCAGGTATTCAAAATATTGCTTCTTCCTGGTCTTTATGCCTGCTCGTTTGTCCAGTATGCACTCAATCTCGGGTTTTTGTGCCACTGGTAATTGTTTCCGCCACTGGACCACTGGTTCATCAGTTCCAGTGTCTGCTTCATCAGTTCGGTAGGGGTATAAATCCAAAATGTTGAAAATCGGAGATATCCTGATGCCCTCCGACAATTCAAGCTCATATGCATTCTCGCCGAATTTCTTCAGGACTTTGCATGGCCCAATCTTTCTCATCTTGAGCTTGTTGTATGTTCCCCTTGGGAACCTTTCTTTCCTCAAGTGCGCCAAAACCATGTCTCCAACTTCAAACTGAAGCTGTCTCTTCCTCTGATCGGCTCTGCGCTTGTACTCTTGATTTGTCTTCTGCAGTCGCTGTTTCACCTCTGTGTGAAGTTCTTTCATCGCCTCAGCGAACTCCTCATCTCTCACGCTGCTAGTCTCAGCCTGCTCTGGCTCCCTGAGCTCAGACACTCCTCTTGGCTGTGTCCCATACAAAATTTGAAATGGGCTCTTACCTGTACTCCGATTCACAGAATCGTTGTACGCGAATTCTGCCTGTGGTAGGATCTGATCCCAACTGGTGTGATGCTCCATCACCAGGCTTCTCAACAGATCTCCTAAGCTTCTGTTGAAGAATTAGGTCTGCCCATCTGTCTGCGGATGGTATGCTAAACTGAACGCCAAGTCAGTCCCCAGCTTCTTCCATAGCGTCCTCCAAAAATGACCTATGAACTTCGTATCTCGATCCGAGACTATGCTTCTCGGCAATCCATGCAATCGCACGATCTCTTTGAAAAACAAATTTGCGATGTGGGTTGCATCGCTCGTCTTATGACACGGGATAAAATGTGCCATCTTCGAGAACCTGTCCACCACAACAAAAATGGAATCCACGCCTCTCTGTGTTCTCGGCAAGCCCAACACAAAATCCATACTGATCGCCTCCCAAGGCCTCTCAGGTACGGGTAGTGGTTGGTATAACCCGACATTCTGCTTTCGGCTCTTCGCATGTTGACATATCCTGCACCTGTCAACAAAACGCTTCACATCTGTGCGCATACCTGGCCAGAAATATGATTCGCTCAGCTTGGCGAATGTTTTGTCATGCCCGAAATGACTTGCTAAGCCTCCGCTGTGCTTCTCCTTTACCAAATTCTCTCTCATAGAGCAATCTGGAATGCATAGTTGATTGCCCTTGAACAACAATCCATCCTGGATCAGGTAGTCAATCCATGGACTCCTATCCCTGAGAACTGGATTCTCGGCTGCTTCGTACGCCTCACCAAAGTCTGCGTCACCTGCATACATATCTTTTAAGTTTTCAAAACCCAAGGTTTTGACTCTGAATTCCTGCAGCAGCAAGCACTTCCTGCTCAAGGCATCAACTACCTTGTTCGCAGTCCCCGAAATGTGCTTGATCACGAACGTGAAATTCTGCATGTACTCTACCCACTTTGCATGCTTCTGGTTCAGCTTCTCCTGCTGACTCACGAATTGCAATGCATGATTATCACTGTACAGCACAAATTCCTTGGGTACCAAATAGTGCCTCCACTTCTTCAATGCCTGGATGATGGCATAGAATTCTTTGTTGTACGTGGAGTACTTTAGCTTGGCATCATCCAGCTTCTCGCTGTAGTATGCCACAGGTCGGTCATCCTGACTCAAAACCCCTCCAACAGCATACCCACTGGCGTCACACTTCACCTGTAAGGTCTTCTGAAAGTCAGGCATCACTAACACTGGCTGCTCGGTTATCTTTCGCTTCAATAGACTGAAACTCCTCTCAGCCTCAACTGTCCACTGAAAAGTCTTGTGCCGCTTCCTCACAGTGTCCATCATCGCAGCACTGATCCCGCTGAAATTACGGATGAACTTCCTGTAGAAGCTCGCCAAACCATGGAAGCTCCTTACCTCAAAAACATTTCTCGGCGATGGCCAATTCCTGATCACGTTCACCTTCTTAGGATCCATCTTTAACTCATTTGCTGAAATTACAAAGCCCAAATAAATGAGCTCTGTCTGCATGAATGAGCATTTCTTCAAATTAACCAGCAGCTTCTCCTACTGTAGCCTTCTCATCACCATGGCCAAATGCCTCAAGTGTTCTTCCCTGGTTTTACTGAAAATCAGTATATCATCCAGGTACACCACCACAAATTTGCCAATGAATTCCCGCAGGACTTCATTCATCAGCCTCATAAAAGTGCTCGGTGCATTTGTCAAGCCAAACGACATGACCAGCCATTCGTACAAACCCTCGTTTGTTTTGAATGCTGTTTTCCATTCATCTCCCTCTCTCATCCGGATTTGATGATATCCGCTTTTGAGGTCTATCTTTGAAAAATAATTTGCCCCACTTAGGCAATCCATCAAGTCGTCCATTCTCGGAAATGGGAACCTGTACCTAATGGTGATCTTGTTTATGGCCCTGGAGTCTGTACACATCCTCCAGCCTCCATCCTTCTTCGGACTCAGTACCGTTGGAACGACACATGGACTCAGACTCTCTCTGACCAGCCCTTTATCCTGCAGATCCTGAACTTGCCTTTTGACCTCCTCGTTCTCTTGAGGTGTCAACCTGTACGCGGCCTTGTTTGGTAGGCTTGCTCTGGGTATGAGGTCAATGTGGTGACTCACACTCCTCATCGGTGGCAATGAACGAGGTAGTTCGTCCACGATGATATCAGCGAACTCTCCCAACAGTTGCTGAATCTCCTCCGGCAAGTCGTCCACTCTCGTGCTTGTCAAGACAACTCTCGGCTTCCTGACAACAAAGAATTGTGGATCCTCATCTTTCTCCAGCTCTGTGAGAAGCTCCTTCCCACTCATGAGAAGTATCGTGCTGCTAACCTCTGGTTTCACTTCCTTATCTTTCATTGGCAACAACGTGTGGGTTTTCCCATCCTTCTCCAAGGTATAGGTGTTCATCCTCCCATCATGAACAACATGTCTGTCAAACTGCCATGGTCTTCCCAATAATACATGACAAACATCCATGGGAATGACATCACACAAGATTTCATCCATATATTCACCCATTTTAAAATTTACCAAGCATTGTTTTGTAACACGTACCTGGTGTCCTTTCTACAGCCATGTCACTCTGTAAGGACTCGGGTGCTTGCGTGTCTTCAACTCCAATTTCTCCACCATCTCGATCGATACAAGATTATCTGTGCTCTCACTATCCACTATGACCTTGCATTTCTAGCCCTAGGTCTTGCAAGTCGTCCTGAACAGTCGACATCTCTGAGCTGTGTCCTCTACCTCCTTCTCAGGTTTTAAAAGGATCTTGTGCACTGTCAGCAACCTCCCACTTTCGCTGCCTTCATCTTCGGCGTCACGCCTTTGCGCTTCAGCGACGTGAGCTCGTCCTCCGTCCACCTTCCTCTCTGGACAGTCTACGGCTTTATGACCGTCTTTACCACACGTGAAACATGTGATAACTCCTCCTCGACCTCTGCCTCGACCTAGGGTACAAGGAAAAGTGTTGGCATCAGCGTATCCTCCCTGCTGATCCTCCTGCTGTCTCCTCGGCTCAACATTTTGCTGTCTCTGCTGTGAGGTTCCACCTCTCTCAGCTCTACCCTGAGGCCTCTTCCAATCCTCCTTGGGCTTCTGTGTTCGCTCTTGAACAACAGTTTTTCCTCTAGGATGGCTTCTGCCTCGCCCTCGCTGACCTTTCTTGTGGCTCAACTTTTCTTCGGCCTTCAGAGCCATCTGATACGCATCCTCAACTGTCCGGATGGTCAGCATGCTCAGTTCATCCTGAATATCATACCTGAGGCCATTCAGGTATCTTGCCACCTTTTCGTCATCACTTTCCCGATGACCAGCTCGGATATTGAGCCTGTAGAATTCTTCGGTGTATTCCTTCACCATCATCAACTTCTGTCTCAGGTTCTGCATCCGTCTGAACAGTGTGATCTGGTAATCCCTCGGAATGAACTTCACCTTCAACTTGGCGATCATCCGATCCCAGCTTTTGATTTTCTGTTTGCCTTTGGAACGTCTGTCCGCCTGCAGCTCATCCCACCATAAGGCCGCATGTCCCTTCAGCTTGGTGACAGCATGCCTTACCTTCTTGTCCTCTTCGATATCCTCATAATCGAAGTAGGTGTCGAGTGCTCGGATCCAATCCAGCAACTCCTCAGCGTTTAGACTCCCCTCATAAGTCGGGATGTCCATCTTCGTCTTCGAGCTCATCCTTGAAATGGATTTGATTAACCTCTCTGTCGAGGCATCTTCTGTTGAGACCTCCTCCTCAGCATGTCCAACTTCCTCCTCAATCTCAGGATCGCTGAACTCCCCTGCGTCGGCTCCACGCCTTTGGGTGGTCTCCATATCTTCGAGTCTCGCCCTGAGATCTCGTATTTGGTGTTCCATTTCTGGGTTGCCTGCTGGCCTACCCCTTCTCCGAGCATCCTTGTCTTCACGATCAGGTGACTGCCTCTCTCTTCTGGGCGGCATTATGTCTCTCCTCTCTGCTACCTGAACAAAGAGAATTCCAACTCAGCTCTGATACCACTCTAACGGAAGTCGTGTGTATCAGAGTGCTCCTCTTTCTTCGTCCTGCCTGAAATACACAGACAGTTCCAGGCTCTGATACCACTCTGGCGCAACATGCCCCTCAGTGGATGGTCGCTCCTCCAGGATCTTCTCTTCCTCTAACGTCCCAAAGAGTCAATGCTCTTCCAACTCCTTCAGGAGTTCTTTACCCATAGCAATACTCCTTCGGCGATCTCCCCTTCGGATATCAGAAGATCGGATCTCGCGATCTCGCGAGTATTGCAACACTATCCCATGCAACCAAATGCTGAGACTCCGAGTCCCGATGGTCAACGGTCAACCTCGGGATATCGCCACTCGCGATGCCGAGTCTTTATACTTCAAATCCCCGAGTGCCGAAGTGCCGAGACCACGTGTCATACTCCACCCAGCCTCCGTGGACCCGTCACGACTCGGGACTTCGCTATCTCTCCGTGCTCCTTCTGGCTTCGAAAACGCCGAAGGGCCGAACCCCGACTCCTCGGGATCTTATGCCACCTGTCTGCACTCGTATCGACGGTCCCGATCAGATCGGGAAATCGCACCCTGCGATTTCGACGTGCACGCGTTTCTAGCACTCGCCGACTCCGATTCGCCGATATGCAATGGAAAATAATTCTTTCTGCGCCTGAGGGATTAACTTCCTCGCTCCTTCTCCCAGATCCAACGATCCATGGGACTTCGCGAGTCTTCACGACAAATTCAAGTCGCCGATTCTCTTCCTTTGGAGAATCCTCCGTTCGCCACCTTTTGTCCCGCGCAACTGAAACATAGGGACTATCCCTCCTGAGCTTTTGTCAACCCGGATCTCCTCAGGGATTTATCGTACACGCTCCCTACGCTCGTCCTTCAATCCTTCCAAAAGTGTTGAAGTCTTCCGGCCCTTGCGCATTCATGCTCGCAATGCTTCAACTTTCCCCCTCTCAGACTTGCAGCTGAGACTCCAGTTCGACCTGCACTTCACCTGCACGGCTCGAACAACTCAATCCAACTATGGACGAAGTGAGAACAAAGGTTCAACTACTTAGCCTCCTCGACGCACTCTATGCGGAGGTATTCGACTGCACCTATGCAGGAATCTCCTGGCCTAAGCAGAGAAACAATTGAAACTCATTCTCTCAGGTTTCGAACCTGATATGCAATCACATAAGCAGCATATAACAGATAAGCATAGAAAGAAGCAAACATGCACAAGCATAATATCAGCAACACACAGAGATCAAACACATCCATGGAATTGAACAGGGCTCTTCCTATTAATTCAATGTTTGTACATGGAGGTTCTTCACAACTCTCTGCTCGACTCTCTACTTGCTCTCCACACTAATACTGAATGAATTGTTATGTTACAATGATACAAGGGAGGGTGTCTATACTCCGTTTTCCCTCTCGAAAGCTAAAACTGTCTAATCTATAGTTAATTCCCTATCTACCTGCATTAAAACTAAATAAATGCCTCAGCTACTTAAGGACGAGAGCTTATCCGCTCAAGGTCCGTTACATATAGAAAGTGCGCTTCATCACATCAAAACATTAATGCTTGGCGCAACCATATTACAATGTTTCAAAATTTGAATGTTGGCGCTGTCCAGCTGTTCCTTTTCCTCCTCGTGCTGGCTCGCTTGAAAGGGGGAGCGATGCTCCTGCATCATAACACCATGTTTTCCCCCAAGAATGTAATTATGCTAAGAATTCATGTAATTATATTTATGAAACATGTAATCATGTTTGATTTAATGAAAACACTGAAACTAGTGAATGAGAAGGAGTAGCCTTGATAAATTACTATCCATGATACACAAGTGGGAATCGATGAAGCAGGGATTGGTGAAGTGGCATGAAGAGGGGAGTTGAGTTATTTTTACACTAGTACATTTTCCTCATTTTTCAACGTTGTTCTGATGCCCATATGATGTCCACTCATATAACTTCTAACAAAATCCCTCCTCATCTATTCGTCGAACCACTTTCATCGTATTAGCGATGAACATAAACATATGTCAGATATCTCACTCAATAGACTGCCACATGGCAGTTGTGGAGAGATTTTGTGAAACAAATTTTCATCGCATAGAATTGTCACAATGATGACTATCATATAGTGGAAGTATTGTGACACATTGATTTTCCACATGTCATTTTCCAAGAAACCTCTTTACCGACGATGACGGTCGTTACTGCAACATAGGCACGCTTAAGTATCGTTAGAAAACCGACGTAGACTCCATCCAAATTGCAACTTTATGGTTGGTGACATACATCGGCGTTGTGATGCTCTACATCACAGAGTCCATTACTGACCCAACAATATGGCATGACAGAATCATCAGAGGATATATGTAGGAGACTTCCAAGCGTATATGGGAATGTGACAAATTGTTGTGAAAATCTCGATGAGCATACAATAGAATTTTAAAAAATAACAAATTTCATTTGTTATAGGGAGCAGGTTGATCCAGATGTAGATGACAATGTTCTCGATATATGATGATATAGAAAATTAGGATTACACTTTCTATTCTAGCATAAAACCCTAATTTAATCTTGTTAGAGCCTAAACAACTAAAAATGCATAGTCACTCTTAAGAGATACAAGTTTTTCTATTAAACTTTAATTAGTTTATGCCCTTGTGTAGAAATGCATGCAAAAATTCATTGAAATGCACGCCTAGGTCTTAACACACCTGCGATTTGAGTGGTTCAGGTTTCCGAGGGTTTCTTAAATAATTTTACACTTTTTTACACATTTAGTTTTTTATTTGCAAACATAAAAGTGGCTTATGTATAAAAGGTGCAAATTCTACCTTATAAATTGAGAGACCAAAATAGTAGAAAGTGACGTAATGAAAATGGACACCCATGCTTCTATCTAGCTCTAAATTTAGTTATCTATTTTTTGGGGTGAAGTTAATAACATTCTAAATATTTGTTTTAATAGGAAATACACAAGAACATTGTATTAAATGGTTTCTCTTGAGGCAAAGTAGTTGTCTAAATTGACAAAAAGAGTCTTGAATGAAACATAGCACCACTCTAGGAAATGTATGATATATAAAACATATAGAAACTTTTAATTTCAGGAAGTGAAGTTGTCATATACTCTCATATATTGTCCTAATAGTAAGATACATTTAAAAAACTTCATTTCACTATATTAAAATGCTACCCATCCTATCTTCTAGTTATTCTCTGAGTATTTTCTTCTATTTCCATGCGAACTACTTCATGTCCTCCCTGTGCTTCATCTGAATGATCAACCTAATTGATATAATCTAAGTTTGATTCTTGAGGATCAACTCTTTCTCGGAAATAATTATGTTCATTTTCAACCATGTTTAGTCTTTGCAAAAGCGTTGTAACTATTGTTTCCATCTCCTGAATTATTTTTCTTTCAATCTCTCATTCATGTAGATATCTTACTTGGTGTTCTAACTTCTCTATTTTATGGATGAAAATTAACATTGTATGTTCCAATGCAGTTGTTTTTTGGCTTTCATGAATGATGCTTTTAGTTTTTCTAAGAAGAAGGGACACAATAATTTCCATATTATCGATTATTCCTACATTCTTGTCGTATTGAGCCTATATTCCTTCCAAAATTGCTTCAAAGTGATTTAGATACCCTTTGACCTCATTCCAAAATGGGTCCATTATTATAGAAATGACCCAACTTGTTATGTTGTTGTCTCTGATCTTAATGATCAGAACACAATGATACAGATGATCAAAAATATCAACAAATAGGGGGATACCTGAAATGATTAAAAATGAGGCTTGAAAGGTCCATGAATCAAATCCGAGAAGGCCACGAAAATGAGAAGGGATGTGAAAAAGAGATAATAAATACCAATAAAAACCTGAAGGGTCTTGGAAAAAGGGTTCAAAATCACCTCCCAGAGGAAAATCGGGGAGAATGTGAAAGGAATTAGGATTTGGGGGAAATTGTGAAGGATGAGAGGAGAGGGAGACTGTAGAGGGCGAGGGAAACATGGCAGAGGGGAGCACTAAAAAAACTGGAAAAATCAAACCCAGAATAGGAAAATGAGAATAGGGGTTGAAAAGGGGAAGGGAAAGAATAAAAAAAGGCTTCAAAAATATCTAACAACTCAGAAAAAATTATGCTAAGAAGTCTAATGCTGCCAATGTCCAAGAAATTCTTGATAAGAATTGTGGTAACATTCTCATGAAAATCCTATGAGTATCTAGATATTGGATATCGATGGACGAAGATAGGAGCCTAATCTGAAGAAGAAAATTTGCTTGACTTATACCAACAACCAGGGTTGAGCCTCCGAGACCAGGACATTGAGCCTGTTGGATTTCCCATTCTCGAGTTCACATATAACTGTGATTCTCACATGCATGGGAATGTTTTCACATAACTAGGATTTAATTTCGAGAGGGTTGACAAGATTGCAACACCTTTCCTAATGAAATAGCCTTTGCCACGTTGCATCATAACCGTCATGGTATGGGATTAGTCATTAATTCACCATTAACGTCCATTTGGCCTTTAATTAAAATGGATCCCTTTTTCACATTCTTATCCGAGACTCTAGAAAGATTAAAATGAAATACCTGGATGAGAATAATACGTGTTTTTCTTTTAAAATTTAATTTATGCCCTTGTGTAGAAATTCACACCAGGATTCAAAAAATGCATGCCTAGGTCTTTACACACCTACAATTTGAATGATTCAAATTTCTAAGGGTGTCTTAGATAATTTTACACCTATCTACATATTTATATTTTCATTTGCAAACATAAAAGTGGTTGATGTGTAACAGAGGCAAAGCCTACCTTGTAAATTGAGAGACCAAAACAATAGAAATTAACCTAATGGAAATGCACACCCATGCTTCCATATAGCTCCAAATTCAATGATCTAAGATTTGGGGTGAATTTAATAGCATTCGAAATCCATATAATTCATCTAGAGTGCATTTTAAAAAGACAGATGACTTCTACCTTGAATCGAGATTCAAGACATTTTGTAAAATGGAGGGTAAATCCATCTTACTGTAAAATAAATGCCTAAGACTCAAGTGACCTCCAAATTGAGTGGTTCAAACTATGATGGATTTTATCATTTTACATCCATTCATACTTTAGTTGTGCAATTTGAAACCTAAAACCCTCTATTGTGCGTAAAGGCTAAAAGTTGCCTTGTAAATGCTAAAAAAAATGCATAAAGGGAAAAATGCATAAAAATGCATGAAAACAGAGCATGATGAGAAATGCATGACCTACGAATAAAAATCCTTGTATGTTGTTGTTAATTTACAAGTTACAAGTTACAAGACTGTGGATTGGTTGTAAACCCTAAAGAATGCATACTAGGGTGATTTGTGCGCAGATTTTAGTAAAGGGTTGAAATACACATGATTTTTTGGCTACTGTGCACACACACTAACTATAATGGAAAAATGAGTACTAGCTACCTGGGCCCATGAACTCTATGAGGCAGGAGTAGGAGCTTGTACAACCACATCACACATAGGCTAGTTAGTTGCATTTCCATTGAAAAGACCTGCATAAATAATTAGAGAATACAAGGTTATGATAAATAAATATATAAACAGACATATCAACATGTACAATACTCTTGAAATACTAAAATGGAATACTTGAATGAGAAAAATACTTGTTTCGGCTTTAAAATTTAATGTATTCCCTTGTGCAAAAATGCACACCAGGCTTCAAAACAATGCACACCTAGGTATTTACACACTTGCAATTTGAATGATTTAATTTTTTGAGGGTGTCTTATATAATTTTACACATGTCTACATATTTATATTTTCATTTGTGAACATAAAAGTGGTTGTTGTGTAAAAGAGGCAAAGTCTACCTTGTAAATTAAGAGACCAAAACGGTAGAAATTGACCTAATGGAAATGCACACCCATGCTTCTATATAACTCCAAATTTGGTGATATAAGATTTGGGGTGAATTTAATAACTTTCTAAATCTATATATTTCATACGGTGCATTTTAAAAATCCAAAGGACTTCTACCTTGAACCGATATTCAAGAAGTTTTACAGTAAAATGGAGGGTAAATCCGTTTTACTATAAAATGCACGCCTAAGAATCATATGACCTCAAAATTGAGTGGTTCAAATTGTGGAGTTTGGATTTTATCATTTTACATATATTCATACTTTATTTGTGCATTTTGAAACCTAAAACCCTCCAGTGTGCGTAAAGGCTAAAAGTTGCCTTGTAAATGCAAAAAAAATGCATAAAGGAAAAAATGCATAAAAGTGTAAGAAAATAGAGCATGATGAGAAATGTACACCCTAGGAAGAAAAATGCATGTGTGGTGTTGTTAATTTATAAGTTACAAGTTACAGGACTATGGATTTGTTGTAAACCCTAAAGAATGCATACTAGGGTGATTTGCGGCCAGAATTTAGTAAAAGGTTGAAATACACATGAATCTTTGGCAACTATGCACACACACTAACTAAAATGGAAAAATTAGTACTAAATACATATATCCATGAGATCAATGAGGCATGAACTTGTAAAACCACATCACACATAGGCTAGTTGTTAGTTGCATTTCTATTGCAAAGACCTGTAAAAATCATCAGAGAATACAAGGTTATAATAAATAAATAAATAAACATACATATCAACATGTACGAGACTCTAGAAAGACTAAAATAGAATACATGAATGAGCTTCTCTTGGTTTTGAGAATAATTTATTCTCTGCTGAAAAGGGCCAACCAAATTTGAAGGCACCCTTCAATTATGTTGCTCAAACTCAGAAACAGAGGTTACCACTGAGTATAAACTGGACTATGTTCTGAAGAGGTGCTTAAAGATCCCCTTTTGCATGTATAAAGATACTATGGGTCTCATACATGCCAAATGGAACTAATACTTTCATACTCACCAATTTTACTTAGAACCAACATCACCATCAAATTCCTCTCATAATTATGAGAAAACTGGGTATAAACACTCTATACTTTCCTCAAAGAACTCATTAGAATTCAAAACGAGACAAATAAAAAATAAGAACACCTCTTGCATGCACATCGAGAAAACATTTCACTTGGAACAACAATATTGACCAACGACATGTACCTTGCATCAATTTATATGCCCGTTAAATAGTCTATGTCAGCCAAAATTGTGGCCCAACCTTCAAGTTGGCATCAAAATCAATTTAAATGAATTTCTGTTGGAATATTGTAACAAAAGGCACCTTTGGTGCATTGGTTAAAATGTTTCCATGTGGGGGAGGAGGTCGCGGGTCCAAACCTGTGAACCTCTCCTCGTTTGGTGCTTTGTTGTAACTATATATTATATATATAGTATAAAGTATGTTATATTTGGTGGCATGTAGTTTGAACCTCCCGTGAACTTTGGCACTTGGTTACATTGGATTCATATAAACCATGGGCTGGGGCCTTATCCCTCGACCCTTTTCCCATTGAATACACAACCATTACAACTTAAATAAAAAAATTCAACACATGACTATCAAGCCATGTGCTTTGGTGTATTGGTAATTCATTGTTTTTGCATGCATGAGGTTGAGGGTTCGACCCTTGTTAACCCATAAAATTTTGGTAAAGAAAACTACCATTGAGCCAATCAGAACTGTCATGTGACAGTTCTCAATTGGTCCACATATAAAAGCATTGTACGATCGATGCCACATGTCAAAACTTAGTTGGACCACGTAACATGTTGTGTATTCCATATCATCTTCCCAGTTGGATGTAAACCTGCCACCTCATAGTATGATCTGCCACATGGTGCCTTATGGTGATGCCATGTTAGCATACAGTATCTATGGTTTCCACATGTCACCCTTCGAGTGGTGCCATGTGGCACCCTTTTTTTACATTTTTCCCTATTTCTTGAAAACGTTTTGACCGTTCCAAGTCCTCCTGGATCACACCTCCCCACTAAAGAACTTTTGGACCTCCAAAAGTATGGATTATTTAGAAATGAAATGAATATACTTCTGCCTCACTTGTCTAGTATCATCCATCCTTCTTGCTTGGATAATGAGCACCTAACTCAACACAATAATAATGAAGACTGAAACAACCTTGTCTACCAAGTTAAGAATTCCCTCAAATTCACAAACTCCAACATTCATTGTTGCAGCTACTAAACATACTCCACTGATTAGTAATGTTATTGCACAATTTGTAGGTTGGGAAAATCCCAACCCAACCACCAAAATGGTGAAAAATTGGAGAACACCTACCCATTGTCACCTTAGGTAGGTATTCCCATCACTTTAGAGATGATAGAATCACCTCAAGGGGGGAATCTTGGTGACCCTAGGGAGAAATGAAATGGAAACTGAGATGTATGAATGGAAGCCCCTATAGGTCAAGTTACTATATGGAATAAGGCTTAAGAATGAGTCTCAAGAAAGGTTTAAGGTTGCCAAGTCCTCGGGTACCTGCTGAGAGTATTTGTACCTACTCGAGACACAAGAAAAACCAACTTTGCGCAGTATATGTTAAATGGACAAGCAAGTTAATATTGCTGTCCCTAATAGTAGAAGTAAAAAAATATGTATATCAGCAATGAAATCAAGTAACTACTACATATTAAACCACTTAAAGCATCGAAGATTAGTTGAGTTATGAAGCATAAACATGTAAATAAATTCTCAACACGTTAACACAACTTTAGTGGTATTTAGATGGTTGTAAAGATAATTTTTTTAGAGTATATCTATGACATCAAAGTGGTTGTAGAAGTGTTTTTCTATAGAAGCCACGTTTACCCCAAGAAATCAGCCAAAAGATTTCCCAATACTAGCTAACATCAAGTAGATTAATAATAACAACATTCCAACTAATTCCAATGGTAAAAGAGTGAGGAATTGAGATTGAAAAAGAGAGTTTGTTGCAGCCCTAATGGATGTATAATGAATTTATAAAATCACTAAGAAACACTTATCCAATTGAGACGCCCTAGGGGCAATAGCAAGCCTATAAAATCAAGGAAAGAAAACAATTTGAACAACTTGATTCCTTCATGTTTTCACGTATTCCAATGAAACAATTGTATTTCTCCAATGCAAATTAAAAATGATTAGTGCCTTATTATTCGGTTGTGGGGTCAAATAATGTGAATAATAGACTAAGTACTTGGGGATGTAAATCCTCTTACTCCCCAAGGAAAGCTAGGTCCACTAGGAAATGCTAAGAGGCTGTAAGCCCTTTTACTTCTCTTAGCAAAACCCTATGAAACAATATGACCTTGGAAGTAAGAGATTGATCCAAAAAGGACCTAGGGGTGTAATCCATTTTAATCCCTAGGGTTTGTGAAACAAACAAAGGTGAGCTCAGAGGGTATACATCCTTGTATTTCTCCAAGCAACCTTGCAATTAATGACCTTTCACAGGCAAATAAATGAAATCTTGGGGAGGGTGTCTACCCTTATACTCCTCCAAGGGTTCATCCACTAAAAATTATGGAAGAAGTAATAATTTTAGAAAACAAGTGCATAATTTCCTTACCAATTCCAAATAAATGAAAGATCAAACACTAAGTGACCAAGAAAATTCCATCAACAAGCATGAGAAAAAGCCTCCAAGTGTAGTGCACCACTTTTACCCATCAATAGCAAGAGAAAACAATAACAATTGCAAGAGAGAGATGAAATGCTCCAAGAGTAGCAAAAATTTCAGCTAAGTATCCTTCTCCATAAGGGAGAGCTATGTTATGAAAATGAGATTCACATTATCTATATGTTGGACAGTTGGTTTTCATTGATGTCAGCAAACATTGGATTGATGTCAACTGATGCGATGGGTATATTTGGATAAGTATCCAAAGTGGTCCCCTTATGGAATAGCTCTAAGCATGGCCCTCACAAGAATATGCTTTGAAGAAGTCTACAAGAAAACCCCTATGTATGGTTAAGTATCTCGTAGTTGATCATGGAATTTGGTCATGAAGGATGGATTAAATAATGGTAACTCACTCATGGATGGATAGTACTCATCATACCATTTCTGGTTATATGTGGAATGCCACGTAGTTCCTCATGGTTAGGGAGATATGGCCTTGTAGAGTTGGAAGCCCTGAATAGTGGACACAAAGCCCCTAGTTGGTTATAAGTCTTGGTCAAAGGGGTAACCTTGTTGTAACAAGAAAACCATACAAGCCCTAAATTAAGGAAAGGAATTAGCTAACACAAATATATAAACACCTCAAGGAGTCATTCACAATAACACACACACACACACACACATTAATTGATTATTTATCTTATGAACTAGTGATCTTTTGCTAAGGTTGTGAAGAAATCTTTTCAAAGGTAGCAAAGGAAGGTTGAAGGAGAAAGTCTTGGGGTTGAAAAAAACCCTATATTATGAGGTATCCATGGGTTTCAATTCAGAAGGATGCGGATGTACACAGGTTGCAGTAAAGGAAAGCACAAATATCCGCAAGATATAGAAGAGAAGGTCACGTATCTATGAAAAGATAATAAGGTTTTGAGTAGATGTTGGTACCAGATCTCTAAAATTCTAAATGAATTCTACGAGTTAGTATATTATAGTTCAGGTAAGATTTAGAGGTATTGATATGGTTGTATACTTGTTTTGATGATTACTTATTGTGATGGTATGGTGTATTCTTGAGGCATACTTGGTATGGTTGGTTTGATATTTGGATATGGTATATGTTGGGTGGTTGGGTGAGTGAGCATTACTC
>JZKD02S0048174.1:89198-104604 GCA_000966675.3 Picea glauca
AAGTATGTGTTGCAGATGACATCAACATATTTATCATGGCATAGATGAATAAATAGGTCATGATATTTGTTTGGTAATCATATCAAGAGAAAAATTTATGAATCTTTACCTTTGGACTTGTCATTATGTTGATGCTTGCGATGATTGATTGCTCATGCCCATGTCACTAGTCCAACTTTTTCTGATGCAAGCATGTGTACATGAACATCAGAAGGACTAAATAAGCATATTCATTGTATATTGTCCATAATTATTTTGAATGTCACCTACAAGCTCGAAGGAGATGGAATATGAAATAGGGTGTCAAGGGATACTGAGGAAGCATGAGGACCCGACGATCAAATTGTATGCCTCAGAATTTTTGACTGCAAAAATGTGTAACATGGAAAAATGCATGATGGGGGAGTCCGACAGCCAATCTATATATCGGGGAAACCTCGAAGCTAGAGGTGCAATTTTGAGCCCTCCATCCCGGGAACTCGCGATGGAAAAAATGACTTAGTATGGAATGAGGAAGCCATCGATTGGGCTCATGATATAGAAGCATGAGTATAAATGTGAACCCATGAGACCGCCAACCCATGCACTTATACATTGTTGGAAAAAACGACTAAGCAAAGAAACCAGAAAGTGAAAGTAGAGGGGAAAAAGAAAGGGGAATTTGGTTAAGTATAGAAGAGGGAAAAAAATGGGTAATAGAGAGTGGGAAAATAGAAATGAGGAGGGAAATGTTCAGAAGTGGGAAGTCTCAACAAAGGCCCATTATTTCCAAATCACCATTTTCTAGTCCAATATTTTATCCACCTACTTGTTTTGTGTGTTTGATTTACTATCAAAATTGGTATACCTTTTCGAAGTTTATACTTTAGCTTCCTCTGCTGTGGCATATAAGATTTCATCCTCTTGTCCAACTAATCTGTTTCTTTCAATGTAGCAATGTAGAACATATAGTGGACATGAAGGTAAGTTGTTATGTAGAAAGACATGTAAGAAAATAAATATAGTTCTATTTATTCCAATGTAGCAACACAAAGAATACAATTGACATGAAGATAAGTTATTATGTAGGAAGATACATAGTATCTACATACAATAAATTAGGTGCAAAGAAGTAGAACAAATATACAGAGAATAAATGAAATACAAAACAATGGAATATGAAATAAGAGTAGAAGCATGCACCTTTGTATCTCCTCTTCTACATTTGTAGTAAAGAGTCCTTCGTCTTGTCGAGTTATTCTGTTTGTTTCAATGTGGGAATGCACAAAATACAATGAAAATGAATGTAATATGGTATGCAAGGGAAAACAAGTAATATGTACATATAATAAATGAGAATAAAAGGAATATAATAAAAGAGAGTTAGAAGCATGAACCTTTGTTTTTCTTGATCCATGGCTGTGATTATATAGAATGTTTGTTGGCCAAAATATATTACAAGCCAGAAAATATTAAGAAGTTGGATGGTTGTAGCTGAATGTTTTGGTTTTGTGCAACAAAGTATCCAGATATGCTTTGAGACATGGAAATACAATTTTGTAATATCTTTGATGCATATTTCATAATTCAACTACAAGACAAATTGTATCGTGGTCAGACCAGTCTGTGTATAATATAAAGAGGTTGTATTGTGATATCGGAACATTTCACCATATATGGTCAATAAGTGTGTTTTGTACATGTTTTTATCTTAACCAAAAGAAAGCAGACATTGTAATTGCACATGTAGTTTTCCAATTGTTTTGTTATGGAACTATTTTGTAGCATGTCAACACTAAAGTATCCTAGAATGATAATGTTTTTTTTCAAATGTAAATAATGTGATGCATTTGAGAAAACATTCATTATGTTAGCAATGTTGCACACGGAGTGGCATAGAGATTGAATATTGCAATTTGAAATCCACAAAATACTACTCTTTCTAGCACCATTTCAACATATTTTTCTTCTACAAGAACATTTTGCAAAGGCATGTAGGTATGGTTCAGAGTTTGGAGAAAACATTGGAGAAAAATTTAAGAGAAGGAGGGAAAGATATGCCAATTTTGTGCAATTTTGTTAGCTCCTAGGCATCGTTGTACCATACCTATCCCTTCTACACCTACCTACAATTTTCTTCTACAAGAACATCTTGCAAAGGCAATAAGCTTGACATCGTAATTTTCATGCAAAAGACATGTGTTTGATTCCCGTACGGGATAGGCAGGCTCGATATAGGCTCTAGATTTCCACTTTGTTACACACGACAAAGGACCAAGATTTGAAATTCTATAAAAATGACAGCTAGAGTTGTGCAAACGACATTGGCATGCACATGCTATAGAGCCTCAAGAAAAAATCAGAAGAAAATTTAAGAGCAGGAGAAAAAGATATGCCAACCTATATGGAAATTCTACACGATAAGAATGATGATTAAATACTTAAACATTCTTACTTGAAAAATGAAAACAACGAATACGAATGAAAGTATGCTATTGAAACTTACTCGTTAATGATGAACAACAGAAGCGCAGGTCCACTTGTGGGTGCATGACTTGAACCCTACAAAGTGAAAAAAAACAACTCCAACTATCAGTGTAGGACCCCAACCTTGCAAAGTCGAAGGAAACAAAAGAAAACAACATGAAACAAACTAGTGAGCAAGCACCAACAGGTCCAATTGCAGGTGCATGACCTCAAACTTGAAAAGTTGAACCAAACAACAACAAGCAACAATCGACGAACCAACGAACCAATGAACAAACAACAACTCGTGAGCCAATAAACAATATATGTATCTTCAATGATGACCAAATTGCATTCCAAGCATAGAATAAATTTGAAACATATGATGACCATATGATGACTTGCAAATAGTAAACAAAAAAGAACAAATATGAATGAAACTATGGTATCGAAACTCACTCGACAATGATGAACGACAGAAGCGCAAATCAAATTGTGGGTGTAGGACTTGAACCCTGCAAAGTGAAAAAACAACTCCAACTGCGGGTGTAGGACCCCAAACTTGCAATGTTGAAGCAAAAAAAAGAAAGAAACAAGCACCAATAGTTCCAACTGCAAGTGCAGGAGCTCAACCTTGCAAAGTTGAACCAAACAACAACTAGCAACAATTGACAAACCGATGAACCAACGAACAAGAAGCAACTAGTGAACCAGTAAACAATGTATGTATCTTCAATGATGAATAAATTGCATTCCAAGCATAGAAGAAGTATGAAACATATGATGCCTATGCGAGTGGTGATGGACAACAATATTGTCCAAATTCATTGCAACATTGTATGGAAAAATTCGAGGAAAAATTTACTGTGAGAATCCTATTTAAGTAAACATTTAAGGTTGTCAGGGTTGTTTAAGGGCCTCACGCTATGAAAACATTTAAGTTTTCAGGCTTGTTTAAGGGCCTTCCTCTATGTAAACATTTAAGCTGTCAGGTCTATTCAAGTACCTCAAAAAGAGTGTCAATGCTCAAAACTTTCGGTATGTAAACATTTCAAGACAAATAGAAATAATATAAACATTAAAAAAGAGTGTTGATTCTCAGAACTTTTGGTATGTAAGCATTTCAATAAAAATTAAAAAATTAAAAAAGAGCGTCGATGCTCAAAACTTTGGATATTTAAACATTTACAACATTGAGAATAATGAAGCTGGCAATAAATCTTCGCATCTATTCTCCAATGAGATGATGACATATAATGTTTTTTTTATTATATAAAAATAATGTTTTTAGTTCTATAGTTAGAACAATAGAGATGATGCGAAAATTTATAGTCAAAGAACATATTGATATGAAGTCAACAAATTATCGATCGCTATAGTCCTTGTATGCCTTCGACAAGGACTAATAAGAAAAAAAAACAAAGATATAAAAAAATTATATAATAATAATAAAACAATTTTTTTATTTATAAAATATTAAATGTGAACTTATAATGAAAACATATCTTAAGAAAAAAAAAGATATAAAACAATTATATAATAATAATAAAATAATTTGTTTATTTATAAAAATATTAAATGTGAACTTATAATGAAACATTTTATCAAATTTTAAGTGTACATATCTTATCCTCCTTCATATTTAAATGTATGATTTCTTAAGAAGAAACATATGTTCTTAATCATTGGACTCAATCAAATTGTCTACAAAGTACACAACATGCAAGTGCCCTTAATTTTCATTTCATAATTCCAAGTTTAATTAACCTTTCTCACACACATATATACAAATAAAATACAATTGACCAAACATATATATGTTTACAGTTTTATAAATAAATATTTATTTATTTTGAAACACACACACACACACACATTACAATTTTATAATTAAATATTATTTATTTAGAAATTGAATAAAATATACTTAACACATCCTATCTCTCCCACGCAGTCCGAGTGGGCCTAATGGTTAAGAACATGTGTTTCCTCATAAGAGATCACAAGTTCAAATCTAGAAGGGGGTAGGGTATGTATACCTTAGTAGACTTTACCAGTCAAAATGGTTTTCAAGTGTTAGAATTTGACATTCATCCTTGTTTATCATTTTTATTACCCTTCACTTTAAGTTCAACAAATAAAATGTTATAAAAAATTAAGAATTATTTTATAAAATCAACGGTAATAAAATCAAGTATTCTAAACACATTTGCTAACACAAGGTGAACTAATCTATCTAATATTGATTTTCTTATATAATTTGTGTGCTACATATAAATAAATAATATATATAATATATAGCCAAATTAATTTTCATGAAACAAAATTACATTATTTACATTCATGATCTAAATTAAAATCAAACAACATATATTGAACCTATTTGTCAACCATTTCTATAATATTTATAAAATTAAATCCAAAATCATTATATATCACCAAATGATACAAAATATAGTAATATTTCATGAATATAAATAATAATGAATAATAATGATTATAAATAAAGTTTTTTAGCTTTGATAATTTTTTATTTACAAGTATGATATTATGAGAGAGGCTACTTCTAGTTTCTAAGCATAAAACAAGCTTGACTTGGAAGGTTTTGGATCTACCTTTAAAATATCAATAAATCAAAATTGAAGATATACATTTTTAATAAATCTTAATGTCTAATATAGATTTAACAGATTGTTTGTTGGTATTGATCTAGTTTTATATTCATTTGATTGAGCATAAATTGGGCTTTATTTACAAAAAATATATATTTATGATATGGGAAGGAACATTAATGATGTATTAAAATCTCAACTATTAGTGCCCTACCCTAACCTTCGTACTTGGGGTTACTTAGGAACTAGTAATTGCATCGAGAGACACTTTACAACTTCGTATTGGAGAGATGTCGTCACATACATATGTGACAATAAAAAAAATTACAAAAGTTATTTGACATCATATGTTGACCCAATTTTAAATTTCTAGTCATTTGGGTCTAGCCCAAGTGGTTGTGGGATCGAGTATTATCCCCCCCCACCCAGGTTCTATTCTCATTATTGTCATGTTCAACTCACATTGAATATATTGTTGTAATTGCTTCGATCCCTGTTGCTTACCAATTGTTGGCACAGGGGAAGACCCAGGGTTCAACGCTACAATAGCGCACCAACAAAGCCCTAACAACCGACCCTTTTGACAACACCTGCGAAGTAAATGAAGTCTCACCCGAGGTAGAGGCAGGGGTGGTTGAAGAATCAGGTGTTTGCAACCTTAGCTGGGACACGAATCTGTGATTGTACTACTTAATAAAGCACTTAGCACTGTCAGTCCCTCAATATACAATCAATAATCACTTCGTTGATAAAACAGGGCTTCGCGACATTCACACTGATATAATGTACTCAAGCACTTAGCATCAATAGGTAGGTCAGATATAGCAGATCAAGCACTCAACACATTCATATGGATCAGATATAATATCCTCACATGTCATTATCACTAAGCATAAGCAGATCTATCTGAATACATCAAAGCACTTAGCAAAGAAGACATAAACATATTAAGACAAGCACAAAGCAAGAAAACACAATGTTTACGTGGTTCACCCCCACCCTAGGGCTATGTCCACCAACTCTTCTTCTTTATTATCTTCAGTCAATCGGTTACAAGAACATAGCCATGAAAACCCTACTCTGCACAGGACATAAGATTTGCGCAGCTCGCTAGATGCTTCTTCCTTGCGTTACAACACTCATCCTTTTACAATCTATTACAAGGGCCTGTACTTAGCTCTGTAAGTCTCTTATAGTCATGCACAAAGAACTTACAGACCCTACTTGCACTTAGCATACATTGACATAGATGCATATCCAAATACTTCTTACATTGCATAGCCTTCTATTTATACATTACAAAATAGGCCTAAGCATGGGCAAACCCATGGGCTGACATCCCAATCCCGTTAAATAATCTCCAAAACCCAAAAAGGACCCAAAAGTGGGCCAAGATCCCTTGATCTCCGCTTCTTCTTGCGCTCCTCCTTCAACAGGCTGTCGAAGTCCCAAAATAGGTCAATATGACCAAGAATCTCCCAAAATTTGGTCCAGGGCCAATAGGCCCCCAACACTCACCTATGACTCATCCCGAGTCACTTTGGTCTGAGCAGTTCTTCTTTGAAGGCCTCGAGATTGGCTCGAGCTGCTTCGACCTGCTGATGTGCGATGACCTCTTGCTCGGTGAACTTCTAGATCAATGCATTGTTCACGGGCCCTTCTAGGCGTTGTTTTGTTGCGATGACAACCTGTTCTAGCTCTGCTCCTCATATTTCAACCTCTGTGAATAATTGGCATGCCTTATCTTACACTGGTTGAAGTTGTTGAGTAACTTCCATCACTCTGCTTTGAATCGTATGGATCTGCTGCTAGGCGAGCATTGCTCCTGAGACCTCTTCATTCTTTCCACGACTGACAAGGCCTTCATTTGTGCCTGTAGTGTGTCTGTGTGATGTTTTGCTTCCTTGAGCTGCGACTCTAATGCTTGTAACTCTGTATTCTCGGTGAGGTTCTCATATGTTTGGGCGCTGCGGTTACTCAACTGATTGCTCTCCAAGGCAAGATATTTTAGTCTTTCAACTGTTCTATGGGCAGTTGCTTCCCTTTGGTCTCATACATCTTGAGGGGTCTCGGGCATAGTGCGGAGCTCCAAGTCTGCTATGCGTTGCTGGATTACTTCTTCAAGTTGTGCCACCTGCTGTGGAACTCTCTCTTCAGTCTTTACTTATACGATTGTCACAGAGCGAAGTGCTCTCTAAACCATTTCATTTACTTTGAGTTTCTCTATGAGAAACTATTCGTTTCTTTGTTGTAGTTGTGATTTTTCATCATCCCACTTCGCTTGTAGAGAAATCTTTCCCATTCTGCAGTACTGCGTTGTTCTTCAAGGTCTCCCTGTACTTGTGCCAAAGCCTAGGTAGCTTCCATTGTTTCTTCTTGAGATTATTGAAGGCGAGCTTCAACTGTACAATCGATGTGGTGGATTTGAGCTAGCTCATCTCCCAGTTCTGATGTTCCTGCTAATAGAGGCGCAGTGGAGACTGCGATGTTGGATTGTAGTGCCTGCTGCACTCCTTGGAGCTCGTCCTTAATCCGATGGAACACGTCCTCCTGCTTAGATTCTTGCTTCTCTTCTATCTCCAATGAAGCATCATTCAGGGCTGCTATGATGAAATCGAAGTCATCGGAGGTGAGGATGGTCTTCATTTTGGTCATAGATACTTTCGATTTCTTCCTAGAAGAAGGTTTCGGAGGGGAAACCTTCCTTTTCTTTGAGGGGTCCTCCTCGTCTCGAGGCAGTGTAACCTCGCCTTTATTTTGTTCAACTTCTACGCCATCTATCTCTCTGCCATCTCCTCCTTGCTCTGCTGAGATGGAAGAGGTCTTCACAGATGTGTTGTCTAAATCATGGACCTCTTCAGTCTTCTTTATATTGCTAGGTATGGGTGTATCCAACATAGTTTATGGACTATCTAAATCAGACATCTCTGCATGGACGACTGGAATGAGGAGGTTCTCCGACCATTCCTTGGTGATTTCTTCTAAGTCCTCCTCTGTCAGCTTGTATTAATATTGAAGTTGCTGCTTGTGGTCATAAACACACATTGTAATATAAATGAAATGGAGGTCTGCATTGAATTTCATTAAAGGCCGAAACCTGTGAAGAGTATTGGGCGTGATGCGAGGCTCGGACTGGATAACTAACTTCAGCTTATTGTAATATGTGTGGAATAAAAAATTTGACTGCCATTGGTTGTTCATGTCACTGGAATACCACATTGTATTGAACTTTGCAGCTAGAGGTTCAAAGGGCTTGATGTCCGGGAAGGTCGCACCTTTCGGCATCTCCCATGCGATGAAATTAATCAGGATTAGAAGCTAACTGAAGTGGAAATCATATCCTTGATATTTCTCTTCCTTCCAGTCCAGTTCCAATTGGTTCACGAGGTACTTCACCCAATTCATTTGTAGGCCCTCTATGCATTTCCCTGCGAGGTCGACTACAAAACTAGTGACTTGGGTGGGTCGGTTCTTGCAGATCAATTTTCACGCGATTAATTGACAGGCTAGGCGCATTGCACCGCTTTGGATAGAAGCTACCTTGTATCCTCACGTGCCTTTCTCGACATCGCCATAGGTGCCTTTTATGCTTTTGTCTAAAGCGCGATCGATGGTTTTTACGGGATATAAATATTGTGGGTTAGGGCCTTGCATACTCAGCCCTGTGATCCAATTGATCAATGTCGGATCCACTATGATACGGAGGTTTAACCACAAGTATTTTCCATGGTAACAAGACAACAACAACTTGACGCATGCATTCACTTCTTGGTTCCTTCATGGTAAGTGAGGAATCTTCATGACGTTGAGTACTGTGGATTGTTTGAAGTTATCGGTCCATGAATGAAGGATGATCTTTGAATTCTTTCCTTTTGTCCTGGTCAGGTACTTATGTGGGGCAAGCATGTTGTAGACCTTCCTGTCACCGAGGTTGAAGTCTCTAAACTTCAACGCTGCTATATTTTCTTGATCTACACGAACTGTGCATATCCCCTTCGAGAGGTACGCAGTGACCAATTCGTACTCAAATTCTCTGGGCACACTGTCTCAATTTATTGCATCGCTTAGAGGTGGGAGATAAGCGGGTAAAATTCTCAAAATCAACTTAGCATTCGTGAGATCGTCTCTGTGTTTAGTTCGCTTTTCGTCTCTGGGTCGTGATGGTTCGACTCGAGCAGTGGACGGAGAGGCCGATAGTCCTCTCGTCGATGATGCTTGTAGACCAGTAGAAAATCTTCTCTCCGACATGACTCTTTCACTCATGAAGTCAATAAGTACTTATGTTACTAATTCTTCAACTACGGTGACCTCGTTAGACATATGCGCTTGGGATTAATAATACCGGGTTCACAATTAACTCAGATACTGCACTATAATAAACAACAAGAGGGAAATGATCACTGTATACAATTCACTTGGTCTGCAGGCTCAAATTCCTGGTTAGCAAAAGTGTTCTCCGTGCATGGTGCGATGGGATAAATAGGCAACTCGACAATGGTTCACTTGTAACGGGTATGAAGCCTCATTAACTCTTGTTCTGTCCGTTATGGGGTGGTTCAACGGTCTGGTGTCTAGCTATAACTGCTTTATGACCCATTCAGAACAGTAGTCGAACGGATATATCAGTCCCAACGACTATATTGCCTCGCCATGGCGAAGTGCCATGTGTCGCTGTTCTGATATCTCAACGAAGTTCCCATTCTGCAAATTTTCTCTCTACGAAGTTCCCTCTGGAACCTTCTGTAACTTTTCAAACTTAGCTCTCTTCTTACTTAGCTTTCTAGCCTTCCTCCCAGTGAGCTTTGTATCGGTATTTTGTTTTCCATTCTGATTCTTATCTTTTGTGTTATTAGTCACTTCGTGTTGTTGAGATTCTCTCCTGGGACTCAGGGGTAACACCTCTTCTTTATCCGAGATAGGTACTTCAGTCTCCTGGGAGTCTTCTAATGTTCTTTCAGCTTTGACATCTAGGTTTCTAGTGTTAAATAACTTTGACCTATTCTCTTGTTCTTCAATCAAGTATGCGATCCTTCTACTCATGAAATATTTTAACTCTTGTCTCTTCTGCTCCAAAACTTCTTTTTCTTCTTTTCGTCTGGCTTGATCTCTTTCAATCCAAGATTTCCCTAGTAACATGGTAAACGGGGCACTGTCCTCAATAAATTGAATAATCTCAAAATATTCTTCTGTCGAAGTTCCATTTGCATTCATAGGTATCTGAGCGAGCTTTCCACATAGGTTTACTTGTTTTCCTCTGAGTAACCCTATTCCTCCTAATGAAGGAATCATATCAAGCCTTCCTATAACTTCCCAAGTTCTCTCTATCATGATATTCACTTGTGTTTCCTCATCTAGAACACAGTTAATGTTGAAGTCTCTTATTCTTGCTTCAAGGCATTCCTTTTCTTTAAAGATCTCTGATAATATAACATGTCGGTGGTCATCCAAGGTTTCTTTCATTTGTAGCAATACCTTCTCTGATTTTTTTTGGGGTTCTTCTATAGCCTTAGTTTCTGGATTTCCTTAGGGTTTTCTTGTCTTATATTCATACTTTCAAGCTTATAAATCATTCTAGGGCAATCCAACACTTCATGGTTCATAGCTTTGTAACAAAGACAACTAGGTCTTCTCCCAGGGCATGCTTTAACAAGATGTCCCAGTTTTCTACAGCTGTAATAGATGGTTAATCCTCTCTTTCTTTTAAATGATCCCCAACTTCTCCTGTACTGCGTGCTAGGATCATAGGAGCTAACCTACAATAAATTCTTTCTGGGATCCTACATCCATTCATTAGTCCAAAAATTCTTTCTATGCATAGGTATAACATATCTTCCACTATTCTTATCAGATCTATTGATATCAAATCTTCTTTCATCTATTAATACCCTAGTTTTCAAACTAGGATAGACTCTATTAAACATACCTAGATCCATACTCTAGAAACAAAAATTTCCACTTATCTTACTTCTACAGAGCACAAAGCTTCTAGATCTAAAATTTTTCACTATTCTTACCTTTATCAAAGTACAGGGCTTGTAGATCTTACCTCTTTTAATAAAAAATTCTCACTTTTACCTTTCTTAGGGCACAAATATTCCATATCTTTCCTCTTTTCTTGAGATCTGATCCCCTTTCTTTAGATCGAGCTTATTTCTTTAGCACATAGATTTATAAATCGAGTAGGACACTGTGCACTAGGGCATAGATCTACACACAGATATTTCACAATCCCAGGTTGAATCTTTGCACAAAGCTTCTTTTTTCTCAGTTCCCAGCAATCACAGTTTTAGGTCCCGGTAACGGAACCATTTGTTGGCACAGGGGAGACCGAGGTTTCAATGCTACAACAATGCACCAACAAAGCCCTAACTACTGACCCTTTTGGTAACACCTGTGAAGCAAATGAAGTCTCACCCGAGGTAGAGGCAATGGTGGTTGCAAGACTCAGGTGTTTGCAACCTTAGTTGGGACACATATATGTTATTGTACAACTTAATAAAGCACTTAGCACCGCCAATCCCTCAATATACAATCAATAATTACTTTGCTAATAAAACAGGGCTTCACATCATTCACATTGATATAACGCACTCAAGCACTTAACATCAATAGGTAGGTCATATCTAGTATATCAAGAACTCAACACATTCGTATGGATTAGATCTAATATCCTCACATGCCATTAGCACTAAGCATAAGCAGATCTATCTGAATACATCACAGAACTTAGCAAAGAAGACATAAACATATTAAGACAAGCACAAAGCAAGACAACATAGTGTTTACATGGTTCACCCCCACCCTGGGGCTACGTCCACCAACTCTTCTTCTTTATTATCTTCATTCAATTAGTTACAAGCACATAACCATCAAAACCCTACTCCACACATGACATAAGATCTGCGCAACTCGCTAGATCCTTCTTCTTTGCGTTACAACACTCAACCTTCCACAATTTGTTACAAGGGCTTGCACTTAGCTCTGTAAGTTTCTTACAACCATGCACAAAGATCTTACAGACCCTACTTGCATTTAGCATACATTCACATAGATTCCTATCCAACTACTTCTTACATTGCCTAGCCTTCTATTTATACATTACAAAATAGGCCTAAGCATGGGTAAACCCATGGGCCAACATCCCAATCCCGTTACATAATCCTAGAAACATAAAAAGGACCCAAAAGTGGGCCGAGATCCCTTGATCTCCGCTTCGTCTTGCGCTCCTCCTTCGATAGGCTATCGAAGTCCCAAAATAGGTCAATATGACCAAAAATATCCCAAAACTTGGTCAAGGGACAACACCAATGTTGTGCTGTGAAGATTCTAGGGTTTACCCTAGGTACCATCCTCAAAATAAAGGAAAGTATGTGGGGTTTTCCCCACTTAAAATAAATGGGTTGGCAAGTGCAGGAGGGGTTATTTATAACCCTAGAGAGACAAAAATTTATACTTTTGCATAGATCCTAGGAATATCTACTAATAACCTGGCTAAAAACTATGCACTCTTACAAGGCATGAATTTAGCTAAAAATATTTTCATTTCAAGTATGTCAATGGTGGGGGATTCCAAATTATCTATAAGTCATTTAATCTTTGGCTCTTCCCTGTTGGATTCCTAGTTAGCATTGATGTTTGAGAGGATCATAATAGTTAAAGAATCCTTTGCATCCATGAACTATTTCCAAATTTTTAAAGAAAATAATAAGGTGGTGGATCATCAAGCAAACCTAGCCACTAGAAAAAAGGTTGGGAAAATCATTATTAATGGTAAATATTACTCTCAACTAGTCCCATTATCATGTAATTAAGAGCTCATGTAATAGACCACTAAGTCAACACATGGCACAACACATGTCACTAAGCTCCCACAGAGCAAAGATTTATGCGAGGAGACCCACCCATTCTTGTCACATTATTGAATCTTCCCTCATGTTATTTAATGAATAACTTTATCATGTGCGGCACAAGAAAGGTGGGAATATGGACAAGATCCTGGTCATTTTCAAGTAATGGTGAAGGCGATTCGAGTCAAAATGGGGGTATACAAAAATTAAACAATCTCTAGTGTTGTTTTCTCTCTAACTTTTGGAGCTTGGGGTTTTTTCACTGGATGAGATATAACAGAGCTCTCTTGGCAACCCTAGTTTGTGGGACAATTTTTTTTTTCAACACCCATTTTAGTTGAAGCACTTTAATTAGTAGTGAGTTTATTATTCATGGTGAATTTAGATGATCTCTCTGGCTATATTTATTCTACACCTGTGATTTTACTCTAGTTCCATCAGAGGAACTTCATCCTTCAGTGCTTCGACCCCTACTCTATCTTGGTATTTTGCGAGTTGAGAAGACACTGTAAGCTTATCATTATCAGGTTCAGAGGATTCTCCCCTCTGCATTATTGTCAATATTTCAGAAGTAGGATCATGGATTACAAGGAACTTCGGGAAACAAGGAAGTATTTTCAATGGCATGAGGACTCTATCATGGCATAGGAAAACACACTATGGTCAATCTATGCAAATATTTTAGTTAAGGCATCCAATTTCAACTCCCATGAAGAGGTCATTATGGGTATCCTTTTGCAATAGAAGAAGCATATCAACACTTTGGAAGATGGGATAAGGGAACTATGCCATCTTCTAGTTCAGTTTCTGGCGGATAGATGCATTGCTCCTCACAACTTAGTCCACTCTACCAATACATTCCCTAGCCAACCTGAGGCAGACAATGAATCCCATAGCCACCTATCTCAGGAGGAAAAAATGCAAGGAAAAATGAGGTTAGTGAAAGAAGATGAGGTTGTAGCAACAAGTTGATTCACTCTCTAGCATTTATTATGTTTTACAAAGTACTTAGGCTATTAGGCATATTTTTGCAAGTCTATACTACTAGATACTTTATAATAATGATGCACTGGAAGTTTTCCTCAACTAGCAGGTATAGGCTGAATTATGACATATTTTTGGTTTGTAGGTTTTTAGCGAGAATCCATTTTTGTTGTCTCTTTTCTATGAACCTTTCTGTAACCTTTATTTGATAAAAAAATCCCTAATTTCGATTTTAAAATAAAAGAAAATTTTATAAAAGTTTAAAATATAATACAATAGCAATCATGTTTTACCTTTCCTCAAAGATGCAATCCATAAAAGAGCTAGAATTTTTACAAAAATAACAATGGTGTTACACTTATATTCAAATAAATAAAATTATAAATTTTAAACACAAATACTAGCTTCAAGAATGTCCACTACCTCAAACTTGAACCTATCAATTTAATATTCAAACTCAGAAACTGAACTTAAAAACAACAACAATAAAAATTGAACGCATGAGTTCACTAGACCGAAAAACTCCTATCCTGGAACTATGCAATTTATGGATCATCAAACCAAAACAATTTTGACTAGAGTTCCATAAAAAAAACATGGTTTTAATCTTCCTGTTATTTTTTTCCTAATAGAAGAAGTAAAAAATATGAAGTCAAAAATATTTTTCAGTTAACATACTCCCTCTATAAAATCTAGGTTTAGCAAAGAGTTTAAATAATTAATAAAGATGTGGATATATACTATACCAATCTAGGTTTAGCAAAGAGTGTACATAATTAATAGGGATGTGAATAGATAGTATACCACGTGCATTTCAAGCAATATACAATGTTCAATGTTCTATTACATTGTATGGCTTGTTTGGATGTGATGCATGTCTCGAATGAGCTTCTATATTGTGTCCTTTTCGTTATTGTAGTACAATCAATGTAACAATGTACTATATTTTGTTAATTAAGCTATGGTTTAGCAAATTAATGATAAAATAGTGGACTATTTAATAATCATCTAACATTAGAATATCTTCACTGTCATATCTTTCCATTTAAAAAAACTGATGATCAAATATAAGTGACAACAAGTATTGTATTGCTTGACTCAAAACATCAAAATTAATGAATAAAATAATATATTGCTTGACTCAAAACATCAAAATTAATGAATAAAATAATATAGGAATCCTAACATATATGAAGTGAAATACATCCGGCACCAAATAAGTACCAATAAAACAATCATCATCACTAAAAACATTTGTCCATGTGAAAAACAACACCTATGTTCTTTTGGACTAAAACATTAATGATAAGATAGTGGACTATTTAATAATCACCTAACATTAGAATATCTTCACTCTCACATCTTTCCATTAAAAAAATTTGATGATCAAAATATAATGACAACAAATATTGTTGGATTCCAAACATCAAAATTAATGAATAAAATAATAGAGAAATCCTAACATATATCAAGTGAAATACTTCCATCACCAAATAAGTACCAATAGAATAAAGATTT
>JZKD02S0048174.1:116025-130858 GCA_000966675.3 Picea glauca
CAATGACACAATAATTGTATCAATTTTTATTTTATTAATGCAAATAGAATTTTAACACAGTATGTTATCATGGAACCCAATTGGAAAAACCACAAACGCTTTTCTATTAGCTGCAAAATTTGTTTTACTTGTTACATAGAAGGAAGATGTTCTTCCTTTTTTATCAACACCAACTGATCAAGATGCACCCACACCCTATTTCACCAGCACCAACTGGTAGGAGGTATGACCCCCTGTTTAGTTAGCAACAACTAACAAGGAAGCACCAACTCCCTCTGCAGGCACCAACTACCCTTACACCACCCAACCACCCTTATTTTCTGAATTTGGAAAAACTTTTGTATCAAGTCTTTACTGCATCTCTCTCTGCTTCTCTAATTTATTATATTCTTCGATTCAGACTGCAGAGACACACTTCTTCTCAACACTCTTCCTCGTTTATATATTCTTAAAAACAGTGTGAGAGTGATACACTATGTCCCTTGGTTTTGAACCATCGCGCCTCTTTGTTTAACTTACCATAATCACTGATTATTATTTTTACTGTGAAGGATTATCATAAATTGATCACAAATGGATCAATTAAATCCTTTAATCTCAATTTCAAATCTCTGTTATTTTCACAGAAACTGAATTCTGCGGAGGCGCTTCCTTCAAACCATTACATGTGACCGAGTGTTACAAAACCACGGGCTTACCAATTACAACAACATATCATATTTTCATTTAAATATCTTATATCATATGACCAACGGTGGTGACCACACGCTAGTATTAACGAGTGCTTGAGTGCTTATCAATTCAATATTCTGATGAGATGGACGGCTGAAGGAACTTCGCCCTTCAGAACTTCAGGTTTTCAACTTTTCAAACCTTCGAATCATATTGGATGGTTTATTTCACGGAAGTAAATCAATGGTCAGATTTGATCCTTACACTCATCCTTTCATTGTTTAATCTGAAGGCTAGGACTTAATCAAACATCGTGATGGATGTCCACCATTTACACCGGGTCTTCGGCTATTCTACTTACACTATCCTTCCACTGTAATATGATCAACGGTTGAAAATACACCCGAAGTGATCTTCAGATTGGACGACTCATGTCCTTGCTGACGTGGTCTGGTAATGCGGTCTGTTGCACTTCCTTGCTGACGTGGTCTGCCACATGTGCTTGTTGACGTGGTTTGCTGACGTGATCTCCCATATGTCCTTTTCTGACATGGTTTGCCACATGTCCTTGTGGACGTGGTCTGCCATATGTCCTTGCTGACGAGGTTTGCTGACGTGATCTACCATTTTTCTTTGCTGACGAGGTCTACCACCATGGTCTGTCACCTGTCCTCTTGAATTGGACGGTCGAGGATTACTTCGGATGATCCGAAGGTCGAGAATTTATTTCGGCTCTTCGGGTCTCCGATCTTCAAGAATTTCAAATCTCAAAGTGAATATTTTGAAGTGAGATTTTTTCGGAGCGTAACCTCCTCGCATCTTTAGACCCAAAGTGAATGATAGTCGTTTGATCAAGATATTAGATCAATGGATTGATTTGTATGTGATGTTGTTTTGCCTTGGCTTAAATCCAATGACCCTCCAACTTTGCTTATCCTATCCTTCCAATTTATTTAATCCAACGAATGATGGGTATTCAGATAATCGAGAACTCATCCTTTCTTCTCATCTTGTCCTTCCACTTAATTTTAATCTGATGGCTGACGGGAATTCAGATATTTGAATTCTCAAACCTTTCATCTTATCCCATCCTTCCACTAAAAATTGATCCAATGGCTGACGGGTATTCAAATAATCGAAATCTTAAATCTTTCAGCTTATCCTTTCCTTCTACTAAAAAGTGATCCAACGGTCATGAAGACATTCGAAGTAGATCAACGATCAAGGATGATTTCATAACCATAACTTGCGAGTGATTCAACTCGTCACCCGAGCTCCACAATTTGAAGTTGTGCATTTGTTGGTGAGTCAACCACAGCCATCGATCTTTGAATCTATAAGATCTGGTGGTCCTGACTAATTGCGGGATTGGAAATCACACTATGTTTAATTCTCCTTTCACTCTCTGCAATCTATCCCTGCCGTTGATTTGGCGATTGCATCCAACGGTCAAGACTAAATCCGACTTAATCTGATCGTTTGTTGGATCAACCATAGTCGTCGATATTTGAGTTGATGAGATCTGACGATCTAGACCAATTGCAAGATTGGAACTAGCAAGTCATTTAATTCTCCTCTCGTTCTCCACAATTTGTCCCCGCCGTTGATCTGTCTTGCACATCCGATGGTCACAACTTGAAATGGTCATTGACCAATCCTCCAATGGTCCTTAAACCGAAGGTCACTCATATGACCGATTGTTGAGACTTCTCACCTTTCCATCGATCCCTATGACACTTTTGCAATGCACTCTTCCTTCTGATCTTTGATCTTCATTCGTTTTTGTATTGTGTTTTCCCTCCTAATATTTGATCTTTGCATATCGTCCAACTGTTTGAAATAAATGACAATACATCAATGAAACTATGTCCAACAATCTCCCCCTTTGTCATTGATAGCAACACACAAACTTCATAACCAATCTCCCCCTGTGATGATGCTTCTCTCCTCTACAATTACTCTCCCCCTTTGACATCAATGGAAGAGGGTTTCTCCTCCTATGATATGTATTTCTAAATACTTCTGATCAGAGTCTTGACCATTGGTAACTCCTCCTACAATCACACTTTTCCTGTCATAACTGAATGACTCCTTTTGACATTGATTGTTGTCTCCCCCTGATTTGGTGCCAACTGATGCATTTTTATTTATTTTGAGAGATTTAGGTTGGAAGAAGAATTAATCCCAATTATTTCCTGAGATATTCAAATACATCTCTACTTAAGGGTTTTATGAAAATATATACCACCTGTTCTTATGTTGGACCATATTCCAATTTAATGTTCTTATTTCAGCTTGATCTCTTAGATAGTGGTACTTTATGGGAATGTGTTTCAATTTTGAGTGCTGGACAGGGTTCTTGGAGAGACATATAGCACTTGTATTATCAAAGTAGATAATAGTAGGTTCTTCAAATACTGTTTTGATGTCTTGTAGGGTTTTTTTCATCCATTCCACATGTGTGAAACATTCTTCTGTTACAATATACTCAAATTTAGTGCTGGACAATGAAATTGAGGATTGTTTCTTGCTTATCCAAGCTACCAGTGATTCTCCCAAGAAGAATTCTCCTCCACTTTTACTTTTTCTGTCATCTACACTACCTCCCCAATCAACATCTGAATATGATTTTAAAGTGAATGAATCCTTGCTAGGGTACCACAGACCAAGATCTATGGTTCCTTTCAAATACCTAAAGATTCTTTTTACAACTTGAACATGGCTCGGATTTGGTGCTGCTTGGAATCTAGCTACCATACCAAGAACTTGCTTGACATCAGGTCTGGAAGTTGTTACATTGAGAAAACTCCCAATCATTGATCTATAGTGTTTTGGATCTACAGCTTTGGACTCATCATCCTTGCTTAGTTTGCATCCAATTGTCATAGGTGTACTAATAGGTTTGCAATGTTTTAACTGCAATCTCTTAAGAATATCTTTAACATATTTAGACTGATGGATAAAGAATCCTCTTTTGGACTATATTATTTGTAATCCAAGAAATAAATTCAATTCACCAAGCAAAGACATTTCAAATTCTTGTTGCATCATCCTAGCAAAGTCCTTACTCATTTTTTCATCATCACTGCCAAATATAATATCATCAACATATACTTCCACATTAATTATGTTATTACCATCAATTTTACAGTAAAGATTGTTGTCTGTTGATCCCCTTTTGAGGCCTTGTTTTTGTAAGTATGAATCTATCCTTGCATACCATGCTTTGGGTGCTTGTTTTAGCCCATAGAGTGTTTTCTTTAATTTACAGACATAGTCTCCTTTGTTAGTTAATTTGAATCCTTCTGGTTTCTCAATATAGACTTCCTCTTCTAAGTTTCCATTAATAAATGATGGCTTGACATCCATTTGGTACACTTTAAATTTTTTGTAGCTGGTGAAAGCTAGGAACATCCTAATTGCCTCCAATCTGGCCACAGGTGAAAAGGTTTATTCATAGTCTACTCCTTCAACCTGAGCATACCCTTTACATACCAATCTGGCTTTGTTCCTAATTACTTGCCCATTCTCATTCAGTTTGTTTTTATACACCCATTTAGTTCCAATGATATTTTTGTTTTTTGGTCTTGGAACTAGTTCCCAAGTTTGATTTTTTTCAATTTGGTCCAATTCTTCATTCATAGCTTTGATCCAATTCTCATCTTTACATGCCTCTTTGATTGATCTAGGCTCGACATGTGAAAACAATGCTATTTTTGTTTGATACAATAGTTGTCTTCTTGTGTGCACTCCATCATTCATATCTCCAATAATCAGTTCTTCAGGATGATTCTTTTGAGTAATTCTTGAGGGTGTCTTTGTCTCTCTTCTTGGGAATTCTTCTCTTATCTCTCCACCTTGACTATCTTCTTCATCTTCACTAATATCCATATCATCCTCTTCCCTTTATTTTTTATTCTCTTCTACTTCTTCTACTTGTGTGCCAATTGTTTCATCATCATGTTCATCTTCACTTTCAAGTATAGTCTCTTGATTTTTTATCCTTATAATATTTAGGTCGTCCACCTTAACATCTGGAATCTCAACAATATTATGTGATATAATATTGTAGCATCTATATGCTTTCTTGTTATAAGTATATCCAAGAAAAATACCTTCATCAGATCTGGCATCAAATTTTCCAAGACTCTCATCAAGTCTTTTGATGTAGCATTTACTTCCAAAGACCTTGAAGTATTTTACTGATGGAGCTCTTCCAAACCATAGTTCATAAGGAGTCTTATCACTACTAACCCTGAGCTGAACTCTGTTCAATATGTATACTGATGTGCTTACAACTTCCCTCCAATATCCATCAGACAATTTTGCTTCATTGAGCATAGTCCTTGCAACCTCCTGAACTGTTCTATTCTTTCTCTCAGCAATCCCGTTTCGCTGAGGTGTTCTGGCAGCAGAGAGTTGTCTTTTTATTCCATGGGTTTCAAAGAAAATATCAAACTCTTTTGAGGTGAACTCACCACCATTGTCTGATCTAAGACATTTGATTTTTGTCTCCTTTTCATTTCCAACAAGGGTTTTAAAGGCTTTGAATTTGTTAAGAGCTTCTGATTTTTCTTTGAGAAAACATATCCAACCCATTCTAGTAAAATCATCAATGAACAACATAAAGTAAGAATCTCCTTGCAAACTCTTGGTCCTTGTAGGTCCACATAGTTCAGTGTGAACAAGATCTAAAGGTTTTGAGGTTGAGTATTCTTTTTCCTTGAACCTTATTCTAGTTTGCTTCCCTAGTTGACAGTGTCTACACATAGCATTTGAGGTCTTTATGATCTTTGGCAAGTTTCTTACTGCACCAAGATTGCTGACTTTCACTAGATTCTCAAAGTTAATATGCCCCAACCTTTTATGCCATAGCCAACTTTCATCTACTAAATTTATATGACACTCCTCATTCAATTTTGCATCTAGTATATATACATTTTCAGGAGTTCTAGGAGCAGTACCAACTAATTTTCATGTGTCTTCTCTCCTAATCTCACATTTTTGGGAATCAAAGATGCAAAAGTGCTCCTGATCACAGGTTTGGCTGACACTTAACAAACTAGGCTTCAATTTTTCAACAAGTAGCAAATTTATGTCTTTGTGTTTTCCCAAACACACAGTGCCTTTCCCAAGTATGTTACCTGAAGCATTATCACCAAATGTAACTTTACCCTTTGTTTTCTTTAAGTCTGAAAACTTGTCCTTGTTACATGCCATATGTTTTGAGCACCCACTGTCAACATACTAGAGATATTTTTATCTTGAGATTTTAGGGAAATATGACATTCCCTTTTTTGATGTTTTTTCTCTCCAAAGTTTCTTTTGCTCTCTAATGAATTTTGGTTGTTCTGATACTTCCATTAATATTCAATTAATGTCCTTATGTCCATATTTATGACATCTGAAGCATTCTAGGTCTCCTTCTTGTAGAGGTGCAAAGGAGTTATATTTTCTGCTTTTAACTCGATTTACTCCTTGGTTATCCTTAAGGATACAGTTCTTAACTTTCAGATTTTTCTTTCTATATGCTCTACAATTTATGGCTTTGTGTCCGAAATTAGAGCATGCAAAGAAATAACCAAGGAAAATGCGAGGATACCTGTTTTGATAAAAATTCTTTGGTATTGTCTTGTCTTCCTTCCTGATGGGTGGAAGTGATCCTCTGGAGTTCTGATCATTACTTATCTTCTCTTCATTTCTCTTCTTGAATGTACCGAGGAGAGCATCTACATAAGATTTTGAGTAACTTGGCTTTCCTTTTGAGAATAACCTATTCCTTTTTTATTACCTGAATCCCTTTGCGTGGAAATAATCTTATCTAATATTTTAGAACTATTTTCATATCTTGTTTGAATGATTTTTGCATCTAGTTCTTTTCCGTGGTGAACTATTTCTTCCTCCATTCTTTCACAAGTTGTTTGTTTTTCTTTAAGAGACTTTTCCAGACTTTCTTCGATCTTATTTTCTTATAGGATTTGGTTTTTTAGGTTGCTCATGAGTTTTTCCATCTCCTTTTCTTCTTGTTCATGTTTTTCCTTTTGTTCAACTACAAAATTTTTCTGTTGTCTCTATCTGGTATTGTATTTTCTTAATTTATCCAAGGCACTGAGAAGTTCTTCTTCCATGTTAACTTCTGCTTCATCTTCTAAATGTTTCCCGTGTTTAATTTTTTCTATCTCATTAGATTCTTCAATACCTAAAAAAGGGACTTCATCATCATCAGATTCATCGTTGTCACTAGACTTTGACGAACTGTTGTTTTCTTATTTTGAGTAAAAGTTCTTTTTCCCTTTATAAAACCTTTTCTTGTAGTTGGGGTTTTCCTTCTCCTTGTTTTGTTTGGTTTTGTTTTTTTCATCTTCAGGGTCCTCCTTGGGATAGGGACACTTGGCTGCAAAATGACCAACCTTGCCACAGTTAAAACATTTGAAAGGGAGCTTTCCTTTATACTTCCATGATCGTTTATGAAATTTTCTAATGAAATTGGCTTCTTCCACATCAGATTATTGATGATGGTTGGATTGAGGTTTTTTCTTCTGATTTATCTTTGTCTTAGATTCTTTGAAAATTGTTTCATATTTTGCTAATTTATCATTCCCCGTTCTCATTTCATATGCTGTAAAAATTCCATGGAGTTGATCAACTGTGAGTGTGTTTAGATCATATCTATCTTCAATTGTAGAAATATTTGCATCATATCTCATAGGTAAATGAACTTAATATTTTTTGGACAATGGGTTTATCTGTAATTTCTTCTCCTACCGCTCTAATTGAGTTAACCACTTCATCTACCCTATGAAAGTACTCAACAATATTTTCTTCTTCTTTCATTTTCAGATTTTCAAACTGAGTTCTATAGGTATGTAGTTTGGATTCCTTGACTTTGTCATATCCTTCATATACAACCTCCAACTTGTACATGATTTCTTTGGCTTATTTGCAATGCATAACCTTCACACATATAGAATTAGTCAACCCTCCTAGAATTCCATTAATTTCTCTTGAGTTGTCATTACAAATTTTCTTTCTTGTAGCGTCTTTGGGTGGATTAATTGGTGCAATGTAACCATCTATAACAGATTTCCAGATATCAAAAACAAGAGCCAACAAGAAGTTTTTCATTCTTATTTTCCATAGAGCATAGCCTTGTCCATTGAACAATGGAGCTTTGTTTTTAGACATTCCCTCTTGTTGATACATCTTCAGGATCTACCTTCAAGTTTGTTAGACTGTGTTGAAGGAACCTAGCTCTGATACCAATTGAAGGATCAGATCATGTCATTGAGAGGGGGGGGGGTGAATCAATGACACAATAATTATATATATTTTTCTTTTCTTAATGCAGACAAAATTTAAGACATGATGTTATCGTGGAACCCAATTGGAAAAACCACAAACTCTTTTCTATTAACTACAAAATTTGTTTTACATGTTACATAGAAGGAAGATGTACTTCCTTTTTCATCAACATCGACTGATTAGGATCCACCCACACCCTAGTTCACCAGCACCAACTGGTAGGAGGCTACGACCCCATGTTTAGTCAGCATCAACTGACAAGGAATCACCAACTCCCTCTGCAGGCACCAACCTGCCCTTGCACCACCCAACCACCCTAATTTTCTGAATCTGGACAAACTTCCATATCAAATCTTTACTCCATGTCTCTCTCCTTCTCCGATTTATTATATTCTCTGATTCAGACTATAGAGACACACTTCTTCTTAACACTCTTCCTCATTTATATATTCTTCAAAATGGTATGAGAGTTATACACTGTGTCCCTTGGTTTTGAACCACCACACCTCTTTGTTTAACTTAACCATAATCACTGATTACTATTTTTACTGTGAATGATTTTCGTAAATTGATCACATATGGATCAATTTCATCCTTTAAACTCGATTCCAAATCTTTGTTATTTTCATAGAAACCGAATTCTGTAGAGGCGCTTCCTTCAAACCATTACATGTGATCGAGTGTTACAGAACCATAGGCTTACTAATTACAACGACATATTATATTTTCATTTAAATATCTTATATCATATGACCAACGATGGTGACCCGATGCTAGGATTAATGAGTGCTTGAGCTCTTATCAATTCAACGGTCATGATTCAATCTTCTGATGAGATGGATAGCTGACGGAACTTCGCCCTTCGGAAATTCGGGTTTTCAACTTTTCAAACCTTCGAATCAGATCAGACGGTTTATTTCATAGAAACAAATCAATGGTCAGATTTGATCCTTACACTCATCCTTTCATTTTTTAATCCGAAGGATAAGACTTAATCAATCATAATTATGGATGGCCACCATTTACTTCGGGTCTTCGACTATTCTACTTACACTATCCTTCCACTGTAATATGATCAACGGTTGAAAATACACCCAAAGTGATCTTCAGATCATACGACTCATGTCCTTGTTGACGGGGTCTGGTGACATGGTTTGCCACACGTCCTTACTGACGTGGTTTGCCACATGTCCTTGATGATGTGGTTTTCTGACATGATCTCCCATAAGTCCTTTGTTGACGTGGTCTGCCACATGTCCTTGTCGACATGGTCTACCGGATGTCCTTGCTGACGAGGTTTGCTGACGTGATCTGCCATATGTATTTGCTGACATGGTTTGCGATGATGGTTTGTCACATGTCCTCTTGATTAGGATCACTGAGGATTACTTCAAATGATCCGGCAATCAAGAATTTATTTCGGCTCTGCGGATCTCCAGGCTTCGGGAATTTCAAATCTCAAACTGAAAATTTTGAAGTGAGATTTTTCTGGAGCGTAACCTCCTCTCATATTTAGACCCAAAGTGAATGATAGTCATTCGATTAAGATATTATATCAATGACTTGATTTGTATGCGATGTTATTTTTCCTTGGTTTAAATCCAAAGGCCCTCCAACTTTTCTTATCCTATCCTTCCACTTTATTTGATCCGACAGTTGATGGGTATTCGGATAATCGAGAACTAAACCTTTCTTCTTATCCTATCCTTCCACTTAATTTTAATCCGATGGTTGACGAGAATTCAGATATTCGAATTCTCAAACCTTTCATATTATCTTGTCCTTCCACTAAAAGGTGATCCAACGACTGACGAGTATTCGGATAATCACAATCTCAGATCTTTCAACTTATCCTATCTTTCCACTAAAAAGTGATCCAACGATCATGACGACACTCGAAGTAGATCAATGATCAAGGATGATTTCAGAACCATAACTAGCGAGTGATTCAAATTATCACCCGAGCTCCACAATTTGAAGTTGTGCGTTTGTTGGTGAGTCAACCACAGTCATCAATATTTGAATCTATAAGATTTGGTGGTCCTGACTAATTGCGGGATTGGAAATCGCACTATGTTTAATTCTCCTTTCACTCTCTGCAATCTATCCCTGTCGTTGATTTGGCGATTGCATCCGACGGTCACGACTAAATCTGACTTAATATGATCATTTGTTGGATCAACTTTAGTCGTCGATATTTGAGTTTATGAGATCTAACGATCTAGACCAATTGTGACATTGGAACTAGCAAGTTGTTTAATTCTCCTCTCGTTCTCCGTAATTTATCCCCGCCATTGATCTGTCTTGCACATCCGACAGTCACAACTTGATATGTTCATTGACCAATCCTACAACAGTCCTTAAACCCACGGTCACTCATATGATTGACTACTGAGACTTCTCACCTTTTCCATCGGTCCCTATGACACTTCTGCAATGCGCTCTTCCTTTTGAGCTTTGATCTTCATTCGCTTATGTACTGCGTTTTCCTTTCTGAGCTTTGATCTCTGCATATCGTCCACCTGTTTGACATCAATTACAATACATCAATGACACTATGTCCAACAAGTGTGCCATATGCTCTAAGTGCGCATGTACATGGGTTTCCTTCAGAAAAGGCATGTATACGCGGGTTAGCTTAAGAAAAGGAACGTACATCTCGAAATGCATAAAATTCCAGGGATGTACAATGGCACATGAGTTTCTAGGGTTTGCAGGTGTTATCTAAAGTTTTATATATTTCTCACTAGGCCATTTTCCTAGGTTTGGGAGCCCTTGTAAGCTTTGAATTTATTTGAATGACATGCTTAGTTGATGGGTAGAATATATTTTTGTATTTTGTATCAAATTTGGTTTCCACTATTGCTTGCAATATTTGTGTCAGTTATCTATTCCAACAAGTGTATTTTTTTTGTGAGCTACTAATCTGATTTACAACAAAGAAATCACTAGATCACAATACACCTAGTTGTTGGGATAAGAAAGTTAACAAGCCTATGGATGGGAAGAACATCCTTCGTAAGTAGCCAATCAGTTATTGTTATGAACATATAAGTTTTTTTTTATTCTTTATGATTATTTTGTTGTGTAAATGAATATATGATTGTTGTGTGTATTACTTGATGTATTGCATTCATGGGCTTTTATTATGTTGTTAGTTGCATGAGTTATTTGGCATGCCACGTGCATGCAGTATTTAAATGATATCAATTATGCTAAGTCATTTTTGTAGGATTATGTCTCAGATTGAAGGTTGGGTACATTACAAGTGTTTCATTATATATATAATTAAAATAAAATAAAGGTAAAGATACAAAATTGTTTAATAATTATATAATAATAAAAATTGAAAAGTTTTAATTTACAAAAATATTTTTTGTAGAAAGAACTGGGAGATTTATATTGTATTAAAGGTGTGGGTGAAGCACTCCAAGTCCAAAATGAGCCTTCGTGTGAACAAGACAAAAATATGGAGTCTCCAAAACATTAGTAGAGAGACTATATAAGCCATAACTCCTAACCTTCCAAATTCTATATTTGATACAAGGATGAACATATTAGACTTTGCAAAAAGTTCCATGTATACAAATAGTAAGGAAATACATTACTTATCAGTCAAAGGTAGATTAACCAGAACCTCATCCTCCATGTCAAAATTTTCTATTGGAGTGTTCAATTCTGGAAGAGGAGCCACATCATTATAGGTCAAAGAAGTTTCCACCGACACATACTACTGACTAAGAGAAGTTGAAGGGAGGAGAAAGAACTCGAGCACTTCTAATTTAGTCCTCAATACCTCCATATAGTCTTGCATTCATCCCAGTATGTCGCAATGATGAGATAAAGTGTCTACCACAAATGATAATGTGGAATTCTGAGCATTTAACAATATCTAAAGACTTTGCAGGGTGGCCAACTTATCCGCTTCCAATGTCACCCCATGTTGTCCCTTCCTTGTACTCACTTCCATTAAGTCGAAATGAGAAAAATAAAACACCAATCAAAGGGAAGGTTCTATGAGTTGGCAACAAAAAATACTAAACATAGAAAGGAAACAACAGGAAGCTATGACTCTTGGATAATGAAAACCATTCCAAAGAATACTACCATAAGGCCTATCTAGGAGCCTATCCTTAGATTTCACTTCACTGCAAGGGGTAAACTAACACTAAACTATCATATCCACACACCATATGTCCAAGCCATGAAAAAGAATGATAACCAAAATCCTCCTCCTCTTCATCTCCATGTTCTTCGAGCCTGATCATATACATCCCAATTCATTCCAAATTGATGCATTCATGTTGCAATTTCTTGTCACCAACCCAGGATTGTAATTTCTCTTATAGGTTCTCATGTAATTTGAGCTACACATTTCCTCTCCATGTGTGCCATATTTATGAGAAATTTCCAACATGATTGTAATCTTCCAAGAGAAGGACATCACCCTTTACTCTAATCCTAGAAACCAACCAAGGAGAACTTCCCACATGAAGACATCCCATCACCCAATATGAATATGCCTTTGAACTCTATAGAAGTCCTCTATCTAACGTAAATCATAGTACTTAGGGGAAAAATTACCTGCTCCCATATTAAATGAGAAAAAACTAATACCTGTCCAACTACATGAAATCTCCACGCCCACAATAACCACGTGGGCCCCATCCTTGGCTTGGTAGATGACGAACATTGTGGGGGTGGGGGGGTAAAAATTGATAATCCTCATCTAACCATAGAGTGCATGGTCCCATTCCAATGGCTTTGTTAGACATTGCATCCATTTACACATTCATTTACCGAAGAACATGAAGAAAGGAAGGAGACAATAAATCCTTGATCACATTTTTGGTATAACTAATGATGACTAGAAAACCCACATCCTTTGGGGAGGATCCCATCAAAAAATATCTAATAATGTTTTTTGAGTCCCCAACAATATTCAATTGTATTATTTGGTTATTTTTGACTAATTGAAGGCCTCACAACAATTTATAAGTATCTACAAATATCCCCTCACACCTTCCTGCCATTAATTTATAAAAATATGAAATGTAAATGTATAATAAAATATTTTATCAAATTTTATAATTTTTTTTTTATAAAATTTTATGAAATTATTTTTTTATCATATCCTTAAATATAAATATATCTGAACAATAGATCATAACTATTTTTTAATCTTAAGAAAAATATTCAATGAAAACCCCAATTTTCAATGTTATAAGCATGGCCAATAATTTATACGTTATCTAAAGTTAGAAGTGCATTATCATGGTCCTATAGCCTCCTCTCTAATTTAATTATTAGTCCATGCAAGTAGGGACTCTAGGATTCGATATGGCTTTGACCGTCAATTACTTTTCATTTGACTTTTAATATTTTTTCTCTTTCCAAATTTCTACATAGGGAAAAAATAGTTATTATATTTTTATTATTTAAATCGATTTTATTTAACATCTTATTCGCTAACAAAATTGAAGTCTTATTGCCGAGCTAATCTGAGATAGCCTAAGCTATTGCTGAGCTAATCTAATATAGCCTAATTTTTTAGTCTAAGCCTAAGTTTTAGATACAATCCATGATACAATGATATTTTTAGTTGTTCCTATGTTATGTTTTATTTATAGCTTCTTGGGTTAATCCCTAACAGACAATGGTTTCCTGGCTCTGACACTGGACCATCGCCATGAATAACCTTCCCATATCCTTGCTTATATCGCCTCACCACCTTCCTAGGATAGACATACCACCCCAATTCTTCTCATAAAATAACTCATACCCATAACATATCAACACTAGGAGCAAATCCATAGACGTGAACATGGTCAGTTGGAACATCTTAACTTCTATTTGAAACATCTGGTTAAGAAGCATCATAAAGAAGGATAATGATAAGAAACATCAAAGAGAAGGCTATTTGAAACATATGGTTAAGTATCATCATAGAGAAAGGCTAATGATAGCAGCGTATACTCATGAAGTCTCTACTTCTACTTACAATAACAATAGTCTCCAAGTCTCTACTTCTACTTACAATAACAATAGTCTTGAGCACAGTGGATTCTTGTGCTCTTCCAAATTCATGGTAGGTAGTTTTATGCCACCTATTTTGCTTCCAGTACTCCTCCAAAGATACCAGTGTTTCCATACTGAAAGCTCTTCTAGTTCAAAGAGCTCACTAGATATAGTTACTTGATAGCTCTTCTAATTCAAAACACTCTGTTGGTCCCTGGTTTTGACTATGTTCTATGCCCATACTACATACCATTGACCTCCAACTCTATGCCAGTACCACCTTTTTTGACCTCCTTTGGATATAATCAACACCCTTTTTCCACTCAAAAGGGTCGCCTAAGGTATCTTTGAGATTCAAGTTATTATTATGCATTTTTAATACTTTAATTTGATAAATAGACTAATATCACTTGGGTAGGTACCATTGCTGATTCTTGGCACAGGGTTCCGGTACCAGGTACCAACTCACACCGTAGTGGTACCAGTGGAGCAGTTCAAAACCGATACATCATGGCAAGCGTTATGGTTCGAAGGAGAAGTTAGAAGAGCCACAGGCCAGCTGGAGCCGTTGCACAGAGCGCTCGAGAGTGTGATGATTACCTTAGGTCGAGATGCTTCAAGTGTTCACACTTCGTGACACTACGTGTCACGAAGTTGTGAAACGAATTTCTTTCAGTTTCATTGCAAGTCTACTTCCGGATCAGGGATCCGTTGCTTTTCCGTTTCTTTTGTTTTTAGACTGTTACAAACAATGTGACTATGATATAAACCCGCGTTCATTCCTAAGAACGGGTTACACATACGCAAAAGACACGATTACCATTACTGTTGTATCGTTATC
>JZKD02S0048174.1:140360-164035 GCA_000966675.3 Picea glauca
TATGCATGGAAGTAAACCGGTCAAGGTTCCTATTCCTATAGGTGTAAAGTTATCTGCAGATCAGTGTCCCAAGACACAAGAAGAAGAAGAGGACATGTCCCATGTTCTGTATGCCGGTGTATTTGGAAGTTTGATGTATGCAATGGTCTGCACTAGACCGAACATTGCACATGTAGTGGGATTTTTGAGTAGGTATATGTCAAAACTAGGGAAGGAGCATTGGACAACAGTAAAGAGGGTCTTCAGGTATCTTCGTGGCACTAACAGTTATGGATTGTGCTACTAAGGAAGACCAGGATTGGATAGAGTGGTCGACATACATGGATTTTTTTATGCAGACTAGGTCGGAGATATGGATTGCATAAGATCTACAAGTGGGTATGTGTTTAACCTATTTGGAGGAGAAATCAATTGGATGAGCAAAATATAGGCTATAGTGGCACTCTCAACTACAAAAGTTTAATACATGGCAACCACTCATGCAAGCAAGGAAGCAATATGGTTACAAAGATTGTGTTCGGGTATTGGGTTGGTACAAAAAGCATTTAGATTAGATTGTGATAGTCAGAGTGCAATCTTCCTGGAAAAGAACCCAACTTATCATTCGAAGACAAAGCGTATTGATGTTCAGTATCACTTTGTGAGAGACATGGTTGAGGAAAAGAAGGTGTTGCTGGAAAAGGTTGAAACTTTGAAGAATGTTGTAGTTTCATTAACAAATTCTGTGAGCACATAAAATTTCTCCTGGTGTAGAGTAACAATGGGCACTGTTGCCATGGATTGTTGACTATATAATCCCCTGGACCCCTGGATGCAAAGAAAACAACAAGTGGGAGAAGGTTGGGTATGTGTTATATTCTTTGCATGAGTGTGTGTGGGCACATCAGGTTCAACAACTGCGTCTGACGATCCCTCTAGTAGTTTTTTGTGTCATGTGCGTCGGGCACTTTCCTAGAGGGGTCCCAGGGGGGGCAGGTATGCCCCCCCTAGTTATGTGCACCAATTTTTTTTTTGGGTCGTTTTTGATATTTTTAGCGGTTTACTAATTTAATACCAGATTAAGGGATTAGGGTTTTGGTATATACGGAATACATAAAAGGATTGTATATATTGTATAGTGAAAGGTTCAATTCAATAATGAATATAAGAAAGGTTTTCCTAGTTGAGGGTTTCTGGTATAAAATCTCTGTGTACTTTGTTTATGAGCCATTGATTAAATTATGTTTTGCTTAAGAATCTATATGCATTGCTTTACTTCACAGGTTTAAAACTTACATATGTATCTAGTCATAGCCATGGTCTCAATGGGGGAGAGGCTTCTTTCTATGAGGAGGATAGGATAGGGTGTATTTCCTTTAATTTTAATATTATAGGTTATAAAATTCTTTCGTATTTGCTCTATCTTTCTCTAGGATTTACGAGAGATACTACAACCCCATACTTTACATCCATATAGAATAAAAGGTGTAACAAGAGTCTCAAATAGGAGTTTCTTCTTATCCAAACTCCAAAGATCGCCTGATTTACAATTGTTTTCAAGCCCATAATAATATTTCCATCCCCCAATAATCCTTTTTTGAATGCTATAATTCCAATTGAGCTTGTGGTGAATATCAATTCTGAGATATTTGTATGAAGTCACTTCCTCTAAGTTGTTTTTTTCATATATGAACGTATTATAAGGGATCCTATTGGATTGAATAATCATGACCTTAGTCTTATCATTATTAACAGTCATATCCATATTAGAGAAAAAATCCTTGAGGATTCTTAGTTGGTTTTCAAGATCATGGGGACTCCTTTCCATAAGAACAATATCATCGGCATAAAGAAGAAGATTGATGACTATACCAGTGAGAGTAGGACCGACACAACCTGGTTTTTCCAAGCAATCTTCTAACTTGACAATGTATATGCCAAAAAGGGTAGGGGACAAGGGACAAACCTTGTTTGACTCTAATATTACAGTTAATCTCTTTTGACCAGCCCTCAGTTTTTTTAAACTTAGCAATAACATTCTCATACATCCTTATTGCAGAATCCCTCAACTTGAGAGGCACTTTTATCTCTTCCAACCTATTCCAAAGGTTTTTCCTAGGAACCATGTCAAAAAAATTTCTAAAGTCAACAAAACAAAAAAGAAGATTGGTTTTAGTATTGTGGAACTCCTCTACAATGATCCTACAGGTAACAAGATGGTCCATAGTTGAATGATATCTCATAAACATGACCTGACCTTTATCCCTTTTACTGTGACTTTCTAGCCAAAGGATAATCTTCTTTTCCAAAATAATTCCATAAAGCTTGGCTAAAATCGAGCTAATCATAATGGTGCTATAGCTAGAGGGAATGTTTCTATCCCCATTTTTTAAAATAGGAACAATGAGGCTTTGCGTCTAGGGTTTAGGGAAGCTCTGCTTGATTTCTAAATTGAAGAGCTTGTGTATGTGAGGGATAAGGATTGGCCCTCCGATTTTAAAAATTTCATCTTGGTAGCCGTCAATGTCCTTAGCTTTCCCATTTGCAAGCAGCTTAACCCCGAATTCTATGTCATCTAAAGAAAAAAATTCTTCCTTTGTATGGAAAATAGGAATGGTGTCCATGGCATTAAGGAACTCGTAAAGACTTTTAAGGTAGGAATTCCAGTCCCTTAAGGGAATCCTATTATTTTCTTTAGTATTGCAGTTTATAATTTGGCTCCATAACCTCTTAGGATCCATCTTATATAGTTGTGAAAGTTGCTCTTGCATTTTATTGATATAGTACATTTTTTCCCTTTTAATTAGGGTTTTTTACACATTTATCTTATCGATTTTTAAGGACTCGTTAGAAGCATCTAGAATGGATTTATTAGCAATTTTACAGTATTTATCATACCAAGGGTGGGTCGTGCTATTATTCTTTTTACAGGACACCTCGAAAGAGAACTTATTAATAGAAGTGGAAAGGGTAGTTGTAAAATTATGATAGAGTTCTTCAATGTTGTCCTTATAAGTTAGGAGATTTAATTTACTATTTAAATCCTTTAAGAAAATGTCAACTTTACTTTTGTCAAAGCGCAAATTCCTTTGATTATTAGAATTCTCTTCAATGACCCTCCTATGAATGGAAAAGTTTAGAGTTAGAGTTAAAGGTTTATGATCAGAGTCAGGCTTGTGGTCATTTAAAAGGTCAAAAGTTATTATTTGGTTGGAAATGGGCATATCAGATATCACATAATCTGCAACACTACTACCTAGCCCATGATTACAAGTCATCTGGTTGGAGTTTGGCCACTTCATTACTCCATTTCAAATTATTAGATATTTAGAGTTGCAGAGCTTGACCAACTTAGCACCTAACAAATTATCAATTAGGTCTTCAAAGCTTCTTTTGTAGCTATTAGATAAAGCAAGGTCCTCATCTTGCCATAAAGGATTATGGTTGGAGTCATTACTTAAAAGAGTAGGTTGTTTAGTTACAGTCCTAGCATTAAAGTCTCTTAGTAGGAGGATATTACCTTCATTTTTCAAACTATAAATATCTTTTTATAAATTATTATAGGGACAATTGTTATCTAGATTGTTTTTCTTATAAAAATTATAATTAATAGGTGCAAAATAACAAATTTCTATATACACCTTCTTAGCATTGGTGTCTAAAATTTCTATCCAAATGTACTGATTGAGAGGGTCAATCTTATGAAGTTGAATGTGAGGAGAAATGCTCTTTCTAATATAACAAGCTATGCATCCTATCCCTCTATGGTGGGATTTTTTGTTCCATGATGACCACAAAACAAATCCTTCTATGTTACGGACCTTAGACTCCTCATGCTCCCAAGTTTCAACTAGAAAGATAATATCAATATCATTCGTGATCCAAATTATCATAGGCCCTTTGTGCCATGAAAAGCCACGACAGTTCCAAAAATAAAAGTGTGCTTAAGACACCTTTCACATCCCTATATTTATAAATAAATATTTATTTAATTAAAATTTACATGAAGTGCATCCAATTGACCAAACCCATATATAACTATACATTTTTATAAATAAACATATTTATAGATTTTTATAAATAAACATATTTACGAAGTTATATGAAGTGCATCCAAATTGGCCAAACATGATTTATATCGTTATAAACACTATTTATGTAAAGTGCACTCTAATGACTTCATGGCCATACATGCATGTTTATATATTTAAAAATAAATATTATTTATTTTTGTGAGGTGTACCAAGTGTTAGAATTCTTGGTTTTCAAATTTTCATGCTTTTATTTTAAGGTTATACAAGTTAATAAATTGTTAATTAATTTAATGTTCATATAAATTTATGGAGTATCTTTGTTAAAAATTATTAATTATCAAATTTTTAACTAAGAAATTAATGGATATTATTTAATGTTTAAAATAATAGAATGCCTAGTCTAAAGGGGTTGGATTCAATGGTGGAAAACAAGGGTTTTTTCACCATTGAGAAATGTTCATTCCCATGAGGGATTTATCTGGAGTCATGGGTCACTTTGAGGTAGCAGTCAAATGTGTGATTGCATCTAGAGAAATTATATTAAATTGTCTCATGATATGTGCACACATAAGTGGACCAAAGACCACCCCCATATCCTTCAAATTCAAATTTAAGAGAGTTCTTCTACAAAACCTAGTTGACCACCTATTTTTCTTTGACAAATAATGGATTTGAATCCTAAAGGGAGATCTATACCCCCTCAAGATTAGGAGGTTGTCACCTTTTATGTGTTTGTTCCAACTATGCGGAAATCAACCAAGTCACAACCAACCACGTTTTTAAAAGATTAGAAAACATTCTAAAGATCCCTATTCCTTAAACGACCTCATATAAAATGGATTTTTCAATGGTAGAAAGAGGTATAATTGGTCATTTCATAGGTGTAATTTCGTCACCCAAAGTAATGGAAAATTGGATTTAATGAAACTAGAAAGTGTTAAATCAAAGGAAATCTAACTCATTTCTTTTGTGGGAGAGGCTTCTACGCCGTCCTCTTTAAAACTAAGGAATATAGGGATTTAATCTTCAAGAATGGGATTTTATTTTTTGGCACTCAAGGAATGTACTTAAACTGACGGACTCCTGATTTTAATCCAGAATATGAAATTCCTTTTACAGTTCTAGTATGGGTTCAGCTTCCACACCTACCACTTCATTATTGAAATTATGACACTCTTTCGTGTCTTGGAAACACTCTTAGGAGATATTTAGATAGGACCAATCCAAAGGAATGGATGTTCGCTTGTGTCACAAATTGTGTAGAAGTATATATGGAAAAAGGGCTCCCTAAAGAAATCATGCTGACTCTAGATAACTAGAAACATGAGAAACCATTGGACTATGAACAACTTCCCTTTAAGTGCAAGGTTTTCCATGAATATGGCCATTTCGAAAAAGTTTGCAAGAATAACCCCCAATTCGCCCTTCTGGTTTAGGAAAAAAGAGGATCAATGGTAGACAATTAAGAGAAATATGAACCCTAAAAAAACAATAGAAAAACAAAATCCAAAATATGCCCCATGAGCTTCACGACAAGTGACAAGTTCAGGATCTCTAAATTTGAATCCTCCTAAAAAGAATCAAATGGGAACATCAAAGCATGGGATGCCAATGAAAGTTACAATAGTATCCTCACCATCCAAGACAAATATTTTTGGAGTTCTCTATCAGAAGGAGAATTTTTTTTCTTCAGAGGAGGTAGGGCTTGGAATCTTTGAGCTCGTTAGTTGAGCCTCATGTCACAAAAATTCCCAAGGATTTACCTAAAGCAAAAACCCCAACAGAAGTTGAGTGTTTCCAGTTGGATAATGATGAAAATATTGAATAGATACCTGAGAAATCCAACATAGATTTAGGTATGCATAGTAGGAATAAGACCCAAAAACAAAAGGAAGGGGAAAAAGAGGAAGTTGACTTGAATAGGGGCTACCAAAGAAACCTGTAATAAAGTTAGCTAGAATAGTAAGGGAAGAATATACAACTAGAGACATGGTGATAGGAACTCAATCAACCTTGAACATGACTACTGTGATGGGTTTCAAAATATTAATAAATCTAGGAGCTTCAATACCATCTCAGGGCGATGCACCTAAAACAAAATTTAAATAATGAATATTATCTCGTAGAACTACAAAGAATTAGGGAGTAAGTACAAAGAGGAAGAATTGAGGGGCATCATTCTATAAAAGAACCCCCATATCCTTTTTCTCCTGGAGATAAACATGGAATCTTACAAATCCCTCCTAATATTGAAAAATAGTGGCATGCAAGTGAAGGAACAAAGTTAAGTTCTTGGGGAGCTTCAATAGGGCCATGCATAGTTTGTAATAGCTCCTCTTTGTAGCTCTTCAATTCTTTCAATAACCAACACTGGATTCTAGCTAGTTTTGTTCATATTCAAACTAGGAAAATGTTTAATCTCTTCAATGTGTACATGTTGATAGCTTGTAAAGAAAAAGAAGTATATTGTAACTCACTTTTATCTCTCCACAATTTAGAATAATCTCATAATAACATATTATGAGGAGACTTTAATGTTGTTCTACATACAAAGGAAAAAAGAGGCAGTAATATTGTATGGAACGCATTTACGGAAAAATTGGAATATTTTATCTCTAAATGGGATATTGTGGAAGTCAACCCATCCAAAGGGAAATTCACCTGGTCAATCAAAAGGACTATCCCTAGGAACATAACGACAAGGTTAGATCAATTTTTGGTTCACAATGATGTTCTATCTCAAGACTATCCCATTATCTCAAAGGTAATCCCTTCTTCCATTTATGATCATAAGTCGATCATGATGGTTCTAGAGGATTCTCCTAACTATGGTCCCGTTACTTTTATATTTATCCCCTTGTGGATGTAGGACATGAAATAAATGTAAGTCATTGAAAAATATTGGCACATCTAGATCGTGGGCTCTTGAATGAACATATGGGAACATAAGCTAAAGTCTGTGAAATTGGATATCAAGAACTAGACAAAATACTCCTTGTTCCCATACATTGAGAAAGATGTTAATCAATATTCACTCATCAATTTTCTAGAGCATTGGTGAAATATACACATATTTTATACATCCCACACTTAGTCGTTTTCTTGTAATTGTAGGTTATGGGAAGACCTCCCTTACCATTACAAACCTGCAAGTCCACAAGCCCACATACCCACAAGCTCGCAAATATAATACTTAGTCACTTTTTCAATTCCACATGACCATGCATTAGCATACACCCACATTACTCTAATTTTGCAAACCCATACTTAGCCAATTTTTCAAGTTGTGGGAGCCTTGTCATGGGGAAAATTTATTACCATAAGTTTGTAAACCTGCAACCCATAGTTCAACATCCTCCAAAATGGATCTGCACTTCCACATCATGAAAAATGGACCCGCACTTCCACATCATGTTGTTGAAGTTTGAGTAGCTTCTAAATATATTATCATTATATTCATATTGTATTTGACCAAGACAAAACCCTAAAGAATAATATTATGTTATATTTGTTAAGTCGTCCCTATTGTTCCTTGAAAAGTCAAAAGTAAAATAGAAAGATAAAGTGGACAAGTCGGACCTGACCTAATTATTGGGGGGAACAACTTGTATGTATAAGAGGCTTGGTGCCTCATTTGGTGAAGACACACAAAAATATCTCTCACAAAAGTGTGAAATTCTGAGAGATTTATACATCTACAGAAGAAGGGTGACACAGTCATAAAGGAAGATTGTTAAATTTTTTGGTTATCTATTGAAGGACTGACTTGGTCTAGTAGTGCACTACTATATCATGGTTAGGGTTTCTGGTCAATCTTCTGTTTTGGTGAGATATTTCTTGAGAGAGACATTTTACTTGTTGAAGAATCTATATTGAATAATATTTACTGGGTTTTCTACCCCACGAGGGTTTTCCAGGATAAATATTGTGTATATTGTGGATTTATTTCTTTCAACGATCCTTATGCATGCACTTATTGTTTTAATAGATTAAAGATAAATAATACTATACACACTTAATTGCTTAAGAAGAATTTTAACATGGTTTCAGAGTGGGCATGAAAGAAGCCATTTACATAGTTTAGAAGAGCTCGTTGGGGAAGCTAAGACCATAGGGATCCTCTCCTAACCCTAACACATATTTCCTTGGTATTAGATTCTCAGTTTGACAAAGTTTTGTAAACTACAACTAGTGTTGCAACTGGACAAAACCCCAGAAGGTTTTTTCACCCATTTTTGAAGGACGTTGGTCAAATTAAGACCACTAAGGAACTCAAATTAGGATAGAAAACCTATCCCTCGGAGCAGAATTCCAAATATCATGTTTTCAAAAATTTGGGTTTCTCATAAACCCTAGTTCAAGACGTCTTGGCAACCACAAAATTGAAGGTGGAACTAGTCACCTTGTCATAACACTCTGGTAAGTACAAAAACCTTTATTTGAAAAGTTGTATCTCTTTATTGTAATTTTCGAGCACAAGATGGAACCCAGTACCAATCTTGATGAGAAGCTTGAAGGTGTTGATAACTTCTAAGCATGGAAGTACAGAGTGATGCTCATTCTAGAGGAGAATGACCTAGAAGATTTCATAAAATAAGAAGTTCTGGAACCTAATGAAGATGAGGCCAAAGAAAAGTACAAAAATAACCTAGTGAAGTCAAAGAGAATCATTTATGATTCCATCAAGGATCATTTGAACCCCCGTGTCTCATCATTAACAACTCCTAGGAAAATGATTGATGCCTTATCCCAATTGTAAGAAGGAAAGAATATCAATCATAAGATGACCTTCAGAACACAACTCAAGAATTTGAATATGCAAAGTTCAGAAACTATACAATCATACTTCATAAGAGTATCTCAAATCAAAGAACAACTCGAAGCCATTGGAGACACAATCAAAGAAGACAAGTTAGTAATGACTACATTGAATGGTATCCCTAGATATTGGGAATCATTCATTCAGGGTATATGTTCAAGAAGAAGAATAATAAGGTTTAGCAAAATGGGAGGATTGTACTCAGGAAGAAGCCAGACTGGCAAAGAGATAAGAGAAACTAGGTTATGAAGAAGATCAATCCCTAGCAGCACATACCAGAAAAGGAAAGAGCAAGAAGGAAGTTCACTCACATAAGAAACCTCATGGATTACAAAAGACTCAAAAGTTCATGAAGGACTTCTCAATTTACATATGCTTCATTTTTCATAAGATGGGACACATTGCCATAAACTGTCCCAACTCCAAAGGTCAACTCATAAAAGGAAAGTATAAAATACATCATGCTCATGCCACAGAAGATGATGAACATGATCATGAGAAAACCAAAGAAGAAGACTCAAGTGAAGAATATGTATTGATCTCATCTCTTACAGGTATGCTCACTCATGGAAGTGACACATGGATTATTGATAGTGGTGCTTCTAAGCACATGACTAGTTATAAGGAATCTCTCTCAGATATAGTTTAGAAAGATTCACCTCACAAGGTGAAACTAGGTGATGACTATCAATATCCCATTAAAGGAGTAGGAGAATCATCCTACAAGTTAGTCTCTAGAAAACCTATGAATATGAAGGATGTGTTGTATCTACCTGGTTTAAAGAAGAATCTCCTTTCTATCTCATATTTAGATGAGAAAGGATTCATAATTGCTTTCATTGATGGAGAAATCCTCTTGTGGTCTAGAGGAAAATCTATTGATGATGTTGTAGTGATTGGTGTCAAAGAATAAGGATTATATAGGTTAAAGGGACACTTAGTTTCAACGCTAGTACACAATACCATTACTCCAAGTGAACTATGGCATAAGAGGTTTTCTCATCTACACTACAAATCCTTACCGATCGTGAGTAAGATGGTGACAGGATTTCTAGAAATCCAAGTAGACCATGAAGGAATATGCAAGGGATGTGCACAAAAAAAGAACATGAAGAAACCATTTCCAAGTAGTGATAAAAAAGCTAAGGGAGTCTTGGACATTATAGATTTAGACGTATGTGGACCAATGCCGACCGCTTCACTTAGCAAGTATGTAGACTATGTTTCATTTATTGATGATTTCTCACGTAAAACTTGGATTTACTTTTTGAAGGCTAAAAATGAAGTGTTCAACAAGTTCAAAGAGTTCAAGGAAATTGTTGATAACTTCTATGAAAAAAAGATAAAAACACTAAGGTTAGATAATGGAGGTGAATTCACATCAGATGAATTCAAGTCATTCTGTAAGGAAGTTGGGATTAAGAGGGAGATCTCTACTCCCTACCATCCTCAACATAATGGTGTGGAAGAAAGAAATAATTGTAAAATCATGGAAGCAATGAAGGCCATGATTCATGATAAAGACTTAGAGATGCATCTATGGGTAGAGGTATCCGAGACCATTATGTATTTGCAGAACAAAATTCCCCACAAAAAACTTGGGAACAAGAAAACAAAAGAGATGTTTACAGGTGAAAATCCAGAGGTCATCCACCTGAGGATATTTGGTTGTCCAGTTTATGTGCATGTCCCCAAGGACAAGAGATCGAAGTTGGACCCTTCAGGAAGGAAGGGTATATTTGTTGGATATAGTGAGACATCGAAGGAATATAGAGTTTACATCCCTGGTCATCGTCGGATTGAGACTAGCAGATATTTCACCTTCGATGAGGATACAACTTTCATTAGATTGAGATAATATCATTTAGATGAGGTTCATGATGCTGATATTGAATCTCTGAGAGTTACAGATACATATACAAGTGATGATGTTGTACTATAAGATCATGATATGGAATAACCATAGATACATGCAGATTCATCTCGAGAGATGAATACCAAGAAGAGAATACCATCTTGGGCTCAAGAAATAATTCAAGATGCAGAGAAGTATGGTTCTCTATATGGATCCTTCAGTGAGAGAAATAGGACATCACCTTACTCTAGCTATGTGGCGTTTCTAAGTGACATCATTGATGTTGAGCCTACCAGTTATGAAGAGGCTGTAAATAAGAGAGAACATTGGAAGGATTCCATGGTGGAAGAGTACCATTCCATTGTAAAGAATGATGTTTGGGATGTGGTTCCAAGACTGAAAGAGAAGACAATTGTAAGTTCCAAGTAGATTTACAAGACAAAGAATTCAACAGATGGAAGTAGTGAGAAGTACAAGTAAATATTTGTGGCTTGTGTTTTCTCCCAGAAAGAAGGAACAGATTATGAGGAGACATTTTCTCCTATGGAAAGATACACTTCGATTAGAACTATATTTTCATTAGTTGCAGTAAATAAGTGGAAGGTACACCAGATGGACATGAAGACAAATTTTATAAATGGTTTAATATACTAATAAGTGTATGTGGAGAATCCACAAGGTTTTGAGACACATGACAGTTAGACACAGGTGTGCATATTGAAGAAATCCTTGTATGGGTTAAAGAAAGAACACAGATCATGGTACGATAGAATTGACAACTTCCTGATGAGAATGGGATTTACCAAGAGTAAAATAGATTCCAACCTATACTTCAAGGTTGTGGATGGTGGACCGATGATACTATTGTTGTATGTGGATGACACGTTTCTAACATGAGAGAGAAGCTCATCACTGATAGTAAGAGGAATATTATTACAGAGTTTGAGATGAAACACCTAGGCATGATGCATAAATTTCTAGGTCTCGAGGTATGGCAGAGACCGAGTGAGATTTTCATTAATCAAGGAAAATATGTTGTTGAGATTTTGAAGAGATTCAAAATGATGGATTTCAAGGCCATGCCCACACTGATGGTGAAAAATATGAATTTGTTGAACGATACATCTTTAGAGATAGTGGATACCACCATCTATAGACAAATGATTGGTTCATTGATGTATTGAACAGAAACAAGCCCATATATATGTTTTACGGTGAACACATTGATTCAGCTTATGATTGACCCGAGAAGTGTTCAGTTGGTTGCAAGAAAGCATGTGATGAGGTACCTGAAGCGTACAATTGATTATGGACTCAGATATTCTTCAGATTGTGAGATACGGCTACAAGGATTTACTAGTTTATATTGGGCCAGTAGTGTTGCAAATAAGAAGATTACATCTGGATGTTGCTTCAATATGGGATTAGCTATGAGCTCATGGTTAATTAGGAAGAAGACTAGTGTGGCGCTCATTACAGTTGAACCAGAGTATATAGTAGTTTGTTCAGCTAGCAGGGAAGTATTGTGGCTTCAGAAGCAGCTTGTAGGATTGTTTGATCTCGAGTTAGATGTGACTTGTATCTGGTGTGCCAACGAAATTTGTGTGAAGTTGATAGAGAACCCATTATTCCATGACAATTCCAAGAACATCAATATTAGGTACCATTATATCAGAGATATGGTACAAAGGGGAGTAGTGGAGCTCCAATATGTCTCTACACATGAGCAAATAACTGACGTGTTGACCAAGCCTTTGTCGAAAGTGAATTTTGTGTACTTCATAGATAAGCTTGGTGTGGTCCAGAAGGATGTCCCTAGTAAAAGGGAGTGATGAGTTACAACTGTGATCTAGGGTAGCAACTTCAGCATGTGGCATAAGTAATGGGTGGTCATTCACGATCATGTTACAACTACTCCAGTGAAAAAGTCAGGTACACCGAGTTACTCCTACTCCAATGATAAATCATGTTACGTATATGGCTTCTCCAGTGATAAATCATGGTACGCCGATTTATTTCTACTCCAGTGATAAATCTTGGTATGCCAAGATATTTCTACTCCAATGATAAATCCCGGTATGCAAATGGTTACTCTAGTGATAAAGCCTGGTATGTTGATTTACTGCTACTCCAGTGATAAATTATGGTACATAGATGTATACTCTAGTGATAAATCCTGGTACGTCAAGTTATTTCTACTCCAGTGAAAAATTCAGGTATGTAGATTTCTACTCTAGTGAAAAATTCTGGTACACAAATTTATTGACTATGGCACCAGTCAACATGACCTCTCACAAGGTTAGTATATGCCATGCCTTTAGGGCTAGTTAGTTACCCGGATTTTAAGGTGATGGCCAACCTATGTGGTTGGAGGTGTTTCCTAGCCTTGGGCTAGATGGGTAGTGTTTTCGCACTACATTGCCTAATCCTTGTGATTAGATGCTTGATCATTGTGGACCAGTTTCTTGGTGTGTCGACTAGAGGTTACTAGTTCATTATGGAACTAGATGCCAGATTTTGTGTGAGATGGCGAGTGAAAGTCCCATGATGAAATAAATCCTTGATGGATGATGAGACCCTTAATTCTGATGTGGTTACAAAAATTCTTCAATATAGATTCGTGGAAATTTAGCAAGTCAATGGTTAAGTGTACAGAAGAGCAGAAGCAATTGTGATGTTCATGCCCGAAGAATACCTTCCTTTATAAGAGGGAGTGTTCAAGTTTGAGTATCTTTGAAAGATATTATTATTATATTCATATTTTATTTGACCAATACAAAACCCTAAAGAATAATATTATGTTATATTTTTTAATTCGACCCTATTGTGCCTTTGTAAAAGTCGGTCCTATTGTGCCTTGACAAGTCAAATGTAAAATAGAAAGATAAATTGGACAGGTCGGCCCTAACCTAATTACTGGGGGGAACAAATTGTATTTATAATACGCTAGGTGCACAATTCTGAGAGAGTGACATAGCTACAGAAAAAGGGTGAAGCAGCTACAAAGTAATTTTGTTAAGGGAATTAAAACCCTTATTTATGTGACACAAATTTTCGTAAAATCTCCGCTATAAATACAAATATAATCAGTAATTGAAATTTATGAAGTAATTGAATTCGATAATTATTTAATCCTCGTTGTAATGGATATTACTTCATAGATGTCACCACCTATTTACTTGATTAATCTAAACAAAGTATGTCAACTAAGAGAAAGGATCTATATTGTAGAGGTACTATTAACACTCTGGGACGTGAAAATCACGATTTACAATGGTCTAAATATTTTAAGTGGTATTCGGGACTCTCACTCGAGGAGAGAAGCTTAAAAAAAGTATGGAATTCCTGAATAGAACAAGTTTGGTGCACTCCAGAGGTATTTGACTTTAAGGAATTGGTTTTATGGTGTGTAGATAAGTTTAGTATTAAGAAAAGGATAATTCAACTCGAGGAAACGACACCAATCTCCCTCATGCCTACAGTTAAAAAAAATGCTTCGACTTCTAGAACCCAATAATATTTTTAAAGGTTTTGAATCTGAGGCCTTCCTAAATGTCCATCATTGAGGAGCAGATCTCTTGGATAGTTTTCTTATATATCCATAAAATGTTTTTGGGAGCTCTTCTCAAATTGATCTATGCTCACTAAAATACCCATATAAGGAATTTGCATGGCTATTTTCCAAGATTGTTGGACAAGATTACACAACTTTCGTTCCAAAATATGTTTTATATTTTCTACATTGTTTTGTTCATAAATATGCCATTTTTTATTGGGCTCCTATTATTTCAAAGGAGGTTTCATTTCAATTGGTAAATTTCCATAAAACAAAGAAGTTCTACATTACTTATCTAATTTATGCCATAGTTTATTTCCATGTATTTGAGGATTTACCACGATCAAGAAGCATGAATTATAACAAATATCCAATACAGTTTTGGTATTCGTCACTCTGGAGACATAAGGCTCCATATAATTTTTACCAAGTACATAGTGCTTCCTTATCCACGTTCAAAAGGATGATTCATGGTTCTTCCACTCATGGATTCCAAAAATAATCCATAGTCTTTCTCGATGGAAAGTAATTTTTTTAGGTACAAGACGCATTTAACGATATCAGACTCTATGGGTTTTAGGGAAAACCTGTTTTTCTCCCTCTTTATGTTTCTGATAAATTGTTTACAATTGAATTATGGATATAGTATATATTTTGGGACCAATTTTTTAATGAAAAAGGAAATAATCAATTCATTCCATTACCTTCGAAAGTTGGAGAGATCATTATCAAGAACCTCTCTCACTTAGATGAATTTTTTGTTTATTTTAATCATTTAAAAATATGAGAAATGCATGAAGTCTAGGGCTTTGAACCTAATGGCTTGTTCATGACTCACATGTTCACAATTGGTTATGGCTCATATTTTACCAAGTCAAACCAATTGGATGAAGGAGGAGGGGATATCCAAAACCCTTGAGAATATTCCCTTGAAAAATACCATGAGATATTTATGCTCTGGTTAACACAAATGACCAATATAGAGAAAGAGGGTGAACCACAACAAGTGGTATCCTGGGATCAACCCACATTTCTTAGGTAAGTTCTTGAACAAGGAGAAAATATCATGGAAACAATCTAGAACAAATAAAGTCTCTTTTTGGGAGCTCTAGTGATGGAGGACATAAAGATCCTCCTAAAAAGGTCATGGGAAAATCACATACAGTTGCAGTGAGTATGAAAATAAAAATAAAAATTGTTGAAAAAGCAACTCAGGAAGTACAAGAGTGCGAAGTCAATTTCTAGGATATGGAAGTTGATGTTGTGATTGGAGAGCCAGATTGGGATGAACAATGAATAATTGAAAGAATAGTAGTAGTAGAGGATCTGTCTTGTGAAGAGACAATGGTTTTTGAGGAAGAATTATTCACCTTACACCATGCTTCCTTTAATTGAAATTCAGAGAAATTGCAAATTGAGAAGGTTAATATGAAAAACAAAAAAGTTGCAAAAAAATGGAACTAAGGAATAGACATTGTAGGAGTGAAACCTTCTAAGGTTTTGGAATTCCATCAAGCCACAAGGGATGACCTAAAGTATTATATTAATGAAAAAGAAAAGGAGAACCTAGTTTTGAAGAAAAAAATAAAAGAGTTAGAAGATGCTATTCTCCCCAAACCTTTTTTCATCGAACCTATTTCTACTATTGGACCACCTAATATTTTTAAGAATACACTGAAATCAAGCCCAAGATTAAAAGGGGATTCAATCTTGTTGACAACTATTAAAAAGTATGTAGGAGATAATATTAAAAAGAGGCTCACTTTAATTCTTGACATTTGGGAACTTGAGAATAGTTCAACTAGTATCTCAACAAAGATTTCAAATAAAAAAGAATATATCCAAAAGAATTTAGAGAACCATGAGCATTTTTAAAAAGAAATTTCCAACACCTTTACGACCAAAATATCAAGTATGAACAAAGTCCACGGGAGGGAAAAAACCATCCCTCAAAGTTTCGACTTAAACAAATCAATGCATGTTGGTTAAGTAGAATCAAATGTTTGCGAGAGATGATGGTTGAGTGTGATGCTATAAATTAAAAAAGAAGTGATTTGTTTCTTAATATTGTTGATTTAACTAAATAATTAGAGGTCCCACATTTGATAATGGAATATATATTACTTACAAAGATTCAATTACAAGAATAATTACAAGATCTTAAAACTTCATGGGCTAATGAATTTGACAACCTAACTGAATTCTCAGAAAAGGAAGTTGAGAAATGGTTAATTCATTATGTAAATAAAAGTGAAGAGCAAGCAGATACAATTCATTAGTTAAGTTTTGAGTTAAAAGATATTCAATATGAGTTGTTTGATATCAAAATCAGGCATGAAGTAATGGTTTCTCCCTTGTGAGAGTACATTGAACAATGGTTTAAAAATTGTTAGGGACCTAACCTCCATAACCCCTCACATAGGTAGAATAATATATTTTCCATGTAATAAAGGCCAATATTAATAAGGCCTAGTAATAAGGAAGAATAAGTCAAGTGTAAAAATACCTAATAGAAGCTTCCTCTTCTATAAGATCTTCCTTTAGATTGTTCTTATGGTAGATAGATTTAGTATAAATAGGAGTCGAGGGAATGAGACGTTTTGTCTTGAGAATTATTTTAATAGAGCACTGCTCTGTTGGAGTTTTCCCCCTCGAAGAGGCAAGTGAACATTGCTTCCTATCAATTAAGGTATTATTTTGGTGTCGTGGTTTCATATATTATGTTGTTCTATTGTTATTCTCTGCAATATTTATGTTTTCAACTATTATAATAGATTTGGTACATTACAAGTGGTATTAGAGCACTTTCCTTGGTAGAAAATTATGAGTTATTTTTTTAGGGTAGAGATGTATTCTAACATCTTAAATCTACATAGATATTTCCTTCAGTGTATAAATATGCGGTCAGGAAAGCATACTGTTGGAAATACTAAGACAACTGAGAGTGGGGAGTGAATCAGTTGTTACTGTGCTTAAACAATTTTATTACTATTGAAATATTATTAATGTTCTCCAAGTGATCATCAATATTATGAAAGTCATGAACAACAGAAATAATAAACATCAATTAGAGATATGATATACACAGAGACATATATTCATGAGGAAACCCATAAAAGGATAAAACCTCTTCTTCTTAGAATGATAGGCAATCTTTTAAGTTCTGTACATCAACAATCTTTGAGCATCAACTCAAAATGAGGCTACAACCTCTTGTTTAACAAGCTACAACTTGTAGAGAGAACCAACCCTCTAGTTTCTCTAGCACCCACTAGAAGGAAGCACCAACTCCCTGAGTGTTCCAACACCAACTGGATGGAAGCATCAACTTCCTGTCACACAGGAACCAACCTGTATAATAGAGAACAATGGTTCTCCCTTGCACCACCCTACCACCCTAGTTTTTCTGGTTGCAATCAGATGGAAGATACAACTCCCTATGTTCAAGAATCCACTTGAAACTCTGAGGAAAACAGTCCTCCCTAGCACCACCCTACCACCTTGAGATATAAATCTTTGTTTGTTGAAATTTATTACAGTGATACAGTGTTTATCAATGGCTTACCAGTTTCATCATTGTTCTGCTACACTGCTCTGCTCTTCTTGCATCAGTGTATTCCTTCTCGCATCTTCTTGTGCTTAAGTTCTCATACAATCTGTTGTTTTCACCATTTCTTCTATGTTCAACTTATGTTCTTCATCTCTTCATTTTCTCCCTCAGTTTATGCTGTAAAATTTCATTGCTTACAGTTCGACTACTTTTTACAGAAAAATAGCAACCTCACCCTATCACGACATATTTCTTTTATTCATACTCTTGTCATTCGTTACACTCCCAATATCCAACACTCAAGTCAGGAATCTCAAATCGCTCAGGAATCATGATTCCAGCACTCAAGAACAATGATTCAACCGCCCAGGAACAATGATTCAGTTAGTGGAACTAAATCATAACTGATCAAGAAATCACGAGATGAAACAACAACCCTTCAATCAGATTCAGTTTGATCATTTTCGTTGGATTATACACGCAGATGATTTTTGACTTTTCAATGCGTAGCCTCTGATGTGGAGCCTAGTAGCGCTATCTCCTTACCCAATATTCAGTTGATATCCTCTCATGTGACCACGTGATTGTGGGCACGACCAAAGGTGGTTTGAGGGAAATCCTCTTTTCGCCCTACGATTCACTACAGAGTTCCACGTATGCCTTTGGCGATACCGTGGTTTTGATTGTGGCTCGCTCACGAAAAATTAAGACCCAAGCATGTTCTGACCTTGAAATGCGACGAGACCATCGATCTCACGATTTTGACGGTGCTCTTGAACTGATGGTTTAGATTTGTTTTGGCTCTCCATCTCTCTGTCTCTCTGGGCTTCGGGTATTTCAAATCTCAAACTAAAAATTCTTGAATTGAGATTTTTCTAGAGTGTAAAATCCTCGCATCTTTATACCTGAAACAAATGATGTTTGTTTGATCAAGATATTAGATCAATGGATCGATCTATCTGTGACGCAACTTTACCTTGGATTAAATCCAACAGCTCTCCATCTTTTCTTATCCTATCCTTCCACTTAATTTGATTCGACGGTTGATGAAGATTCGAATAATCGAATTCTCAAACCTTGTGCCCTGTTTATCCTATCCTTCACTTAATTTGATTTGATAGTCATGAAGAATCTCGAAGTAGATCCACGATCAAGGATTTTGGTCCTGATCACATTTTTGTACTACACTTTCCCTTCTGAGCTTTGATCTCTTCATATTGTTCACTTTTCCTCCTGAGCTTATGCTTGTCCTGTTTGCCATCGCCACTTCTTTTCTTTCCATCAATGACAAGCACACTCTTCTTGTAAAACGTGCGAACAATACCCCCTTTGGCATTGATGGAAACCTTGAGGAGCTACATTATTATGCTTATACCTCCAACTGTGGCATCCAGACCACACATTTTCTCCCCCTTTTAAATCAATGTCAAAGAAAACATGCTCCTCCTGAGCTATTGTAGTACTTTTTAGAGCTATCATATATTCAAACAACACATACTCCCCCTGGCAAGATGGACTCTCTTAGGTGAGAGAAGGGATGACACCAAAATTTTGACAGAGATATTCAAATGGTGTCTTGGCTAGGGGTTTAGTAAAGATGTCTACAATTTGTTCTATGTTTGAAATGTAATGAACCTGAACAATATGATTAGTGTCCTGCTCTCTCAAAAAATGGTATTTTATGGGGATGTGCTTGGTCTTGGATTGAAATACTAGATTCTTGGATACACTAATGGCACTGGTGTTATCACAATGAAGTGGAATTGGATCAGTATAAGTTACCTTCAAATCTGCAAGAGTTTGTATCATCCATAAGATTCGAGTGCAATAAGTAGCAACATAAATGTACTCTGCCTCTATAGTTGATAATTAAATGGATCCCTGCTTTTTACTAAGCCATGCTACTAACGAATAACCTAAGAAGAATGAACCTCCATTGGTTCTCTTTTTCTCATCCAAATAATTTTCCTAATCAACATATGAATATGCAGTTAATTGAAAATTTTGATTTCTAGGATACTAGAGACAATAAGTCAGTGTACCCTTCAAATATTTGAATATCCTTTTGACATATGCTAAATGAATTTGTTTAGGAACAGACTGATAATGACCTACCATCCAACATCTTGCATTATATCAGGATGGGATGCTGTGATGTACAAAAGACTGCCTATCATTGATTGATATGTTCTTTGATCAAAATCAGGTGAAATATCATCTTGACTGAGCTTGCAACCAACCACCATAGGTGTGCTCACATGTGTGTACTATTCCATTTGAAACCTATTCAACATCTCTTTCAAATAATTTTATTGAGAGATAAATATCCCTGCAGAACTTTGATTGATTCGTAAACCAAGAAAATATGATAGTTCTTCTATCATGGACATCTCAAACTCACTCTGCATTGACTTAGCAAACTGCTGAATTGAAGGGTCATTAGTGCATCCAAAAATAATGTCATATACATAAACCAAAACAAATAATAAATCATCACCTTTAGACTTAATGTATATATTACTGTCAATAATACCTTTCTTGAACCCTTTGTCCTATATAAATTTGTCTAGTCTATAATACCATGCTCGTGGTGCCTGTTTCAGTCTATATAATTCATTTTTTAACTTACATACATAGCCAAGATTATCTGTCAGTAAAAATCATTTAGTTTTCTCCACATATACATCTTCTTCTAGATCTCCATTAATAAATGATGACTTAACATCCATATGATATACTTTAAAGTTCTTATGACATGCATAGGAAAGAAATATTCTGATGGCTTCCAATCTTTCCATTCATGCAAAGGTTTCATCAAAATCCTGTCCTTCAACTTGTGCATACCCCTTACAGACCAATCTGGATTTATTCCTAACAATTTTCCATTCTTCATTCATTTTATTCTTAAACACCCATTTGGTGCCAATTACATTCTTATCTGTAGGTCTAGGAACAAGATCCCAAGTATTGTTCTTCTCAATTTGATCCAATTTCTGATTCATTGATTTTAACCAATTTACATCTTTACTGGCTTCATTAAATTTCTTGGGTTCCACCATGGATATGAAGGCTATATGTGATTGCTTGGTGTCTTTGATTATCCTTCTCCTATTTTGTACACGTTTGTCTTTCTCACCAATTATCTGACTTGCAGGATGATTCTTTTGAGTAATTCTAGAGGGAGGTTATTATGTTTTCTGTTGATTTGAGTCTGTTTGAGTATTTGTATCTTCATCTAACTCATAGTATTTTTTTTTCTAATTCTTGGACCCGTTCATCTTCAACTTCAACTATATCCTATGTTGTTGATTCAACATTGCTTACATCTAGAGGGAGGTTATTATGTTTTCTGTTGATTTGAGTTTGCCTGAGTATTTGTATCTTCATCTAACTCAGAGTCTTTTTTTTTTCTAATTCTTGGACCTGTTCATCTTCAACTTCAACTACATCCTATGTTGTTGATTCAACATTGCTTACATCTTGTACTAGGATTTCTTCATCAAATGTTATGTCAATACAATCAACCAATTTATAAAACCTCTTATTATAGCATCTTTATCTTTTACTATTTGTAGCATACCCTAAGAATATACCTTCATCATCCCTATCATCATATTTGCCAATATTTTCATCATTATTCTTGATATAACACTTACTCCCAAAGACTTTAAAATGCTTGATTGAAGAAGGTCTTCCAAACCATAGTTCATAAGGAGTCTTGTCACTTTGTGCCCCGAGATGATCTTTGTTAAGAATATGTACAACTGTATGAATTGCTTCTACCCAATATGTCTGAGCAATATTATTTTCATTCATCATTGATCTTGCCATTTGTTGAACTGATTTATTCTGCCTCTCAACTACTCCATTTTGTTGTGGATTCCTTGGAATAGTATACTCTCTTTTGATCCCATGTTTATCACAAAACTCTTTGAAGTCTCCTAAACTAAACTCTTCTCCTCTATCAGACCTTACTTCCTTCAATCTTTTTCCTGTTTGATTCTTAGTTAGATCCTTAAACACTTTGAATTTTTCAAATGCTTCATATTTTTCTTTCAGAAAGGAAACCCATGTAAGTGTAGAATAATCATCAATAATCAACATAAAATAATTTTATTTTCTTGTTCCTTCCTTCCTTGATGGTCCACATAAATCCATATGTACTAATTGAAGAGGTTTCTCTATTGATGCAAAGTTCTTAGATTTAAACTGTGTCCGAGTGAGCTTTCCTATTTGGCAAGGTTTGCATACAGAATCATATGGCTTTGATATTTTTGGAAGATATTTTACTTCCCCACTATTTCTAAGTTTGATTAGATGATCAAAATTTAGGTTTCCAAGTCTCCTATTCCATAACCATCTTTCATCATACTTTCTTAAGTGACATTCTTCTTTTTCTTCTTTCAAAACATAGACATTGTTTTCTGTTCTTATGCCTTTTGCAATCAACTGTCTTGAATTCATAGATTGTATTTAAAATCTTTAGAAGTGAAGACAAATTTACATCCTCTGTCACAAACTTGACTGACACTAAGCATATTATGTTTTATACCATCTACAAACAACACATCTTGAGCTTTCCCTTTGCCATTACTTAGACTTACCATTACTTTTCCTTTGATTTTTCCTGGTGCATCATTTCCAAAGGTTACATTTCTTGATTTGCTTTCACTTAGAGATAGAAAATTACTTTTGTCTCCAGTTATATGTTTGGAACATCCACTTTCAATATACCAGGGGTTCTTTTGTCTTTGAGTTGAAAGTACTAGACCACTTTTTTCACTATCTTTGAGTTGTGCTTGCATTTCTAGCTAAGGGTTTTATCCTTGGATCTGCTTTGTAATTCTTCATATGGTAGTTTGCAAATTTTTGGCCGAACTTATGACAGTTATAGCATTCAAGCTCAATTTTTAATAGTTCAAAGTTATTGGTGCAACTTTTTCTACTCATTGGATGTCTCTAAACTTAATTTGACAATTTGCAATCTTATGACCAAAATTAGAGCAGTAAAAACAGTAACCATGGAAGAAATTTTGGTACATGAAGGATGGCCTTATTCTTGGCATTTTTTTCTCTATCTTATAATATCTTTGTTTTTTATTAGGGATCATATTGTCTTTATTGGATTTTGGTGGTAGAGTACTCACATGGTCTGATTGTTTGTTGACTTGGAACTTGATCATTTTTACTGGCTCTTTGCTTTCTTTCTGTTTGATGCTTGAACCACTTACATAGCCTAAACCATTCTTCAACAAAGGAGATATTTGTTTGCTCAGAATGTCATTTAGTTCTTTTGAGGCTTTAGTGCTTGGAAGATTTTGGAGATACAATGCTTTAAACTTCTCCATATCTTTTCTGGTTTTTACTGCCTCTTCTTCTAAGGCTTCACATATTGCCTTCTTCTTTGATAACTGTTGTTTCATAATGTCCTCTATTTTATTTGCCTCTTATAATTCCACTTTTAGCAGGGACAAGTTTTCATCAGGTTTTTTACTGTCTTTCTTGAACTATATCAACAATTATTTTTTCTTTTTCTTCTTAAATCTGAGTCTAGCAATTTCTTCTAGGGCATTGATCAATTCTCCTTCCAAGTCAACCAAAACTTCTTCATCATTAACATCAATTACTCTAATTTTATTATCATAATACTCTTTGTCCATAAGCATAAAGTCATTAACCTTATCTTCATAAGAAGAATCACTATCTGTGTCTCTTGAAGAGTCATCATTGTTTACACATGAATTTGTTTTTTACCAAATATCAGTTAGAAGATTGGTTGTTGTCATTGATGTCAACCCTAGTCATGGGTTTTGGACCGAAAGATTGATAAAGGTATTTGGACATGAAGGACAATGCACATGCATATACAACACCCATGAATG